>JAEQBH010006763.1:0-407261 GCA_016808115.1 Tetrastigma voinierianum
GTCCATAAATCATGAAAATAGTAGTCTCTCGGTAACCATATTTATTCATGCATATAATGAGATATGAAAATGCAAAGATACTAATAAATGATTGTAAATATCGCATATAATTACCGGATGACAATAATTATTCGAGAATATGAGATATGTACTGAACATAAAAAACACATGGATTGTCTGCTTAGAACCTGATAGAGGGATAGATGGACATGCCTATTAGGGAAAAACAAGTATGCAACATACTGATCAATTGGCCCCACACACATAATGTTCTCGGGCTCTTATACGGTCATTGTCTCATACAATGATAACAACGCCTTCGGCCCTTATAGACCATTGTTTCGTGCATAAAGGAGTACAACATTTTCAGCCCTTATAGTTTCTTTTATTATCTACTTAAGGTTTATGCAAAAATGGAAACATAAACAAAATGACTTGAATATGACATATGAAATGATATGATAAGAGAAGCATAGCACGCTTATGCGATGACAAGTATATTGTGACAAGAACATGAAGCAAAGTGTAAAAGGATAAGAAATGAAACATGGTATGATAAGTAAATATGAAATATGTATAAGCATGTTCAAAATGATATGATATGTTATGTGTATGCATGTGTATAGAAGTGTGATGGACTTTATTGTAGGTCATCCATATGTATTAATCTCACTAAGCTATGTTTAACACGGGTGTTTCATCCATATAGGTACAGGGGAAGTTGAAACAAGAAGTTCGGACACTCCACATCAGCAACCAAGGCCAAATACACTACTAAAAAGTCTACCAAAGACCTTTTGGTCTATTTTTGATATGTTTTGTTTTTGTAAACAATGTAAATATTGTAAATGTTGAACACTTCCATATATGGAGCTTGTATATATTTTGTAATCCGCTGCTATAGAATATAGTACAAGTTAAATGTTTAACATTATATGAATGAACAAGCTAAAGCAAGCGAGGTTTAAAAAAGAAAAAGAAAATGACACTGCTTGACACCGTAGCCGAAGCCTGGGGCATCACAGTTTAGTGGTATCAGAGCCTAGGTTTAGGCATTTCTGGAATAGTCTTAGATTAAAGATGTACCTACATAGTAATGAGTTGGCCTAATGCTGATGTCCTTGTTTTGTATATTGTTTGGAATAGATTGGTTATCCAAGCATAAATATGTTGATTGTGATAAGAAAATAGTCCTGCTTAAATGTCCTGACCTATCCGAAGTAACAGTACAAGGTATCCGATCTTAACCAATACTGAAAGTTATTTCAGCTATGGAAGCCCGAAGTTTTCTAAGAAAAGGCTAGAAGCCTTTTTTGACTTCGATTCTGACTCCAGTATGAGAGTGCTGAATTTCAAAAATATTCATGTGATTAGGGAGTTTCCTGATGTATTTCCCGAGGAATTACCGAGAGTACCACCTGAAAGAGAAGTGGATCTCTCTATTGAAGTAGTACAGGGAACGACTCTTATTTCGAGGGCACCCTACCGTATGGCTCCAACTGAACTGAAAGGGTTGAAGACTCAACTACAGCTTGGCTGGATATGGCTCATTCGACCCAGTGTCTCAATTTGGGGTGCGCCGCTTTATTTGTTAAGAAGAAAGATGACACTCTTCTGATGTGCATTGACTAATGCAACAAACAAAGTGACAGCTAAGAATAAGTATCCATTGCCAAGAATGAGGATTTATTTCGACCGCTTGAAAGGAGCAAGTGTCTTTTTCAAGATGGGATTGCACGGATATTATCAACTCCGTAAAGAGGTTGATGTCCCGAAATGCACTTTCAAACCCGCGCAGGCTACTATGAATTTAGTAATGCCATTTAAGGACCAATGCTCCGACTGCATTTATGGACTTGATGAATAGGGTTTCCACCCCTATTTGGATCAATTTGTTGTGGTATTTATTAATGACATCCTGGTATATTCTAAGGATATATAGGAACATGAACACCATTTGAGGATAGTATTGCAAACTTTGAGAGAGAATCAGTTATTTTCAAAGTTAAGTAAATGTGATTTTTGGCTTAAGGAAGTGTAATTCCTAGGTCATATTGTATCCACAAGGTATTAGAGCGGACCTGAAATTGAAGCAATCATGAATTGGAAGCCACCTCAAAATGTAAACTGTGAGAAGTTGGCGAAGGTGTTATTATCGGAGATTTGTGCAGATTTTAGTTATAGCATCCTCCCTTACAAGATTACTCCTAGCAGTGAAGCTTGGAGCGGGTGATAAGCAATTCATTTTTGAAAGGTTAAAAGAATACTAGTTGAAGCACCACAACATCTCAAATTTACTGCAGGAGTATGCTATGTACAAGGATGCTTCGAGGATAGGTTTGGGATGATGATACAGATGGGAAAGTGGTGCGAGAGGCCTGCATCGCTTGAAACCGCATGAGCAAACTATCCCATTACTGATGATTCGAGTTAAGCACAGAGTATTCACTTGAAAATTTGGCGACACTATTTATATGGAGAAAATGTGTAGAATTTTTTACCGATCATAAGAGTCTCAAAATATTTGCTAACTCATAAGGACTTGAACTTGAGGCAACATTGGTGGTTGGAATTATTTAAAGACTATGACTGTATAATTGATTACCACCTAGAAAACAATGTAGCTGAGGATGCCTTGAGTAGGAAAATGATTTCTACTTTGGTTTTGAAGGATTATGACTAGAGAGTTGATTCTGATGGAGCCTTATTGGCTTAATTAAGAGTTATACCGAATTTGAAGCAAATGATTATAGATGCGCAGAAAAATGATGAAGAGCCACGTAAGTTACATGGTTGTGAGATGGTGACAAGACTGAAGCCAGATAAAGAGAAGTTCGGAAGTTTGTATTTCCGTGACGTATTATGTGGGTCATATGATAAAGAGCTAAAGAAAAAGTTGCTATTTAAAGCTCATAATAATGGTGACACTATGCATCTTGGAGGTATTAAGATGTACCTGTGACTTGAAACCGTTTATTGGTGGAAAGGAATGAAAAGAGATGTGGATCGAGTATGTGTCTAAGTGTTTCATATGTCAAGAAGTCAAAGCCGAACAACAAGTGCCAATAGTTGTTAAATCCCTTCCAATTCCCAATGGAAGTGGGATAACATTACCATGGATTTTGTGTCGTGTTTCCACACAACAAAGCATGCCTCTGTCTGGGGTGATTGTTGATAAGCCTGCCACAAAGTCTACCATTTTATACCTATATGATGGACTATTCTATGGATCGACAAGCCGAGTTATATGTGAAGGAGATTACGCATTGCATGGTGGCATCGTTATCTATTGTGTCGATAGAGATTCGTTTACATCAAGGTTCTAGAATGAATTTACACGCCAAGTAATAAGTTCAAGATAAAGATTCCATCTCGCAAAATGCATTGACAAATAGAGGTTGATTCAAGTACTTGAAGATATGCTTCGAGGTTGTGTCATGGAATTTTCGGGAAGTTGGGATAGGTATATTCCATTGATGGAATTTGCCTATAACAACAGTTTTTAGCCAAGCATTGGTATGACACCATACGAGGCTTTGTATATTTAAATGTAGAACTCCCGTGTGTCGGATGTGAGTTAAATGAGCATAAAGTGATCGTCCAGACATAGTAAAAGATACTAAGAGAAAGTGCGTGTTATTCATGAAAGGTTAGTTAGCTAGATTGACAAAAATCTTATGCCGATTTGAAGAGAGAGACATCAGATATGAAGTGGGAGACAAGGTCTTCTTGAAAGTATCGCCGTGGAGGAAAATTCACGTTTAGTAAAAAGTGGAAAATCGAAGTCCGAGGTTCATGGGCCAAGGCGAGGTTTTAGAACAAATTGGCATGGCTTATCGTTTGGCACTCCCTCCAGAATTGGCTAAATTACACAATGTGTTTCATGTGTCGATGCTTCTGAGATATCGCTTCGATATTTCCACATACTACTAGTGTGATGCGCGGCTGCGCATTTGTTATATGATGAAGACGAAAGCCATTCCGCTCTCAGAGGTGAAACGCCAGAACAAAAACAAGTACCGTTAGTATACTCCGGCAACACCTCATGGCAAGGAAGAAGCTACCCGGGAGCCAAAAGCAACCATGAAAGCGCACATCTCGCACTTCACTACGGTGTAAAATTTTGAGGACAAAATTTCTTTAAGTGGGGAGAGTCATTACCTCAAAATATGCCCTAACAGCTTTTATAACATGTTTAGGGTATTTTGTAGAGATTTGGAATTTTTTCAGAATTTAAATACGAAACATGGAAATTGAGAAACCCGGAATTTGTACAAGATACAAGGGCAAATTTTTAATTTGTCAAAATATGACATAAAAGTCATAAGACAAGAAGAGAAGAGGCTATTGTAGAAATAGCATAAGATGTAGAGCAAATGTAAAGAGATGGGGGGACTAAAGTGCAAATAAAAGGCGAATTAAATATAAAAAGGGGTGAGACCAAATTGGTCTCTCATTTTTGGAGACCCAAAACGTAGAGTGAAGAAGAAGAGAGGAGAAGAGAAGAGGAAGAGGAAGAAGAAGGTTTGGTATGAATTTGTGGACTTTTATATGAAATTCCTCCTTGAGCTAGGGTTTGAGGTGTTAAAGAGTGTACTTACTTGTATATGGAATCCTCCTTTGAGAGTATGATTTTGCAGGGAAATACGGGTTTTTATGGATTTGTTTGGATTTTGTATAAATTTTTCAGATGGAGAAAAATCAACCATAAACCCATTTTTGATGAATTGGCCTTAAAAGAACCCTACTTTCTATATTGGTTGTGTTTGGATGTGGGTTGGTTTGATTGCACCCACTGATAAATGCCAGGTTAATGTTATCTGGTTTTGTGAGGAGATGTTGTCAAAATTTCAAAAACCCATGTTTTTGTTTTTGACATAACTTCAAGTATCACTCATCCGAATTGAGTGGATTCAAATTTCTCAGTAAACTAGACTTGGAAAACAAATCTCCTGAAATAGGTATATCCAAATTCGAACCCTTAAGGCTCATAAACTATCCAGTGAGCAAAGACGCTATGGTGTGCAAAGAATTCGAGCTGGACACAATTGTCATTTTTCCGATTGTTTCCGCCTCCAACTTCGGTCGGCATAACTTCTTCTCGGGCCCAAACCCGCTTTCTCGTGTTCTTTAGACTCTATGGAAAGCCCTTTGAGTTTAAGAACCATCCATATGAGAATGTTTAATGCAAATTGGGAACTCATATTTGCTCCAAAATCATGAAAATAAGAGCCTCGCCTCAGAATCCATGTATTCACATATAAATGAGATATGAAAAATGCAAAAGATATGAATAAATGATTGTAAATTTATATATCATTCTGATGACAATATATTCGGGAATATGAGATATGTACTAAACATAAAATACACATGGATTGTCTGGTTAGAACCTGGTAGAGGGATAGATGAGCATGCCTATTAGGAAACAAGTTTGTGTTATACCGATCACTGGGCCTCGTTTGGTCATTACAACACCTTCTGCCCCAGATGGTCATTATCTCGCACAATGATAACAATGCCTTCGGTCCTTCATGTATCATTGTTTCAGATACAAGTACAAATGCCTTCAAAGCCCTTAGGCCTTTATTCATCAAGGTTTATGCAAAATAGAAACATAAACAAATAATTTGAATATGACATATGAAATGATGATGATAAGAGAAACATAGCATCACAGGCATGCCAAGTATTTTGTGACAAGAACATTAAGCAAGTGTGTAAATGATACAAGAAATGAAACATGGTATGATAAGTAAATATGAAATATGTATAAGCTTGTTTAAATGATATGATATGTTAGATGTGTATGCATGTGTATAGAAGTGTAACGACCCTTATTGAGGTCATCCATATGTATTAATTCCCCACTAAGCTTATACTTAGCACGGTATTTCATCCGTAAAGGCCAGGAGAAGCAGAACGAGAAGTCCGACACTCCACATCGCCATGAACTAAGGCCAACACACTACTAGGTGCCTTACCAGACCTTTTGGCTGCTTTTGTATATGTTTTGTTTTTGTAAACAATGTAAATATTTGTAAATGTCGAACACTTCCATATAGCTGAGTTTGAATAACATATTTCTTGTAACCGCAGCGTAATATAGTACAAGTTAAATGTTTAACATTATATGAATATGTTTAAAGGTTATGTTTAAAAAAATAAAATAAAAATGACACTGTGTGCCGAGTCAGCGCTACACCCGTATTCAAATTCATGGCAACTTCTATATTTACATAAACCGCATCCTCATAATTTCAAAATATTTTGATTTGTCGCTTCGCAATCCCGCATTGGCGATTTCGTCTGGGTACGTGCAAATGTAATCGATTGTCATCTTCGTGAACGATCCTTCAAGAGGTCTGTAGCGTACTTTATTAGATTTTGTTTTCCGATTCTTATCTTTCACATCAATAGCCTCCCACTTTCCCCAAGGCATGAGCATCGGAGCAGATATACTTGATCCCTTTGAACCTCCACTCTTCAGGGTGTGCTTACGCATGCATATGAGATTTAGTACCATTGTGTAGTTTGATATGACTGCGACATTTGCCAAATATCAAGAAGCTGACATCTTCACTCAGCCAACAATGAAAAGTGGATCCAATATTGAAGATATTTTAAGATTCATAAATTTATCAAAGACTTTTAAATTGTTCTTATCTCCCTCTAAGCCAGGAAATGATCTTCATCTATGCAATCGCACTCGAGTCAGAATTGATCCCCGTTATGGGTTCTAGGTATTTAATATACGAAATTCATAGCCAATATATATACCTAAATTTTCTCTCGAGGGCCCATAGTGGTACGATGTAAGGTGATATAGGAACATAGACTCCGTATATCCAAAGATTCGGCAGATGGGAAATATTTGGTTCTTTTGCCACACCACCTATTTAGTATGGAAATAACCATGATATGCAGGGCCTGATGGAATTAGAGTAGCAGCATGCAAACCACATGCCCTCTAAACAAAAGATGTGTTCGAATGTTGTAACAACAAATTAGCAATTAATTTGATGCGCTTAATCAAGGACTCAGCTAGACCATTCTGGGTGTGGACGTAAGGAACTGGATGCTCCACTTTGATAATCCAATGCTCATATTAACAATCATCGAAGCTTTCATGTGAATTACTGCATTATCCATTTTGATGGATTTAATTGTATGATCAGGAAATTGGGCTCTAAGTTCAATAAGTTTAGCAATAAACTTGGCAAATGCATTATTTCATGTGGATAATGAATACACATGAGTCCATTGAGTGTAAGCATAAATTAGGACCATAAAATATCGAAATGGTCCTAATGCTGGATGAATTGGTCCACATATATCTCCATGAATCCGTTCAAGGAAAATAGGTGATTATATTCCAACTTTAGTATGAGAAGGTTGTACTATGACTTTTCCCTTGGCACAAGCTTCATAAATAAATTTATTTATGTGAAGGATTCTAATACTTAAGTATATTATGCCCAATAGAATTAGTCAAAATATGACACATCATGTTTTGCCCAGATGAATGAATCACCATGCCATAATTTGAATGAATATGAGTCTTGAATTTAAACTCATCACAACATTTCTAGACATGCAAGAAACCCAAGGAAAGGATTAAATATTTCGTCACAGTTAAGGGCATACAAGTGATTGATTCAAATCATAAAATAAATAGAAAGATTAACTCGACACTAATGAAAGGCATAGTAAATACCGATTATAACTCAAGAAGCCGCGCTAAAAGGATATCAGAACAATTTAGTTCATGTGATAACCATCCTGTGGCTACCACGCCTAAGTTTCATGCTCATTAATACTTTGATTTTCAATCACATCGCCCAAACATCAACGCTTTTCAAATTATTGTTAGTTGAGAGTTGATGTGAGGATTATCTTTGCAATGTTGTCTTTCTGATGGATATTTCATATTGGCTTTTTTGGTTTCTTTACCATCAGACTAGGAAATAAGAGAACTGGACATTTATTATTACCAAGAAAGAGATTTGACAGAGAAGAGTCAATAACGGGAATCTAGTGGGTATAGAATGACTACCCAAAAGAAGTATACTATTGAGTCATATTGAGTTCATGTTTACAATCAGTAGAGGCTGAATAAATCAATTATCAGGTTCACTTTATTAGTCAAAAGCATATAAAACCTCAAAACCCTTACCAGACACTTATAAGTCCACCACTACATGTAACCAACTATTTTCCAGAACAAAAAAACTATATTCTTTTCCCTACTTCTGGAGGCTAGCAGAGCAATTACTTAAAATAACCAATAAAGCCACCACCCATTATTTCATACACGTAAGTATGCTGTCTCATTGAGTCATCTAGTAATGGACTCTCATTGAGATACAACCATCCAATATCTTGGAATTAGGACATATTATTTTAACAGCAGCGCAAAATTAGCTCAGCTTCCATTATGTATCCCTTTCATTTATCTGTTCATTTTTCGAACAGAATTACAGTTGTTTAATACTTATTCAAGAATAGATGCAAAGACACTAGAATATAATCATTTGCAACATCTCAAATTCAGATTACTTATCCACTTGCAATATAATCACTTGCGTGTCTATGCAACTAGGAAGGCTGGAAGTGCAAAAGCAAAGGATATAATTGAACCATGTTCATATGCAAACCTGGAAATACTAATATGTTTATATAATTCATGAACATACATGCCAAGCCTATGAGCCAACCAAATTATTGGATCAATAGTGTAATCCAGGCATTTATTCATTCTCTTTACCTCCGTATCAACAATGGTCAAAACACCTCTATATATTCTAAAGAGCATGATAATTGAGTAGTGCATAAATAAATAAGATAGTAAATATCTATATAACATTATCATTCTACTGATCTATATAACGAAAATGGTAGTCTTAGAATATCACATCAAAAAAACTCTATTGATCTATCACTTATCTATTCTGTCATGCATAGATCCAAATATACGAATTCAGGAATCATTAATATGTAAACATACATATAAAAGTGATCAAAATTCTGTCTAGATTGAATAGTCGTGTCAAAAATCAAAAGCAAAAATAGTATATATATTCATATAATTTCAAAAAATACCATTCATCGGGTGATAGAGCACTCGTGGTGATAACGTGTTGTAAAATATAAAAAAATGGATGGAGATATTAGAGGAAGAAAGGAATATGAAAGAGAGAATTGTATTTCTTTTGTTGCTTTTACAAGACATAAGTGAGGCCCTTTTATAGGTTTCTGATACATACATCTAGGAAAGCTGAAAAGTCCTTCATAATGGTCATCATAAAGCAACCATAATGATCACTATCTAGGAAAGCTAATGGTCACCATAAAGCAACCATAATAGTCATTATCTAGGAAAGCAAAAAGGTCCTTCATGATGGTTACCATAAAGCAAACATAATGACCATTATGTACAGGTTCATGAATCTTTTCGATACATTAGATGAATCGCGAACTTCAAGATACATCAAGTGAATGTTACACAAATCTTCAATGTACATCAGATGAATCTTTTTAAGGTTCATTGGATGAAATATAACCTTCCCGAAATTGAACAGTCTTTTTCATATTCATGAATCAATTGAGTAATGTTCATACTTTTATATTTACAATAGAATTATTATTATTTTTTTAAAAGAATGATCTCGAAATATTTTTCCTACTTTATCTGGCTTGCAAACAGAGCTAGAAATTGAGCCTTAAATTCAATATGCAATAATGGCCTAGTTATGAAAATCACCTAAATTTTGGTTTATGGCTTCATGTCAAATCAGAATCCTACACCTTAACTTGGCCTATGCTCCAATAGAAAATGGGTCATGGGCCATGCTTATAAATAGGCCCAACAAGATAAGAACCGTTGGGCTTTTTATTTGGAGCACAAATTCAACCATGACCTGAAATTTGGTCTCTCTCTTTTGATATTTCAAGTCGATTTGAGCCCTGTACAGATTAAGTTGAGGGTACAATACAATTGAGAATAATTTTAGCAAAAAAATTATATATATATATATATATATATATATATATATATATATATATATATATAAAAGAAAGAAAAAAACTAAAACGAATTATAGAGATGAAAAACCAAGCACAGGTGGCGTTTGTTTTTGAGCATGCTGAGCTAAATAGGCTTTCGTTAAGGTACATTTCATTTTTTAAAATTTAGACTTATTAACAAATTTTAAAAGTTCTGAATAGAAAAAAAGTGAAAATATTTAGGCACTACATTAGGAAAGAGTCATTTTAAATAAAAATAAGAAAAACGTCGTTGCTAGAAACGAGAAGAATTTGCTTGATATCTGTGCAGGGATGACAGAGGGTTTGGGACGAGGCCGGTCCCATCAGGCCGGCTCGTTTATTTTTTTCAGTGCCAAAGCTTGCTCTCATTTAAAAAATTAAGCATGGCGGGGAGATGAAAGATTCTCAAACTCGGCTCGTTTACGTTATTTTGTTTTATTTTTTTATTTTAATTTTTATGCTTTTTATTTTTATTATATTAAAATTAATATTTTCATAAAAATAAAAATATTAATAATTTTATAAATTATTTATTAAAAACATTATAATAATAATTATTATTTATATTAAAAGTATAAAATAAAATAATAAAATTATTTTTAAAATATAATCGGCGAGGAAACATTATTATTATTTTGGATACATGGTTCATATTGCTTCATTCGAATTATATTTACCTTTAGAAATAATTTTTAATTCCTTTTTATTTTAAAGTAGGCTTGGCGGCATTCATTTCGAGATTTTCGTAAAAATCACCCAAATTCACCAATCCCCATTGATAGCTTATCCTTAAGAAAATCGGAAAAATTTCAGCTTATCACCGTGTGAAACTTTTAAGGTCGTTGATTTCTTGAGATAGATTTACTTGGCGCGGTCAGTTTAGTCATCGAATCTGAAATTTCTACTATTCCTTGAATTTATTATTTTATTAACATTTTGCCATTTTGAAAATTTATAATTTTATTGGGTTTCTGATAGCAATACAGACCCATCTGGTTGAAAATAAACTCCAAACCCGATTAAAGGTCGATTAAATTAAATTCAAACTTGTGTCATTAAAAGCGGCGGGGCGGGAACCCCAAAAATAATCGTGCTGTTGTCATCACTCTTCATTCTGCAATGTTAAAAAACAAGCAAACATCTTTATCTTTAATAGAAATCTTTATTCGATATTAAGCTCCAAAAAGTTATTCAACATTAAGTAAAAAAAACAAACACCACCCTAGTCTTGTGAAGGCACAATCTTCTTAAACTAATTTTGTTTATCTGTTGGTAATTTAAGAATTACATGGAATTTGCTTTTAAGATAAAAAGGGTCTTTGAAAAGTTAGTAATAGGGCTTTGCAACCAACCATTTCATTGAATTGAATAATATAAAACACCATTTTTCAAGTCTTTCAAAGGAATTCATACACTAAAAGAGAGTAAAAAACTATCGGACAAACTCATCACTTTCTAGCAAACCAAACGCCTGAATGTTGCTTATGTATTTGAGAAATGAGTGAATACTTTCACTTCACTGGGCATAAATCTTTTTTTTTTTCACTTCATTAATGTGACAACCACAAATTACCTGCCTTCTTATCTCGCAAAATCCCCATTCCCAAGATACGCTTTGCACTACTTAAATCCTTCATATTAAACGTCTTTGACTATTCCATAAGGTCCAAACAACATGAGCTACTTCCGTAGAGGAGATAGAATCAATATCTTATTGTAAAACTCATTTTCAAGGTTTTTAGAGCCGGATTTAAACATTGATATCTTCTAAACACAAAATTATGACATGGATCCAAAATTCATAAATATCCTTATAGTTTATAGAGTTTACTATAAGGTAATGACTTCGATAGCCAATCCAAATTTGATATCATGGTTTTTTAAAACATTCTTTTTTTTAATTTGTTAATTTTGAACCATATTCCAACAACAAATAAAATATTCTTTGATACTTATTTATTTATTTATAATTTTATGGTTTCATTAGGAGTTTTTAAATCTCATCTCATGCTTAACCTATCAAAACTTTAGCATAAAATAACTCCGAGTTATGAAAAGCGTAGCGTGGACCTAGTAAATTCATTAATGAAAAATGGATGGTGGAGGTCAACTGCGGATTTCCTAATAGTTAGACTGTTTCACTATTATATTCAAAGGTAATTGAATCCAAGTAATAGACTTTGCTCCTACCGAATAGCACAAAATCTGAATTATTGGACTATAATCTAAATTTAAGTTACTTGATCTTAACCCATTAAAATCATATCCTGCCAGTGATGAAGGTAATTAACACCATGAAAAATGAAAGTGAGTTTGATCTAGACCGAAATCATACAGGTAGGGAAAAGGCAGGGTCTAATTAAGAGCATTGGTCCACCAAGTTGGTCATATGAACAACGTCTAGAAGACACAAGAAATAGGAATGCGGCCGGGTTCATAAGATTTCAAGATTCATTCCTTTCTAACCAACTCATTTGTCTTTTGCATACATTCCAATCATCGAATGGGTCTATCTCTTATTTTTTGAATATTTCAATCATTATTTATGGGGTGTTTGCTGTCCATGGTTCATAAATTTATTTATGACATCTATTCACTTTGTAGTCTTTTATTCCTTACAAATTTGTCTCAATAAGATTCAAACCTAGAGAGTGCCTCTCCTCCTTATGCCCACCTAACTCTTAATCACTTGAGTTAAGTTTTATTGGCTGAATTTCTTTATTGGTTAGTATGAAACCCATATTTTTTCCTTTTTTCCTTTCTTTTTTGATAATACATTTAATTTATTTTATTAAAAGTGAAAGTGATTTGAGATTTAAAACTAATTTTCGTGGAAAGTTACATTAAATAATAAATTATAAATTTCTCCTGCCTGAACTTTATCTGCGTGTTTTAAAAGCAGAAGCGATCGTTTAGGCGGTAGATACGTAACAAAACCGATCGATTCGAGTTAAAAATTGTTTTTGCTTTCAAGCGGTCAAATCAGCAGTTTGAAGCGGAATTGAATCGATCGAATCGGCGGTTGAGCCCAGGTCAAATCGGCCCGGTTGAACCATTGAACGGCGGTTGAACGAGTCAATCCATTTATAATTATTTTTTATTTTAATAATATATTAATTATCGATTCCACGCAGGCGTCAAATCGATTCAACTATTGTTCGTAGTTAGTTGGTAATGAGCCGTGAATCGATGCTTTTGGTTAAATAATTGGTGGTGCCAGAAACATTAGTCAAAACCAAAATATCACCAAAATCCAACAAAACTAACAAATCTCGTTCTGAAACCAAGAAATCATGTGATAAAAAAAAAATCAAGATATAGCCTTTTGAAAATCTCCTGCGGGTTTCTGACAAATCTACTCTCCAAGTTCTATAATTGTGAAACATATATGGGATTGCTGGTTTTTCAACGTCCAAATTGGATAACAGTTCAGACGATTGTTTTCTTATCTTTTTCCGTTTTGCTTTTGATCAAGGGGTGATAACATTTTTATATTTCTCGATCAGACATATGTCTTGAGAAGTCGGTAAACAAAACATCAAAGATATAGTTTCATCCCAACTTGAGAAACATTCTTGGAGAGATTGGTTGGTGAACTGTAACCCATGGCAATGTGTTTATACTTGTCGTTCTCATACACTTCTTTTGTGGTCACAAGCAATGCTTTAAAAACCAGACCAAATCGGCCCGGTCGGCCCAGTTGATGGCGAACTAACTCTTGAAACAATGTCCCGATTGAAAGTTAAGCCCATTTTTCTTTGAGCAGGTCGAGCAACCGACGGTTGAACATATTGAACCGGTGGTTGAATCAGTCAAACCAGCGGTTGAACTGTTGAGCAATTGATTGGCTTAGTTAAATCGAATCAATAAGCGTACATTTTTAATATATATTAATTATTTATTTATGATGTCATTAGTTATTGTGATTTGATTGTTGATTGATAAGTGGCCGTGAAGCGAGTGAATCGGTATTTTTTCGATTCGATCATCCGTTTTAAAGCATTGGTCATTGCCTTATTTTCGTTACGAGAACATTGGATATAATTGAGCATGCTCTGTGGCATGTTGACACTAGGGTTCTCCCCTGCAACTTCAATCTCTCCCGGATTCCCCCTCCACCCCCCCCACCCCCCGGGCCCCCGAGAGCTTCATTCTCTCTCGGATTATCTTCCATAACATCTTTAGTATTCACATATTCAGCAGCCATGGCCAGAACGAGGAAAGTCTGTTCAGCCTGTTCTGGCCACCATAGCTGTTGCTGAAGCCACGAGGTTGAGACCACGAGATGAGACATCATCCCCTCCAACCTTATTCCCTTTTACCTCTTGACCTCCCTCATGTAGTGATGCATCATCTCCTCCTCCAACCTTCTTCCCTCAAACTTTTTGCAAGACACCACCACCAGTCATTTTTGAGAGAAAAGTAAAAGCACAACTGAATCTAGAAACAGAAGAATGGGTTTGTTATTTAAAGAATAGAAGTATGAGGGAAATTCTGTTACAATGAGGAGTTCATTATTTAAAGAACTACGATTTTCCAGACGAATAAAGAGGGAATCCGGCTTCATGGGTGACGAACAAAGGGCCCTCAAAGGCGATATGCGTACAATTCATAAGGCTATGTGAGGAGTCGACCTCAAAAGTCATATCCACAACACCTTTATTCTTCACATATTTAGCAACCATGACCAAAACAAGGAGAGGGTCTGGTTTCAACCCTTGTTCGGCCACCATAGCTACTATTGAAGCCAATAGATTGAGACCACGAAATGAGACATCATCCCCTCCAACTTCCTTCCCCCCTATCCCTTGACCTTCATCGTGTCATGAGACATCATCTCCTCCAACTTTCTTCCCTCTTGCCTCTTGACCTTCCTCCAGTATGGGGACATCATCTCCTCCTCCAACTTTCTGCCCTCCAACCTCTTAACCTCCCTCCTATAGTGAGACATCATCTCATCTTCCAACCTTATTCCCTTTGACCTCTTGACCTCCTATTTGTAGTGAGGCACAATCTCCTCCAACCTTCTTCCCTCCAACTTTTTGCAAGACACCACCAACAGCCATTTTTTAGAGAAAAGTAAAAGCCAATGTTTTAAAACCTAGATTAGACCGGCCAGATCAACTGGTTGGACCATTGATTGGCTGCTTTTCCGATCCGACTCACTAATGAGAACCACTTTAGCATCAAACCGGCTAAGAATCGATAAAACCAACAGTTGAACCACTGAATCTGAACCAAACGGTTCAAGGCCCACTTGGTACAAAAGTCTCTTTTGAGAAGAAAGTTTGTGGGCCCAATTAACCTGACGAGCTTACGTCAACCACATACCCACCAATGTTGAACACAATTGCCAAAATCCTTTTTTCAAAGGCTTCCTAAGTTTTATATCATTTCAATGTGGGACTATTAGTTTGGAACATTCACAATCAAGATTTAGGCCTTTGACTGCGCAACTTCCCCCTTTTTTTTTATGAAGTAAACCACTTGCTCTTATGAGATGTTAAAAAACAACTTGATTTAATGAAAACGAATATCTGGAAATTTGCAAAGTGATTTTTTTATATAATTTTTATTGGAGTAGTTTTCTAAAACTTTATTTTTATAAACTAATTGGTATATAAAAGAACAAACATGAATGAATAAATAGTGAACATCGACTTATAAATATTTATCTTTATTTTAACTAAAGATAAAATGAAAAAAAAACAAATGAACAAGATTTTATATTTTTAAAAATATATTAATTTTATTCAAATTAGTATAGTTACTCTGAGAACAAAAATTATTTTACGTTTTATAAGAAACGAAGGGACATTTTGATATATATTTAAATAAACATGGATAATAATAAATAAATAAATTAGATGTATAGCTTAACAAACTAAAAATATACCTCCATAACTCCATTATCATTAAAATAAAATAATAATAATAATAATAATAATAAAATTAAATATTCTACTTAAATAAATTATATACATACATAATTGAATTTATAATATATTTTGATATTTATGTATCATATTTATATAATAAAAAAAATAACATATTTATGAAATATAAATTTTATTATATGTTTATTTTTAATTTTTAAATG
Source organism: Tetrastigma voinierianum (assembly GCA_016808115.1). Taxonomy (NCBI): domain Eukaryota; kingdom Viridiplantae; phylum Streptophyta; class Magnoliopsida; order Vitales; family Vitaceae; genus Tetrastigma; species Tetrastigma voinierianum. The sequence goes on from JAEQBH010006763.1 coordinate 16,148, forward strand.
TATTTATATTTTATAATTATAAATTATATATTTATGACGTCGTAGTTCATTATCGATTAAAATGGTTGAAAGCATGAGCGGTAGCTTTTTCGATTCGGTGAATGATCAGGTTTTAACGTTGATAAAAATCTGACTGAATCTGAAAACATAAGAATGAGTTTGTTATTTAAAAAATAGAAGTTGGAGGGAAGTTTTGTTATGGCGACAAGTTCGTTATTTAAAGAACTACATGTAAAGAATTACGGTTGTCCAAACAGATAAAGGAGGAATCCGGCTTCATGGGTGAAGGACAAAGGGCCCTCAAAGGCGATATGCGTACAATTCATAAGACTATATGAGGAGCAGACGTCAAAATCCATATCCATAACATCTTTATTCTTCACATATTCAGCAGCCAAGGCCAGAAGTACAAGGAGAGGGTTTGGTTTCAACCCCTGCTTGGCCACCATAGCTGCTGCAAAAGCTAAGAGATTGAGACTGCGAAATGAGACATCATCCCCTCCAACTTCTTTCACTCATTCCTCTTAACCTCCCTCGTGTAGCGAGACATCATCTCCTCCAACTTTCTTCCCTCCTGCCTCTTGACCTCCCTCCTGTAGCGAGACATCATCTCATATAACTTTTACGCCTCACACCTCTTGACTGTGTGATCTGCACAGCGAGGGTCACCGGTGATAATCAGTCAGCCTTTCAGAATGCTTGTGGGTATCGCATATCTGATACAATGCATATCGCGTCACATTTCTGAGGATCGAATTCATGCGTATATATTTTAGAAAAATGTACAAATTTATCAAAACAATTCATAAGAGTTCAAGTTACAACTCTCTTATATACAAAATAATACATGTAAAATCTAGTTTTTACAAAAAGTTCTCTCAAAGCGCGAGTTGTTTTTAACTTGGCGCTGCGGTCTGGATTAGGTCAACCGCACATAACCTACACTTGAAATGGGGTCCAGACGGTGAGCAATGCTTACGATGGGATAGCTCTACTGATGGCTACTCGCTAAATGTTTTGTCTAATCTTCATGTTTACTGTGATAATAAGCCTTTCGACATTAGATGAAGACCCCATGTCAATTCTAAATGGAATAAATCGATAACGTGAAATGAGATGTGACTCACCGTGCTCCATTCCCGGTCTTCGCCCCGACTCCCTCACGCATGCGTATCTTGAGGTGTCAACTGTCGTTAGTGTTTGTGCGATGACGGCACGAAACAAAATCTTTTGTTTTATAAAACAAAAACCCATTGGATACCTCCAATGTCCCATTTGATTTAATCAAATCCCGGGTGTTTATGCATTTGTGGGCCACGGATTTCCGGGTTCTCACTGTAGGACGCCACATCATTTTCTACATTTTTACAGACTTTCACCTACGAGGATCATGCATAACCACAACTACCAGGTCTTTCACCTGAGAGGGTATCTATCCCTACTTGTTGTGCCCCAACACACGTATATTTTTCTTTTCATGCATGAAAACATGAGACACTGTTAGACGTAGTCCGAGGTACCGAGCTCACCACCCATTCACCAATAATGATGAATGATTATAACCATGCACACACACCCAATTTAATGCGATGCCCCCGTGCACATACAATATAAAATGTCACTGCATGTTATCTCATGTTACATGTATAATGAACACTATATGGAACAATTTATAAACCTTACTTTATGCTAAGTACTATGGATAATTATATCGAAAGCATATAATTTACATTCATTCATGCTAATATATATAACACCAATATATCAACATATTTACAACCATTCAGCATGATATAATTTCCGGCAATAACACACAAAATAGTCCACACAAACTAGCCATTCTGGCCATCCGACCATACTACGACCTTGGAAATAATCACGGTAAGTCTAGAAATTTCGACTTTTGTTTATTTTTTATTTTTATTTTTACAACTTTCCAAGTGTCGTGCTGGCTATAAATTCAGCCATGAAGCAATCCTCAAACTACGGCAGAAAACTATCCCAACCGGTTCCAACATCGAAAAGCAATCCATGGTTGAAATTTGAGGAACAGCTTGACCATTCTGACCCTTAGATGAAGAGGAACCAGTAATAGGGAGAAAGAAACTCTACCTCTTTTTGTTTTTACCTACTCATAGCTCTCGTCGAGTAGACAACTTTAATTCTCGGCCTATCAACTTCCAACCGTCGGAACACCAGAAATCGAAGAGTGCACAGTCGGCTCTCTCCCTTTTCCTTTCTTTCCCCTTTTCCTTCCTTTCCCACAAACTGATTTTTTTTCTTCTCTTTTGTTTTCCTCTCCTTTCTTTTCTTTCTTCATTTTTTTTTCTTTTTTTTCTTTCTTTTCCTTTTCTCCTCCACTGAATTGTTTTTTGGTTTGCTTCAAAACAAGGAAACTTCCTCTCACTTTCCTATTCCTCTCACATTTTGACTTCTCTCACCACATGACACATATCCTAAGGTTAGCCATGGATCTTTTCGCTTCTTGACCGTGTGTGCGTGTGTCACGTGAACACGTGCGTGGGTGGCAATTATGCACCACATGTCTCTCATGTCATGTGTACTCCTCAAAGCTTGCCATGTGACATCCACATGGTCATGCCATGTGACATCCACATGGTCGTACCGTAATAACTTTCCTCATGTGTCATCAGGCACGGGTGTAATCGTGAAATTATTGTCTTGAAATCCAGACAAAATTTGACTAGGTATTAAATTTCGTGAACGATTCAACGGTGTGAAGTGCGTTTCATCATCCGAGATCTAGAAAATTTAAGGTCTTCAACCTATACTATAGTGACAAATTACCGTTTTACCATTTTTTTTAGAAAATTACATTTTTTCCCAGGTTTTACATTCTCCCCCCCTTCAAAAAAATTTCATCCCCAAAATTACACACATACCCCTACAATCTCATGCATATATTTCCCACAATATGTAACACATATTATGTAACACAATCATCACTACGGTGATTCTGAAATGATAAATATACTTTGATACAGAAACTATGGCGTTGTTGATATCATACATCAAGCCCTAGGCATTCATAACCTAAGCTATGTATTATAACCGCGTAATCTAAGCCATGCCGCTAAGCCCTAGGTATTCATATAACCCCAGGCTCGATACAGCTGTGTGGCCGGTATCCGGATGCACCATAATGTCTAGCCGAGCCTATGTCCCTCAAGCCTTAGGTACTTGTATACCTAAGCTCTAATACCACCAAACTATGACGGTCGGCATCGGATGCACCATAAATGTCATGGCCCCAGGCCCATTGCCCCTCAGCCTTTAGGTACTTGTATACCCTAGCTCGATATCAAGCGTGACAACCTAAAGCGGGGTCCGTTGACAACGATCAATGGCGGCCCGGAATACGTGAGCGCCGCATATCTCGATCACCACCATATCGTAGCCTCGATCAGCGGAGATCGAATTCGTGCGTATATATTTTAGAAAAATATCTGAAATTTATAACAGTTCATAAGAGTTTGAGTTACAACTCTCTTACAAAAATATTACATGTAAATCTAGTTTTTTATAAAAGGTTTCTGCTCAAAGCCACAGTTCGGCTTTCTTCACACCTGTGGTCCCGGATGAGGGTTAGCGCGTACATAACACAGGCGAAAGGGGGTCCCACGACGGTGAGCAATGCGATGGGATAACTCTCTGAAATTTCTCTCCTTTAAGAGCTTGCGTCACGATAAGTATTCCTGATAGTACACACATCAACATTCCAATGAAACCATGCGATTCTAAATGGAATCATACATGCCTTCAAATGAAGTGTGGCTCCACCATGCCTATGTCAAGTCTTGTATTTCCTTCGGCAGCGTGCATATCTTGGTGTGGCTTTTCATTAGTGTTTCATCCAATGACCATTTTTCCAAAACAAAATCTTTTTGTTTTATAAAACAAAACCCATTGGATATACCTCCAATGTCCATTTGATTTAATAAAATCCCGTGTGTTTATGCATTTGTAGGCCACAAATTTCCGGGCTATCACCGTAGGATGCCGCTGCCCTTGCTCTACATTTTATGGGCTTCTGTGAGGATCATGTATAACATAGCTACTAAGGTCTTTCACCTGAAGGGGTATCTATTCCTACTTGTTGTGCCCAACACACGTATATTTTTCTTTTTATGCCATGAAACCGTGAGACTCTGTTGGACGTAGTCCGAGGTATCGAGCTCACCACCCATTCACCAATAATGATGAATGATTATAACCATGTGCACACACCCAACTCAATGCGATGCCCCCATGCACATATAATGCAAAAAGCCATATTACATGTATAATGAACACTACATTGAACAATTTATAATAAATAACATCTTGCAGGAGTGACAGCAGAAAGAAAAAAAAATTGGAAGAATGTGGATAATTATATAAGCGTATCATTTACATCCGTTCATGTAATATACACTTAACACCAATATATCAACATATTTACAACACATTCAGCATGCTATAAAATTTTCAACAATAACACACAAAATTAGTCCACACAAACTAGTCATTCCCGGCCATAAATCCGGTCATACTCAGCCTTGGAAATAATCTGGACTTAGTCTAGAAATTTTAGCTTTTTTTTTTTATTTTTATTTTTTACAACTTTCAAGACTGTCATTAACGGCTATAAATTCAGCCATGAAGCACTCCTCAAACTCAACCCCAAAACTGTCCCGAAAAACAGTTCCAACATCCGAAAACTCAATCTCATGGTTGGGGCTGAACCACACGGCCATTTACAACCCTTAGATTAAGAGGAATTAGTGTAGGTGAAAACCCTACATCTTTTTGTTTTTACCTATTCGTAGCTCTCATCGAGTAGATCAACATTAATTCTCGACTGTCGGCCGGCCAGCGTCGAACAGGAATCGGAGTACACGACCAACTCTCTCCCTTTTCCTTTCTTTCCCCTTTTCCTTCCTTTCCCATGAACTGATTTTTTTCTTCTTCTTCTCTTTTCCAGGGAACTAAAAGTCGGTTTTTCGACCGGGGCCACCCCGTGATTTATCGATTTTTCGGGGTGGGGAATGGATGAAATATTCATGGAAAAATCGGTTAAGCATCGCCGATTTTCGGCAAAAATGGAAAAATCGGATATTTAGCCGATTTTGTCTGTGTTACCGCGCGCCCTAGGAGCGCGTCAGGAAGGAGAAAATGTCGCCCGATTTGCGGGGATAAATTGAAAGAATCGCCGATCGTCGGTTATCGGGATTTTGAATGGCCACGCGCCCGGATTTTCTGGTTTTGATCAACGGTCGATTTCGTCCACCTTTTTTAATAATCCAGCGGCTATTTTGTGATCAGCTTGATTGATTTTAAATCTGAAGCTTGATCTAACGGTCTAAGTGATTTCTAGGATATATGATGATTAAACGGTCAGATTTGAACAAAAATCAAATCCAACGGTTAGAAATAAATCTGGCAGTTTTTGACAATCCAATGGCTATTTTGACTCCAAAAATTCTATAAATACCCTAAATCATACACTTTCATTACAAACTCATTCATCCATATCCTAGCTCCATTTCACTCTCAAATAATTTTTATTTGTTCTTTATCCTAATTTTTTGAAGATATTTGGGAATTAAGGGTATGTTTCTTTAATTCATTAATTTTGTTTTTATGCATGTTGATTTAGTTTTATTTGGTGTTGAAGTAGTTTATAATATATCCACTACTATAGTTTTTATTTTAGTTTTTATAATTTGATAATATAATTTTTAGTTAATTAATTATATATTATTTATTTGGAAATAATAGTTATTTTAGTTATATAATCTTTCAAACTTAGTTATTTACTATAATATTGTATTTTAGTTGTATAATGTTTGAAATATTTTTATACTATAATCTATATTTTATACTATAGTCTTATTTTAGTTTTATAATTTGATAATATAATTTTTAGTTAATTAATTATATTATTTATTTAGATAATAATTATTTAGTTATATAATCTTTCAAACTTAGTTATTTACTATAATATTATTTTAGTTATATAATGTTTGAAATATTTTTTATACTATAATCTATATTTTTATACTATAGTTTATTTTAGTTTTATAATTTGATAATATAATTTTAGTTAATTAATTATATTATTTATTTAGATAATAGTTATTTTAGTTATATAATCTTTCAAACTTAGTTATCTACTATAATCTTATTTTAGTTATATAATGTTTGGCTTGTTTTATACTATAATCTATATTTTTATACTATAGTTTTATTTTAGTTTTATAATTTGATAATATAATTTTTCGATTAATTAATTATATTATTTATTTAGTTAAATTTAGAAATTTAATGTTAGAAATTTAGATATTCTTAGATATTATTAGCTAGATATCATGTTATAAACTTAGGTCTTACTTTTATGCTAAATTACATATATAATGTTATTATAATGATATCATATACAAAAAGAATCACACTAATTTGAATTTTATTTTCAATAAATCACATGTATTTATAAGAATGGCTAGTGGAAGTGGAGTGAGATCCACGCATGGAAGTATTGGCACACTTTTGGAGGAACGTAAAAATGGAGCGATTTGTAATTGTTGTGGTTTAGCGTAAAGTGGTGGAATTCTTCATTTAAAGTTTAAATCTTGTCGTCACGGATCGTTAATCTTAGAAGTGTCGAATGTGCCGCAGGAAGTAAAGCAAGAAATGAAAGCAACACCAAACGAGAAAAGGTAAGCAGCGAAAAAGCGATATTCTATGGAAGAAACCATTTGAATTACGAACCTGTGGGAGGAAAACATCACTATCTCGGTATTCGATGAGGAGGAGGAGAAAGGTATTAGGATGTGCGTATGCCTCCGGTGACATACATGTAAAATGTGAGCAGTGTCGGCGATGCGATGCATCAAAAGCTAGTGAATGGAGCAGAGAGATCGGGTTACTTGCGTTTATGAAGGTAAAGAAAAAATAGGTAAATCTTTATACACAATTCTATTTGTTTCATAGTATGTATAAAATAATGTAAGTTGATTTTATTTTTGCATAATTGCAATAGTGAGGAGTCTTCATAACGGTGATCCATCAAGGCGTGTCACCAAGATGCAAAAGTGTTAGACCTGCGGATCCCATCATGATTACCATCATTATACAAGTCTTAAATTTGGAAAACAAGCCTAAAAATATGTTCAAGGTGGTTCAATCAAGGAAACAATGGGGCGTTAATTAGCAAGTTCTTCATATATGAAAGATGTTCCATCTCAAAGCGGACTCACACCATTTTATGAACATGATTTTTTCCTTCCTGACTCTGCTTGAGTTTGTCTAATTATATAATATGTTTTTATATTATGATCTCCTAGCATATGAAGCCTGTTTTAATAATGACATTATTATCTCCATATGAAGTATGTTTTAATAACCGACTTTCCTCAATTATTATATGTAGGGATGGGCATCGAACCATCTCCATTATGAAATCAAAAGCAGTACTTGAGTAGTATAAAGACATGGAAGCTTTATGTCAACTTGCAAAAGGAAATGGGACACATATGGATGTACAATTATGTGTGATGGATGGAGGGCCAACTAAGAATTGAGCATAATTATTTCATGGTATAATCAAAGGAAGCCTGATTTTCCTCGAAATGCATTGATCGTCGGATAAGATTAAAAGACAACAAGCCATATGGTTTGTTGAACGTTATCGCGGGAAGTTCGGAGAAGCAAATGTGGTTCAAATTATAACGAGATAATGTGATTAGCACATTTGTGAAGCGGGAAAAGTTGTTGATAAGAAATACAATGCGTATTGGACTCCGTGTGCGACCTGCTGCATTGATTTAATGTTTGAAGACATTGGTAAAGGGATAGTGTTGCTCGATTGATCGAGAATGGTCTGAAAGATAACCAACTTCATTTTGATAACGGTTTGATTTAACTTGCAAAAATGCGACCAGCATGATTGGAGACAATAGGTCGTCTTGGGCAACAAGATTTGCAACAAACTATGGCCCATGGCGGTCTTCTACAAAAAGAGGGCTACGATTTGAAGTCTTTATTAGTAATGAATGGTCATCTCACAAGCTTAGCGGTTGTAGTTGGGCGCGAGTCTGAGACTCTGTTTGATCATCGTCTTCGGGAGAAGGTGGAGGAAGCTAGTGTCCATCTAGCAAGACTCTTCACAGTTAACCGCGTTGTTGATTCGATCATTCCCGACCATGGTGCAGTCTGGGAGTTGATTAGTTGATGAGGCGTTTAGATCAAACTCAACTGAAATTGGTGGCTATCTGCTTGAGATCAACAAGATACTCTTAGCATCCTCTTCATGCACGACAGGTAACTAAATTAATATCCTCTTAAATCGATATTCACATTTAATAATTTTATGTTTATATTATTATCACATACTAATTCTCCAATCACTAATGACATACCATCTAATCCAAAATTTCAATCTGAACTTCGAGTTGGTTCCAACCACGAGAGCTTCAAACTATTCATGATGTTTTTCTAAGTCTTAGATCTAATCTTGAGAAGGCCTTTCTAATTTGGAAGGCAAAGTCGTCATGAAGTTCATTAATTGAGTGATTCAGAATTTCTTCCGATTAATTTTTATTTTAGATTTTGACATTTGAAAATTCACGAAACATACTGTGCAGTGATGCAAAAGGATTTTGTGATCGGGCGTGTAGCGTCAAGATCAAAAATGGTTCTGTTGAGTGTTAATTCTCTATCTAAGTAATTTTACTAACTTCTTTTATTATTATATATTGAATATAAGTAATTTTGTTACAGCTGAATTGTGGTTTTGTATGGAAATCACGCTCCAACATTAAGAGTTTGTAGTAAGGTTCTTTCCCAAACCGCATCATCTTCGGCTTGTGAAATAAATTGGAGCACATTTGCTCTAATTCATATAAACAATCAAATAACCATCCTGAGCTTCAACAATTGGTTTTTTGTTATTATTACAACATGAAACTAAATACTCCAGGTGATATGGAGCGAGGCAGATAAGGATTCTTAGAAAATAATTTTCCCTCTGAATTTGCTAATTTGTCAGGTTGGTGAAGAAGAGAGAATCAACTATTTCAATGTGGTTTGACCTCTCCATTTAGATGATGAGAAGATTAAAATCGTCCGCCAATTCTGTGCACATGTTCAAAGCGGTGTTAATGTTGATGGGTTTATCACGAAAAATTTCATAGTGAGAGTTTTGGTCGAGACCGCGAGGACTCGTTCCCGCCGTTGTTCTTCGCCGCCATTTTCGATTCAAGTGTTGAACATAGTAGTAGACCAAGTTTTTGCTGGTACTTCTACTACAGTTATGATGGCTCGAGAGGAGAGGGGACCAATGATGGTAGTGATACTGGAAATGAAGGGGTGGGGATTGCGGATCAACCAAAGTCAATATCCATTGAGCCCGTTCACTACATTGAAGATGATTTCACCCCAATGACTACACAAAGATGAAGACCCGCGGGTCTAGGAGAGCGGACGGGTATTGGAGCCAGCGGAAAGCCACATGAGAAAACGACGAAGGATAACACCATCTGATGAGGATTCGTTCTCGACCGGGTTTTGAGTCCATGAAGTATTGGAACTTCCGGTCGGTGATTCATCGAATAGAGGCGACATTTCCTCCTTATACAATGAGTTATGGTCAGCCTTCCACATCCTTAGGTTTCTATTGGTGAAAGAATATGGAATGGTTAACTATCCTCATGATCCTGAAATGTCATTCCAAATTCCATATCAAATGCAAGAAGGATTTCAAGGTATGTGGTGAACCCGAATTTCCATCCCGCGGAGAGGGTTGTGGGTAAGAATTGACATATTTATGCATGGCATGTTGAAGTTACGATCAATAGTATTGCAACACCATGTCTTGGTATGAATATTGTCTTCATGTCGAATTGAATCCCTTAGGTAGAGACAATGTAATGGAGCCCTTGTCGATCTTCATTTTTAGTTTTAAATGGCTATTGTGATGTATTTCTAGATAAATTATAATGAATATCGTCTTCAACAAGTGTATATTTTCTTATTCTGCATTTTTTTATAGTTCAACATGAGAAATATTTCAGTAATTTGGTATTTTGTTAATTTTGCGTTACCGATATTTTGTCAAAATGCGATATTTTTCGATATTTCGATATTTCGGTGGAAATTCGAAATACCGACCTTATCCGTATTGTTACGATATTTGTTCCTTGCTCTTTTCTTTTCCTCTCTTTTCTTTTCTTTCTTCCTTTCTTTTCTTTCTCATTTTCTCTTTCTTTTCCTTTTCTTTCTTTTCTCTTTCTTTTCCTTTTCTCCTCCACCGAATTGTTTCTTGGTTCGCTCCAAAAAGAGGAAACTTCCTCTCACTTTCCTATTCCTCTGACATTTTGACTTCTCTCACCACATGACACATGTCCTAAGGTGAGCCATGGATCTTTTTCTTTAATTCATGCGTCTGTGTGTCATGGACACGTACGTGGGTGGCAATTGCCCGCACGCGTGTCTCTCATTCCATGTGCACTTCCTCAAGGCTTTGTCGTGTGACGTGTGATCGTGCTCAAGTGCATCACCCTTTCATGTGTCGTCGAAGCGGCTACATCTTACTCGAAGTAATGTGAGAATTCTGATTTATGCCGGAATTGATAAGTCGATTGGGTAGCTGAATTTCACTAGGCGATTCCAGCGGTGAAGTCAGTTTCATCGTCGAGATACAGAAAATTTCGGGTTTCAACGTACTGCTTGATAAATTGCCATTTTACCATTTTTCAGAAAAATTGCATTTTTCCCGGGTTTTACAACCTCCCTCCTCTAATGAGACATTAGGCCCTCCTCCAATCTTATTCCTTTTTAGCTCTTGACCTCCCTCCTATAGTGAGGCATCATCTCCTCCTCCAACCTCCTTCCCTCCGACTTTTTGCAAGACACCACCACCAGTAATTTTTGAGAGAAAGTAAGCCTGAGTCAGATGAACGAAGAAAGATGAGTTTTTATTTAAAGAGCCAGAAGTTGGAGGAAGTATGTTACACGGCGGTCAGTTCGTTATATAAAGAACTGCAAGTAAAGAACTACAATTGTCCATATGGATAAAGGGGGAATTCGGTTTCATGGGTGACAAACAAAAGGCCCTCAAAGGCGATATGCATATAATTCATAAGGCTATATGTGGAGCCAACCTCAAAATCCATATCCACAGAATCTTTATTCTTCACATATTCAGCAGCCATGGCCAAAACAAGGAGAGGGTCTAGTTTCAAACCCTGTTCGACCACCATAGCTATTTTTGAAGCCAAGAGATAGAGATCATGAAATGAGACATCATCCCCTCCAACTTCTTTCCCTCATATCTCTTGACCTTCCTCTTGTAGCGAGACATTATCTCCTCCAACTTTCTTCCCCCCTGCCTCTTGATCTATCTCCTGTAGTGAGACATCATCTCCTCCTCCAACCTTATTCCCTTTGACCTCTTGACCTCCCTCATGTAGTGAGGCATCATCTCCTCCTCCAATCTTCTTCCCTCCAAATTTTTGCAAGACACCACCACCAACCATTTTTTAGAGAAAAGAAAAGGCCAATGTTTTAAAACCCAGATCAGATCGCTCGGTCCAACTGATTGGATTGTTGATCGACCGCTTTTCCGATTCGACTCAATGATGAGAACCGCTTTAGCATCAAACCGACTAAACCAATGGTTGAACCGTTGAATTAGCTTAATCGGACGGTTCTTAGCAAACCGTACGGTTCAAGCCCCACTTGTAATCTAAGGTACAAAAATCTCTTTTTAGAGAAAAGTTTGTAGACCTAATTACCCTGACAAGCTACGTTAGCCATAGACCCACCAAAGCGTTGAACCCTATTGGAATAATCCTTTTTTTAAAGGCTTTCTAAGTTTTATATCATTCTGATATGGGACTCTATTATTTTGGAATATTCAAAATCAAGGCTGAGGCCTTTGATTGTGCAACTTCCCCTCTTTTATCTTTATTTTAACTAAAAGCTAAAACGGAAAAGAAAACGAATGAAGAAGATTTTCTATTTTTAAAAATCATAGTAATTTTATTCAAATTAGTATAGTTATACCGAAAAAACTATTTTACTTTTTATAGAAATGAAGGGACATTTTGATATATATTTAAATAATGGATAATAATAAACAAATAAATTAGATGTATAGCTTAAATAAACTAAAAATATCCCTCCATAACTCCATTATGGAGAAAATAATAATAATAATAATAATAAAATTAGATATGCTACTTATATAAATTATATACATACATAATAATTCAATTTTTTAATATATTTTGATATTTATGTATCATATTTATATAATAAAATGAAAAAATATCAACATATTTATATGAAATATAGAAATTTTATTATATGTTTATTTTTAATTTTAAATGTATTTTATATTTTATAATTATAAATTATATATTTATGGCGTCACCCGATTCAACGTTCGACCACCGGTTCGACTATTGAATCATGAACAAGTAACTTTTTCGGTCGATGATCGTGCGGTTTATTTAAGAAGCGCATGTGCAAAACCCGGAAAAATCGAATTTTAAAAAGACGAAACAACAAATTACCACTTTATAGATGCGGGTTGAAAACCTGGAAATTTCATAGATATTGGATGATGAAACGGACAATACCGTTGGATTCGTCTCACGAAATCTAGTTACTCAAACAAATTTCATTGAACTCCAAGATGATCGGAATTTTGCGTTTTTCGAGACGAGGGTCGGGTGACACATGCCATGTGACACCTAGCATGGTGACACTTGGCATAATGAGGGCCAAATGTCATGGTTAGAGGCATGCATGAGGAGGATGAGGTAGTGGCTAAATGTGAGTGGTGACACATGGCATAGGACACATGCCATGTGAGGTGATACATGTGTGATAGGTGTCATGTGTCAAGTCTATACAAAGAGAGGAAGTGAGAGTGGGGGAGGCAATTTGGTGGAGAAATCCAGCCAAAAAAGGGAAGAAACAAAGAGAGAAGGAATGAGAGAAAGAGGGAGAGGAAGGAAGATCGGTAGCTTCATCCTCTGATATATCGGCGTTCCTACAGTTGGAGTTCGTTTGGCCAAGAATTAAAGCCCGTCTACTCAACAAGGGCTACACTCCAAGAGGTAGGGATTCTTCCTCTTTTGGTTATTTCCACCCTAACAGCCGTTTGGCTGGATTTTTGGCCTGTGATAAGGCTGCCCTGTTTTGACCCGACATATTATCCAAAATTTGGGACTGGTTTTCGGTTGGGAAACTAAGGGAATTTGGACTCGTGTCCTTCATAAAAGTTTTAGCTGCATTTGTAAACTTAATGTTAGGCTTTTGAATCAACCAATTTAGACCTCTACCGCCTAAGTTATGATCCATTTCCCGAGATTGCCATAGCTTAGGTAATTTATTTGTTTGTGTCCAAACTTTTGGGACTGATTTTCGGTGTTGATTCGTACTAATTTAGGGACTAATTTGGGACCGTCCATGGCCGGTTGGTGTGAACCAGATTTGGGGGTACATTGTGGCTATTTTAAAAACTATTTGGTGGCGATCTTATAACGTGTGTAAAAGCCGGTCGTGTGGTATTTAGGGAGCCCCTAGTTTGGAGACGGTTCGGGCCTTAGGATTGAATTCAGTGCTATATGGGACTAAAATTGGGAATATTTTTAGGTCCTGTTTAAGGCATGATTGAGGCCTGTGGATGGATGGTAGTGGTAACCTGTTTATGGCTTGTCTCGGGGCCGTTTTGTGGACATAGTATATGTTACACTTGGCCTCAAGGATCAAGGGTGTTATTGCTTTATTTTGAATAAACATGTTGGTGGTAGTTGTGTGATAACATGTTGATGTGTGTGTGCATAAATATATTGACATAATATGAGTTTAACTGGAATTTATATGCAATTAAGATAATTGTCCATGACACATGATGAATTGTGTGGTTTAAGTTGTCCGTGTAGCATTTATTATACATGTGGCATGATATAACATGCAATGGCGCATTTCATTACATATGCACGAAGACATTGCATTGAATATGTGTGAGTGTGATGAGTCCTAAACTCATCTATTTTTAATCCATTTTTTTGGCATCATTATAGAAGTTTATGATTCATTTTAATGCTGAATTATGGAGTGTTATAACTTTGCGAGTTTTTGTATGAAAAAGAGAATTCGACAAGAAAGAGCGAGAAAAAATTAGCTAGGGAAACAAACTATGTTCTGCGACATAGTATCGAATAATACGGCGACGAATTGTATAACCAGCGAGTATGCTTCGCCAACAGGATCGAAGCTAACCGCAAGCAGAAGCCAAAGGCCCGACGCGACACGATTTGAGATAGGCCGACTACTTTACGTCGCGACAATGGATTTTATGTCGTGAGATAGGCTGGAGAAAGTTCATGAAGAAGAATGTCTATACTCTCAATATTCAAATTACATCCGCGACATTGATCAAGCAAATGACGGTGAAGTATGTCGCGACATTTTCGAATCTTTATTAAGTGACGAAATGAATATCGAATGAACTTTGTGGGTAATGAGCGACTGGCGCGATAGAAAATAGTAAGAACAATGAGACAAGTTAGAACAAAGTTGTCACTGTTGAGGGGCCCTATGTTGCGACAGGACATTCGGTGTATGTTAAGACCAAGGCAAATTTTATGTTGCAACGAAAGAAAACTATGTCTTGACGTAACATTCAGAGCCAAGAATGGGAGACAAAAAGACTTTGTCGCGACAAAGAAGTTTGATGTCGCGACAAACACAACATGAGGTTGAGGTGAATTTTGTCGCTACAAAGACAAATATTGTCGCCATAGAGGTTGAAAATAACAAAAGAATATTGAGCCGCAACTCATGTTGCGACAAATAAGAGCGAAGGCGAGCATCTGCAGCCATGACGAGAAGATTATGTCGAAGCTTGATAAAGTTGTTGAGCAAGAGATTTACGTCATAACAAAGGCAATGTTAGGTGACGAGAGAAAATGGAATGGGGTGGGAGAGCCAGAAGCCAGGTTTGTGGCGACAAGGGATTTAATGTTGCAACAAAAGCTTGGCCGACGCGGGGTAAAGAAGACTGCATTAAGCTACGGAAAGAGTGCATTGCGACAGTGCGATCGATCACCGGCCAATACAAGGCAACACAACTATGTCGCGACAAAGAAAAATTTTGTCGCGACAACAAATCCATACTACTGGGAGAAACTCTGTCGCAACAAATAAAAGCCTGTTGCGACATAAATTGAGAATAACAACATAAAGAATGTCGTAACATAGAAGAGACTGTTGCAACAAAGTTGAAAAGCTGGAGGAAGAAATTTCTATCACGACAAAAGACAACCATGTCGTGACATAAAATAGACAACATCAACAGAACTATGTCGTGAAAAAGTCAAATTATGTCGCGACAAAATCGAAAAAGATATCATGAAAATATGTCACGATGAGAAACTGCAGGCCACGATAAGAGCTGGGCTACAAAGATAAGAACCATGTCGCACTTTGTAAAGACAAAGCAACCATTTTGGGCCAGAAATTTTGGGAGGCACAATTTGTGCCTTGAAGTGTGGCCCATCATTTAAAGCTCTATAAATAGATGCATCTAGGGCATTGTGCGCAGCTTCCGCAAATCTAAGACTTCTAGGTAGTTGAAGACTCTTTGTATATTATTTTTCTTTTATTTTTATCTTTTATTTCCTTTTTAGTAGATTTTGTTTGAGCTTAGTTTTTAGTTAGTTTTATGTTTAATTTCTTGAGTTGAGTAATGAACTGATGTGTAGCTTCAAGCTTAAAATTTCTCTTTCACTACTGTTTTACTTTAAATGGATTTTAGAAAATTTATGGAGTTCATTTATTTCAGTTTGTTTACAATCTCAATGGTACTGTGATCGATTAGTCAGCGATATATGTGAACCAATTTTGAATGATTGAGCTCCCTTTGGAAATAGGTCGATGGTGATTGTTATTTTTCTACACAAAGTGGAAGAACACCTTAGTTAGAATTCTTGAATTTATTTAATTGGTATTATTCTTGAACTTAACTGTTCCAAGTACTAGTATCGTGTACCCAAAAACAAAGAACTGCATCTTGCTATGATTTTCAGGAGGCCCTCTGCGTGACATAGAGATGGAGAATCTTGAGGGTACGAAGCAGTTCCTTGTGGGTAGGATAGGCTGATACTTTGGAACTAATGAACTCAAATAGATCACTAACTTATCTATTTTATGCGGATAGTTGGATAAATTATCATTTCAATCACTCAGAGGTTTCTCCTCTGGCTCCATTAAATAGGTCCCCGAACACGTGTTAGAATAGATCACAATCAGAAGATAATTTCATCGACATTGAAGGATGAGGTGCCATTTAAGTGGAGAAGGCTTGTAATATTACGTCTATGAGGCAGAGTGCCGATCTGAATTTGGGTGTGAAGTGCTGAAAAGAAAAATACCAGTCTTAGAAAGAAAGAGGATTATGTCTTCTGTAGCCCGATTAAAGTCCATGAGTCGAAATGAACATGAATCTCTAATTAGTGAAGGTATGGTTAAAGGGGAAATCGAGCTATACTGATGTCTTTGACAAAGTCGACTTTCGACTTATGGCTTAGCTATGATTCAAAATGATGCGAGAAATTGACAATTACTCATTGGTATATTTCCTAGTATTGTCTCACTCGGTGAACTCTCAAATCCCCACTTTTTTTTTTTTTTTTTTTTATGTTATGCCAATTGAGAAAATTATTTTTAATATTATTTTTATTAGTTCTCCCGATCTGTTTAACATTGGAGTTCAAAAAAATATTGGGATCTTGAGTGGTTGGGGTAGTTAGTCTTTTGGTTTATTATCAATCCTCGTGGGAACGATATCTGGATTTAAAAATCTACTTTTCTTACTTGTATGACCTGTGTACTTGCAGTGATTTAGACCAAATACAATTTTTAATGAATCTATTTTACAAAAGGACAAGCAATATTTAAGTCATAATTTAATTAAACAAGTTTTTGACGCAGATTCTTTGGGGTTAGATAATAGTCCTTTGGTAACAATGTCATCACTTTGTAAAATTTGGTCTATACAAAAATCAACAAACAAGTTTTTGGCGTCGTTGCCGAGGAATGATTGATGAATTTAAATATCAATATTCTAATCAAAGAGAGAATTACTAATTTGGACATTTTTCTCTATTTTATCATAAAATAAAATAAAATAATAAAAATAAAATCACAAAAATAGTTTAATAGCGGTAGCTGAGTAAGCTACTAAAAATCTTTTATAAGCTTATGATATAAGCGTTTCCATATTTAATTTGATCTCGGTGTGTTTCTATTTAGGAGATTTTAAATCTGAGAAAACAATAAAGCGAATCTGGCGCCTTTGGATACAAAAATTGAGAGAACATTGAGGAATCTAATGAAAGTTACAAGTGCTGAATCTACAAGTATGGAAAATCAAAGAGAAAGATTACAACCTATTCCAGAAGAAGCAAAAACAGATAGACCTCAAAGGCAAATGATGATGGAGGACTTTTGGAGGCCTGCTATTCAAGATAAGTATTCTACTATGAGACAGCCTGCCATAGAAGCCAACTCTTTGAACTCAAGCCAACTCTGATCATAATGGTACAACAACATCAATTCACTAGGCATCCCAGTGAAGACCCCAATGAACATATGGGAAGATTTATGAGAATGGCTAACACAGTCAAGCTGAATGGGGTGAGACCAGAACTAATCAGGCTGCAGCTCTTTCCCTTTTCACTGAGAGATGTTGCAGCAACTTTGTTTGAGTCACTACTTGTTGGATCAGTGACAAATAGGGAAGAGTTAGTGGAGCCTTATATGAGCAGATTTTTTCCCCCAGCTCTGACTTCTAAAAGAATAGGAGAAATCATAGTCTTCAAACAGGGGGAGGATGAAAGTCTCTACAATGCATGGGAGAGATACAAGAGACTACTAAAAGATGCTTGTCGTGGAATAGATGCGACCCACTTTAAGATGGACATTTTCTACCATTCCATGGTGTGGTGCCTCAAGGGAGTATAATTGAGTGCAGCCTATTGTGGGGGCTTTTCAAAGAAGAAGTACTGAGGAGGCAACGCAACTAATTGAAGACCTTGCCAAATGCGGCCTCTGGCTCCGTCTAAAGGCTTCGGGGCTTGACCATGAGGCCCAAAGGGGGAGTGGTGTAAGTGAGCTTGTTCGGATGAATTTGCGCCATAGAAGCAAAGTTGGATGCATTAATGAAGAAGCTTGGAAACAATGAGAGAAGAATGAACAAGACGCGAGTGGGGGCGATGAATGAGAGCAAAGGAATATGAGTGTTGAAGAGGGATCGACCACGGGTTCCTATCGAGTTGAGGAGACGCGGTACCTCGATGCCCGATAGAAGCCGCTGGCCAACATCAACTTACCTACTCCGCGACACACCGGTACTCATGAACCATGAGAATTTCTCATATGGAGGAGAACGACAAGGTCAAAGACTGGACGAAATTTGCGAGTAATATCATGCTTCACACCAGGTTCGACAACAACATGACCTTGTTGGTAGCGGAATGAAACAAATCGGGCGGAGGAGATCTAATTCCTTAGAGGGACCAGTGCTTGCTTTCATGGGAAAATAAGAGAATTTGTTTATACATGTGAATAGGATTTCTTTGACTAAATGACATTCAGTGCTCATAGCTGTATTTGAGACTATACCCGACACCTCTTTGAGAATACGGAGACTCGGGTGGGGCGGTGGCCCTATCATCTGATCGATCAAAGGATTCATTCCCAAGTGAAGACACAAGTAAAATCAGAAGGATTATGGCAGTAACTCTAACAAGTGGTGAGAACTGAAGAGAGAAGAGGAAATGAAAAGGAGCTAGGGAAGAGAAACATGCTGCGATTGGAGAAGGGTGAGTAGCAAAGTTCGAAGTTGTGAAGAATAAAGCGACAAAATGCGGCAAACATTAAGTTGAAAAGGGAAATCTAGAGAAGAAGGAAGAGGTTAAATCTTACACAAATCTCAGTTCCATTCCCTCGAGAGGCTATAGAAGGCGAAACTTGAAGAAGCATTCCAGATTCTTGAACATGTTCGAAGATAGAGATCGATATCCCCCCTTTTTACGAAGCAGTGACTCAAATGCCTCACTGTCTGGAAATTCACCAAGGATATGTTTAGCATAAAGAAAAAAATTGCTGAAAAATGTTACACCAGCAGGGGTCCATGATAACAGTGGCACGTGAATACTCGTGAATGTCGGGTAACAGACATCATTCTCAATGAAAATCGAATGAGTCTTCTTTTGTACGGGGAGCTCTCTCCCCAAATATAGAACCACCAATCCCAAACAATCACAATGACCTCTCACGGGTCACATGCGAGTAAAATAACTTGCCACTTGGGCCCCTACATCAACACTCACAAAATATATCCCAGCTATGTCTGATAGTTTTAATTACTAATCACTCTTACAAACATATATCCGCAGTTTACAATTACAGCACATGTTATACAAATCATGCCCAAAACCACAATCGGCTTTCTTCTAAAATGTGGTCTCTAGCTGACTGGCGAATCCTCGTTCACACACTCTCACATTGCACGAAATAGTGATCCCTCGGCGAGGTGAGTAAAAACCGATAGTGATAGTTTCCTACATGGGTTACTCCCCACCTAAGTGCACATGCATGGCAAACACTCACATTCCAGCGATTTCTATGAACCTACTCGAATGTCTACATGCCTGATCGGTGTCACGAGTCTCGCGAGCACCCTCCACACATGCCTAGGCTAACATGCGGTAAAATAAGCGATTTTCAAAACAAAAGCTTTTGTTCTTGAAAAAACACCTCTGCAGTTTGGTAAAAATGATGGACTACCTCGAAGCTGAATGTTGGAGAACCTTCGGCACAATTCATGGGCTCCCTCCGGCCGTGTGGTGTTGGACCATCTCTGACACGATTCTTCGAGGAAAATCTTAGTCGAAATTCCTTTCCTACAACATCATTCGTTTTTGTTTCATTTCGTAATAAATGTAGCTCACTTTATTACAACGAGAGCGATGCGTATGGAATGCGTGATGATGTCAATTCCCAACACATTCATTGCTAATATATTCGCATGCGTATATATTAACGTAATTAAATCACATAAAGCATGTTATGAAAATTCTCAACCAATTACACCAAGGTAGCTCACATGGGCTAATTAACAAACCACCAACAATTCATTTTTGAATCACTCAACACCATAAAATTCACACGAAAATATTCATAGCACTATTCGTAACGAACATTGAAACCCTCGGGTGACAACGTTCGCGACCGCTCAAATAAATTTTCACGCTCGGTTCAGCTTTTGAGGCAAATTCTACGACTAAAACAAACCTCGAACATTCATAACCATTTACCTTTGACTCTTGGCAGAATATATTAAGTAGGAAAGATCTCTACACCTCTTGGGTTTTGTCAATTCCACGCGAGTGGTGTCCGCGGCGTGATCTGGCGAGTGGCAAACAACTTTCTCTTGCTTTCATCTGAATAAAGCGAGTCCAGGCGGTGTTCGAAACTTAGAGAGAAGCCACTCTCTCTCTCTCTAAAAACTCAAACGTCTCAGCCACTGCATCACCCCCTTTTCTCTCTTTTGCCCATTTGGTGCTGAGGAAGAAGAGCGACGCTATTACATTTTTTGTCTTTCTCTCATTAAACATTCATTTAATACCATCCATGTCCTCAAGTCTTGGATTTTTGACACTTGGCACTATCTCGGTCGTCCATTTCCATCATCTCTCTACTCTTGCAACATGTGTCACAAGAGTACATATTATAGGTGACTTTTGTCATTACGTGTCGTTCTGACAGCGTCACTAGTCTTATAGCGTGCAAATTTCTTGTCTCAAAAATTAGAAATGAAGTCGATGTCGTAGCTAGATTGTGAGGCGATTCAACGGTGAAATCCGTTCGTCATCAAAATCTAGAAAATTTCGGATTTTTACCGAAATGACCATTTTACCACTAGAAAATTGCGTAGATTTTCTCGGTCTTACATTCTCCCCTCCTTAAAGATTTAGTCTCGAAGAATTACAGGACCTAGCAACTCACATGCCTGTATCTGCGTGCACTATACCATGCATGTGGCTTAGTCATTTAGTACTAAGCTTATTTAAACCATTGCCTTCATCCTAAACAAGAAGGATAGGTGGCCACTTGTCGTGTCCTCGCTCCACGTTGACTCCTCCCTCCCACGGTGTTGCCATAGCCACCCTCCGCCCCAGCTTCCAGTCTTGCGTCGCAAAACCTGATCACAACTATCATGTCTTTTGGTCCCTCCTCGAGGTCTATCGGTCGTCGCCTCGATCTCTCACAATCCTTACATGTTTGGATCTGGGTATGCCGGGAGTATGAGCGTGAAATACCTCGTGGACACGACATCTTGGGCGTGAAACCAGCAGCACGCTACGGTCGCCTACCCTCTCGAGATATCTCGAAGGGTCCCGATGAACCTAGGCGATAGCCTCGTTTGCGGGAACTTGTCACTTCTCTGCTAAGCATCACCTTGAAGGCGTGATCTCTAACCTCGAACTCTAAGGTGACGTCGTTGCATCATTAACTCTTACATCGGCTCGGTGAGAAAACAGCTGTCGTATCAAACTACACCTTCGGGTGGCTCTAATCAAATCAAGACCATTGATGGAGCTCTCTCCACCTCGGGCGGTCAACATGTCGGTGTCCTGGCGTGACCTCCCATATAATGCTGCCTCTATATGGTCATGTATGCTCGCTGATAGCGTTGTTGGTAAATTCCTGGGGCAAATGCTTTCTTCAACTACCCTTATGATCGGGGCGTCTTTCGCGGCATGTCCTCCCAGCTACCTGTATCTAATCTGACATGTAACCACTACCTGACCACAGCGGTGTGCAAGCGACCTTCCCAAGGTCACAATCAGCCCGACAATCCATGGACCGTCAACCTAGTCCATGTTATAAATGACACGCATCCATATGTCGAGCCCTTCTTGATTTCCAACAACACCAATCCCAAATTCCAAAGGGTATCCAAATGTAGTCGCTCGACTCATCCTAAATAAGTCTCACATTTGATAACCATGGCCAGTGTGTTTTTCATCTCAGTCACTCCGAGCTCTATCACTCAACTCTAAGTCTTAGTGATACTTATGACACGTGTGTTTTCTCTCTCGAGGCAACATAACTTTTAAAGCTCTACTTTGCGACCTCTTCCATTCACCAGAAATTGGGATAACCTCACGGGTCTCACCTACGAAATTTGGGATAACTCCAGGGTCCTCTTACCAGAAGAAATTTCGGATAACTCACGGGTCTCTTACACACACAAAGTGAATAACTATGGTCCTCTTACACCACAGAAATTTTGAATTTCTCCACGGTCTCTTACACCACGAGGGATTTGGATAACTCCCGGTCTACCCACAGAGAAGTCGGGATAGCTCCCGAGGTCCTCTACACACACAGAAATTTCGGATTTCTCCACGGTCTCACCCACACACAAAAAACCGGATTTCTCCACGGGTCTGCCACCCAGAAATTAGGGATAAACTCCCAGGTCTCTTCCTCCCTGAAGTTGGGATCTCACAGGGTCTCTTACCAATTCAGGATACCTCAAGTCTCTTACCACACGAAATTTGGGATCTCTCGGGTCTCTTACACCTACATAGAAATTTAGGATATCTCAGATTACTCTGCACCCACCACAGTCGGGATATGAGTCTCTTACACCCACGAAGGACCTTTCGGATACTACGTGGTCTCCTTCTATAACCAGCTTCTCACCTTAGGGATTAACGACCCCCTTCTTGCTAATATGACACTTTAATTACTCTTAATTTCCTAATTACGAACTATGAGAGTCTTCATTTGGACGTGGTCAACCGACCACGCTTTCGCGAGTGGTGGATGACCCTTCATGCACCCACCGGGACTCGGCGATGTTGCGGGTGCACATGAGCATGATGCCATCTTGTGACACCCGATCGGGGTCCACCATGGCGAGTCTCGGAGATCTCTACTCATAATCCACGACTGTCAGGATCAGCTCCTCTTACATCGCAGGAAGAATATCTGCACGGCTTCTCTAAAGGCCTTAACCTCTAAGCCCCAGTCGTCACACAAGATGCATTAATGAATGAATATGATGCATCCAATTTAACACTACTCTAGTCAACAATCACGAGGGTAGAAGCATTGCCTGCATATCATTAATACGACGCTTCGGTCTGGCGTACCATGAGATCTCTGCCTCCCCAGGGCAAATCTCGCCTCACGTGCCGGGCTGGCGGCGATGATGCCACATCATGCGCCCAGCGACCCGAGACTCTCGACTGCAAATCGTGGTGCGGCCTCGACCTCACCGCTACGGCCACGGCTTTATGTGACCATCTGCGAGTCTGCTGGGTGCTAGCGTGGCACCTGGGCGATCTTGGTTCCCACGACCCGTACTAGGGGGTGGAGGGTGCGGTAATCTCTCACGTCACACGGCCCGGAACTGTCCCAAAACAACAAGATCCTATCTCTGGGGGCAATCCCTCCTCATATGTCCGGGTTGCTAGCAATGGTAGCACACCATATGCCCATCCTGACTGTCAACCCTAACTCATCTCATTGATGATTGGGAATGAGGTGTCCCATACCCTTGGGATTTCTATCTCCATGAAGCGATCATTCGAAAGTGTCTAAATTTGTCGGCAAAAATCTTGATGGCTTACAGGAAAGAGTTTTTTCTTCGAAAATATGGCGAATCGGTAATTCTTGTCGGACGGTGAGGAATAACCCCAGATTTTCTCTGAACCTCGAGATGGCCAAAGCGGATCAAGTGATGATCATCTATGAAATCTAGTTAGAACCAAGCAAACTACGTCAAATTCTAGAGCGATCGGATTTTTACGTATTTAGAGCGGTGACCAATCAGGGGTGGCACGTGGCGCGAGAGGTGCATGCCACATGGCCTTGGGATTTGGGAACGCCTTTTTAAGTGGCGAGTGTCATGCTCTAGAATGCATCTGAGTGAGTGGGAGTAGTTGGTGCATGGCTTGGCATGGGTGACACTTGCCATGGCTTGCACCATGTGTCAAGCACCATGAGAATTGGTCTGGTGTAAGTGGAGAAATTAGAGCGAAGGAGTGCCCAAAGCTGGTTAGATCGATCTAGGGGAAGGAAAACCAGAAAAGAAGAGAAGGAAAGCAAAAAAAAACGAGAAAAAAAAGGAAGAAAGGAAGGAGAAGGAGGAGAGTACACCAAATCCACTCCATTGTTGCTAGGTTGGAGGATCCAAATTTGATCCCACACACTACAAGAGGTATGGACACGCCTATTTGTTATTTATTTTTCTTGGGTGTAGAATGGCATTGGTTGAGTTTTGTTGTGACCACTAATGGAGGAGATTTCGTGTATGGGTAAATGTTGTAGGGAGATCTTGATTTTCTTTTCCTTCAACCGCCAATGTTGATGTTTTGGCCACTTAACTTGGCCATCACACGTGGAATTAGTGATTCAAGTTCTTTGAATAAACCCGAGACACAAGGAGCTTTCTTATTGAAATAGGTATGTCCAAATTATGACTCCTTTGTGCCTGAAAATTCATTCAAATGGAGCTAGGTTCATGCGTTTACGGTCTTGCAAACAGAGTTAAAAAAGCAGTGTTTCCAAAACTATTTTTCCTTGTTTTTTGATCAGTTTGAATTCATGGATTTAAGGTAATTATGAAGTGATAAATCTACAGACGATTATGATAGAATGAGGCTTAAATTTAAACCATTGTGGATTGTTGATTGAAGTGTCACCTCGCAGTCGAGATGACAGGTGTTTTGAAATATTATTGTTCCAAATGTATTTGGATTGTATTGGTTTGAGCTTGAACATGGCCATGTCTTGGCATTTTGCAGGTGTGTGACTGAGTGCTTGTATGTGTCTCGTGCGGGATTATGAGCCTTGACATTTACTTGTCTAAGTGATGTTAAGAATTATGGGAATGCGTACTCACATGATGTATTGAATTGAATGTGTGGAATAATATTAGTATGACTACATGTATTGATATAGAACTGAATATATGAACTTTCATCTGTGCATTGGAGCATGAGGTTCATGGCATACACATAATATCCCATGTAGGTCTTCATACGTTGGGCGGGAGTTGAGTCTCCGATGTGATTTCGTGCATTGGTGTGCAGCAAAACAACGCATTACATGGGTGTGTGTTACATGATCTGCAGATTTGGCAACTGCGTTTGGTGTTGAATTATGTGGGCTCGTGAATAGAGGGCCCGAAGTCGAATGGAATCACACGGTGTTAAATGAAAATGGAAAATGAAATGTGTCGGGCACTTAACAAGTGAGGATAGATACCCCTCTAAAGGTGGCTTGAAAACTTGGTTGAGACGGCGTATCTCTGGGTGAAAGCAGAAAATGTCGGAGGTGTAGAGACCCACGGTGAGACCCGGAAAGTTACATTTGTTGCCCAAAGAACACAAGAAGGAAGAAGTAAATAAGTATCCACAGACTATGGTTTGTGTGATGGGTCGGGACTGACTGGAATTGTTTGATTCTCCCATTAGCACTTGCATTGGGGAATGGGTCGATGCTTAACCCGATACATGGGGTTGTAGAGTGTTGTCTCATGCCAGCACATTGTTTTTCCATGATGGGACAGCATGCCACACACATGAATTGTGTTGTTTGTGTGACTGTGGCTTTGATCATTTGCATGTGCACTGGGAGGAAGTAGCCACATTGAGTTTTGTCTCTCTTGGCGTGGCTCACCAGTCATGGGAACCCCTTTTTAGGTACCCCAGTCGCGTGCGGGATAGACGAAGCTCATAGAATAACCGAGTTGAAGGGGGCCGGGTTGGCCAGCCTTGATGTTTTGACATATGCATGAAGCGTTTCTCGTAATGCATATCCACGTTTTTAATATATTGGAACAACATTTGGTTCTAATGCACGTATTTATTTACCATATATGTGAGAGTTGAGTGCTATAACTCACATTTTGTATACGGACTGTATGAAGTTATTTTGTGTATTTATGAATTCAATATGCAGGGATGAGTCTTGGTATACGAGACATGTGAGCTTGATATTGGGATGCCGTTCCATGGAACTTCAAGGTTGACAGGTTGTCGACGAGACCCTCGGGTTTTGGGGTGTCACAATAACATATCACTTGCCCTGCCTAACTAAATGCCCCATCCTGGCCTTGGTCCTGATAACCTTGGCCCTGTCCTGGATATCCTTGCGAAAAAAAAGTCTTCTGCTTCTTTCCCGGATTGGAAGAAGATGGATCTTCCTCTTGTACCGGCACCATATCTGGATGCCTCGCGCAACATCTACCTCTCCTACGGTCATAGTTGTCTGACCTAGAGTCCACTCTCCTTTAACCATTGAGACGATGTGCCTAAATCTTGGAGAGTGGATTTGACGCCACAGTTATACTACAAGCTTTGTGTGCAATAGTGGCATTTGCGATCGCTACGGCCTTAGCAAAGGCTGTTTGGTAGTTGGTAGTGCTTGACCCGGTACCTGGAGTGTGCGCCCTCGTCCTCGCGCCCTTGACTGACCATACGCATGTGTCAAATGACAAGTTAATGATGACCTTGTTATCTCGGCGTAAATCTGACCTCGAGACACTATTCGCATTCCGTAAAATTTTTATACACTATGTCCATGCATTCGTAGGAATTGCAAGACAATAATTCAATATATTAAATCAAATCAACAACAAAAATTTTATTTTGAAAACTTCCTTGTAAAAGATTTTTATTTATTTGATTTGATTTTAATATATTTTTTTAAATATTTAATTTAATTTTATTTTATTTTTTTTTTTTTTTATTTTTTTCTCATTCCTTCATGCTACTTTGGAAAGCAAACTACCCGAAAATATGTTATTATTATTATTATTTTCTCATTTAGGTAAATCAAATAAATTTGTTAAAATTTATTTTTTATTCATTCTCTTTAGTTTTAATATTTGTAAAACCTTAGAAAATTTTATTCGCGTTATATTTGTTTTTCCCGCTCTTGGAAACCACCAATGTACATATATATTTTTCGTTTCCAATAAATAAATAAATTTATTAAAATTTATTTTATCCATTTTTCGATTTACCTTTGTAAGAACTAAAGAAAATTTCTTCACATAAATATTTTTTTCATTTTAATTAATTTGTTGCCCCAAATTCTCGAACTTTAAGGTTATATTTCGACCTAGTGTTGGCGTTTTCACCATGTTGATACCATGACACTCTGATTTCAATCACAATTCACACACATGATCACTATCACATAACATACAACTCATGTTATACCATTACACATCAAACACCATGCATGCGGTGTTCTAATCTTGTCTAAAGTGAACGTAGGTAATCGCATACTGAAACTGACATCGAGCCACCAGGTGGTGATGTTCTTATACCTTAATGACCATGGCTGGCCCAGGTCGTCCACACAGGTTTTCATATACCTAAGTTCTACACTCTAAGGCAGGTGGCCCTAAGCCCCTGAGTCCCCCGACCTGGGTACTCGTGTGCCTAGCTTTGATACCATCGTGACCTTGGCCAGGGGTCGGGTTGTGACAGTCGACCGCGGAATACATGTCGGGTAACCGGGCATCGCTCTCCCGAAAATCGGGGCGAGGTCTCGGCTGTGCGGGGGCTCTGCGAATCTGGAACTTGTCCCAGACAATCCTGATGACCTCATAGGGTCCACATGCGAGTAAATAGCGGCCATGAATTTGCATCAACACTCACAAAGTAATGACTATCTGATAGTTTCCAAATTACTAAGTAAATAGCACGAACATATATCAGTTCTGATTTTAGCAATGTAATAAATCAATGCCCGAAGCCACGTCGACAACCCAAAATGCGGTCTCTAGCGGCGGATCCTCAGTGCACACTCAGGTACTGAAATAGTGATCCACGACGGGGTGAGCAAAGCCCGAGTAGTGATAATTTCCTACAGGTTACTCCAAATCTAAGTGCACATACGCCGTGAAAACACTCACATTGGCGATTTCATGAACCTACTTTGAATGCACCGCGATCCTCGTGTCCAGTCTCCGCAGAGCTCCTTCCATGCTAGCCGACATGCGAGTAAAATAATCGGTTTCAAAACAAAAGCTTTTGTTCTTGAAAACACACTCTTAGTTCGGTAAAATATTATACTACCCTCCGAGGCGAATGTGTTGGAGAACCTTCCGAAACAATTCATGGGCTCCTCCGACGTGTAATTGTTGGACCATCTTCTATCGAAATTCCTTTCACAAACATGTTCGTTTTTGTTTCATTTCATGTCATGCACTCACACCTAATACTCTAAGCTGCCCCAGTGCATATGGAATGTGATAGGCCGAAAGCGTGGTGTGTATATATGTATGCTATGTGCGCAAGTGCACGTGTCGCCCCAAGTAATATAGTGTATGTGACGCCCCCAACTCGGCATAGGGTGTCAAGTGAGGGGTCATTTTTTTTTTCCACGTATAAACTTTAAGCTAGTTCATTCATATAATGTTATAGCTAGTTCATCTGCACTTTATTTCTTGTTATTATGTGTATCTTATCATCGCATGTGATTATCACTTTCTCGTATCATGTCATATATTCTCCTACATTTCATTTGCATATACACGTCATTTTCTTTTATGTTTCATGTACGTATAAACCTTACGTGGATCGAGGAAACTATAAGGCAGAAAATATTTGTACTTCGTATGCGAAAGCAGTGGTCTGCAGGGCAGAAGTATTGTTATCATTTAATGCGAGACTAATGATGACCATCTATAAAGTGAGAAGAACACGTGGTGACCCTTCGGGACACTTGAAGTGATCCAACGAGGATCTATCTCATCGACAAACGGGGCCTCGATATGAGCTTATCTGCTGCAGGACTTGGTTTCCTAATAGGCATGCCGAAATTATCCCTGTATCGGGTTAAGCGGGCAATCAATATGTATTTTATGGTGATATATATCTCATATTCCAGAATAATTATTGTCATTACGTAATCATATGATATATATATAATCGATTATTCATATCTTTACATTTTCATATCTCATTATAATATAAATAATAACACCATGTATGCTTATGAGCTATTGCGAATTCATAATATGAATAACTATGGTTACCTGTAGTGCCTACTGTTTTTCATGTTTTTTGGAACTAATATGAGTTCCAATTTTATCAAGCAATCTATGGATGGATTCTTGACTCAATGGGATTTCCATAGAGTCTAAGAACACCCGAATCGGAGTTTGGACGAAGGAGTTATGACCTTCCGAAGTTGGAGGTCATACGTAGTCAAATCCTGAACTGGCCAAGCTGACCTGACTTGGACGAGCTCGATCTATAACCTCGGTCTGACATCTAATATCATCCTCAGTCATATGGATGGATTCTTGACTCGATGGGCTTTCCATAGAGTCGGGAGCACCCGAAAATGGGAGTTCGGACGGAAGTTATGACCTTCCCAGTTAGGTCATATGTCGCCAGTTAACACACGGTGACTGGCTGGACGAGCTGACGACCTCCCTACAATTGTTAGCTCGTGACACGCGGTCTGACACCTAATATCCCCCTTAGGCATATAAATTGATTCTTGACTCAATGGGCTTTCCATAGAGTCTAAGAACATTCAAATCGGAGTTCAGACGGAGAAGTTATGACCTTCCGAAGTTGGAGGTCATACGTAGTCAACCTAGACGAGCTGACTTGAACTGGACGAGCTGACCTGACCTCGGTGAACTCGGTCTGACACCTAATATCCTCGTTAGACATATCAATGGATTCTTAACTCAATGGGCTTTCCATAGAGTCCAAGAACACTCAAATCGGAGTTCAGACGGAGAAGTTATGACCTTAGAGTTGGAGGTGCGTACGTGGTCGACTTTAGACAGGCGAAGTGACGGGACCAGTGAGCTCTGGGACGGGTCTGGCGGCCTCTGGGATGGGAGTCTGCTGACCTCAGTTACATGAGTCTGCTGACCTGCTGCCTGAGGTCTGCGGCCTCTGGCTGCGTAGTCCTGCGACCTCTATTTGGACGACTACATGGCCGACCTACCGCCGAACGATGACCAGGGAGTAAAGACCATAACTTGGTCTACAGGGGGTCCCGAATTGAAATTAAAGCCTAACATCAATTTCACTGATTTGGATACAATTTACCAGAAGGACTTACTGCAAAATTCTCTTTATTTCTGACCCAAAAACCCGTTCTAAGGTCCGGCTAGTTGACCCGAACTGGACGAACTGACCCGACCAAATCTAGCTGAGCTGACCTCGGTAAAAAGACCATAACTTGGTCTACAGAGGTCCAAATCGAGAAATTCAAAAGCCTAACATCAATTTCATTGATGTGGCTGCAACCACTAGAAGGACTTACTACGGAAATTCCTTTATTTCCATTGAAACCCATTCTAAGGTCAGCTACTACATGATCAAAAATAGGGAATTTTTTGGGTTGACTTGCAACTAGACCCTTCCCCAAAACACATATCTAAGAGCCTTAGAACTCTTCTCAACTCAACCTTACACGAAATGAGTTTAGGAGTTCCAAACCCAAACCATACACAAGATGAGGGTTCTAAACCATGTATCTAAACTTTCTAGACCAAAACTAGACTTCCATACTCCCATAGTTTCCATACAAAACTATACTCAAATTCCATACAACCAAAGACATGTATCCATACCTGTGATCTTCTTCTTCTTCTTCTTCTTCTTCTTCTTCCTTCCTCTTCTCTTCTCTCTCTCTTTCTCCAAAGTGAAATGAGATATTTATTTTGGTTTTATCACTTTATTTCACTTTGATCCAAAGGAAACTTATCCCTGCTCCTTCAACCAACTTTATCTATTACCAATTTTAAATCCCTTATTTCATTGTGTCTTTCTTTTATTACTCTTTGGTCCTCCAACTCTCTATTACTCTTGATTTAACTTATGCATATTTCTACTTTGGCATATGAACTTATTAAATTATGACCACTTAGGTCTGGTGGTAACTTAGTGGTACCTTTAACTATTGTATTAATTCCCACGTTCTTGCTTATTTTTATTTTATCTTTATTTTGTCCGGGACAATATCTATTACTTTTGTATACCTAAACATGTTATCAAGCAGTTTAAAGATTTATAATTTGAAAGTATTCTCCCATAAAAAATTTACGTCCTCGAAATTCCTGCACGATTGAGGATTTGCGAGATCTTGTGCTCTCATAGTTGCTTTTGGCTCCCAATGCTTCTTCTCTCATAGTGGTGTTGCGAGCACTTTCACTAACGAGGGTACTTGTTTGTTTCGCAAAAATTTGTTTCACCTCGGAGAGCTAAGAATGGTCTTTGTCCTCATCATATGAAAAAACCTCTTGTACTGTATCTCTTGCCTTTGGTAGTATGCGACTCATGAGGTAGTATCTGAAGCATCGACACATAGAAACACATCGTGTAATTGGCGTCCGGGAGGAGTGCCAATCGATAAACCATAGGGTGTCGTTCTAAAATCTCATATATTTTATGAACCTTGGACTCAACTTGCCCTTCCCGACCCGAACCTTAAATTTTCCTCCATGGTGATACCTTGAAAGACCTTGTCTCCCGCGTATATTCAATATCTCTCCTCTTTAGGTTGGCATACGACTTTTGTGATCACTAGCGCCTTTAACCTCTCTTGAATAACCATACTTTCTCTTACGTATCTTTTAATATGCGGACTGTCGGTTTATGCTTTCATTCGATTACATCCCGACACACGGAGTTCTACATTTAGGCCATCTGAAAGCTTCATATGGTGCCGTACGATGTAGTGAAAACTATTGTTATAGGCAAATTCATCAATGGAATATACCTATCCAACTTCTGAAAATTCCATGACACAACCTCGAAGCATATCTTGAGCACTTGAATCGATCTCTGTCCATCGTTGCAGATGGAATGCCATACTAAATTCAGCTTAATTCAATTTAAGCGTTGATGTAAACGATGTAAATCGCGGATCTCTATCAGAGCACAATGAGCATGATGGCACACCATGCTGATAAGCGCGATTCCGTCCACATATAACTAATTGATCGATCCGTAGAATAATTGATCATTTGGTATAAATAAGTAGGCTGTGAGCTATCTACAATCACCCGAAAGCGAGTCATGTTTTTTGTTGTGTAGGGAAAACCAGACACAAAATCCATGGTAATGTTATCCCACCATTGAGGAGGTGGAAGGGGATTTAACAAACATGGGCGCAGTGTTCGGCTGACTTCTGCGACCACGTTAAACATAGACATACTCGATCCTGTCTCTTTTGTTCCTTTCCACCAATAAAAGCTTGTTTCAAGTCTTGGTACATCTTATTTCCTCAGGATGCATGAGTAAATCTTAGTATTATGAACCTCGAATAACAACTTTGCTTTAGCTTTTTATCATCGGCACACATAATCTATTTTGGAAATCTGAGCTTCGGCTTCTTTCTGCAAAAACTTGGTCTTGTCGCATCTAACCATCTGTAACTTTTACGTAGTTCATCATTTTACAGCATCTATAATCATTTGCTTTAACACCGGGTTCTTGACCTGGTTGAGCTAACATGGCTCCGTCATCTGCTGGTCTCGATCCTGTTGTCTTTGTAGTGACATTGCTACCATTGTCTTCGGCTTAAAGCATCGGCTACTATATTAGCCTTTAAGGTGTGTCATGATGCGGTCATAAATCCTTTAATAACTCACAACACCTCCCATTTGTCTCGAATTTAACTCTTTCTGCGTTAGCAAGTACTTGAGACTCTTATTATCGTTAATAGAGATTCTACACTTTCCCAATTATAAGTAGTGTGCCATATTTTTAAACAAACACTCTGTGACTAACTACAGGTCATGAGTGGATAATTTTGTTCATGTGGCTTCAATTGTCTCGGCGCTAAGCCCTTTACTTTCCCATCTTGCGTTAACACGCATCCTAAACGATGCATGAAGCATCGTATATAAGGTATACTCTTTTCCCGAAGTAGAGAACGCGTCGCTGGTGCCAGCCATCATTCTTTCAAGCGATCAAAAAAGATCTTGATTCGGCTGATGGGTACTTGTTTTCTTGTCACTTTATTGATCTGTAGATAATGCATCCGTCGATGCCATCTTTCTTTTCACAAATAAAGCAGGTGCACCCGAGGGAACTTCTTGGGTCGAATAAATCCTTTATCCCAGTTCTTCGCGATTGACTCTTTAACTTTCTTTCGATTCAGGTTGGGCCATCCTATACGATTGCCTGAACATAAGGTACATTCTGATGCAATTTCTATATCTAAGTACCTCTCTCTCAAGTGGAATGCACGGTAACTCTTAGGAATACATTTGGAAATTCCCTTACTGCGGGATCTTTTCTACATCAACTTGACCTCTCTTAGAGTCGAGTATCCGCGACCGAATATCTCATCCTTTCCTCATAAATCTCTGGCTTGCATAGTGGAGTGCATTGGACCATGATCGTGCCTTGTCTTTACATTACCTCGATGCGGTCGAAGCATCTCAACCTTCTTGTCTTTTGTCCACGATCAACGATAGCTCGGTCTTAGGCAACCAATCCATGCCTAGAATTAAGTCAAATTCGCGGAATGGTAAGGTTATCAAATCGACAAGAAACTCTTGTTGTATAACAATGGGCAATTTCTATATGCTATTCCGCAGTAGCGTTGTGCCGACGGACTAGTTATGCATGTCATATCTTGAATTTTTCCATTCTTTGGTACTGTCAAATACATGCTCCGTACACACATATGAATGAGTAGGTCGAGGTCCCGTCGATGCATTCATCTCTATGTCATATAAGAAAATATACGGTATAACCTCGAAGGAGCATTCGATTCTCCACGAGCGCCCATGGCATATGCTCGTCTTTGATCTTTGTAGGCATAGGACGATCCATTGTCTCTGAAATTATGCCTCCTCGTCCTCTATGTTGAGATGGGCCACTACGACCCTTACCTCGATCGTGAGTCGAAAGTGGTGCCGTAGATCTTCCTCTGCCACTTCCTTGTTGACCACATTATCCTGACTCTCGGGAATGTTTGTGTTATCACATGCTTTCGAGGCTTCCACATCGAACACCTCTGTCACTATCCTGCCGAGCTCCCGAATGCCTTACATGGCGTGGGGGCGTCGGGAATTTATCCTGTCTGCGAAGCACCTCTGCACGTACTCGTCTTTATATTGGATCTTTGCATACACTCTGCGTGTGGACTATCATCGATTAGTTGGAGATTCTCTAGCTCTTTCCCAGGGGAGGACAGCTCCTCTGAAAACTCTTCTTTTGAAATCTTTCTTTCTTTGCTCGTTTCCTAGTCTCTCTACTTTCATTGCAGCTTGGACAGCGATAGAAATCCATTTGTTTGGAGAAGTCGTAGGTGCCGAATACCTCTTAATGGAATAAATGCAGTCCGTCGTCAGTACTTTACCAGAAATGCCTCGGTGATGACCAATTTCGGTGCATACTTGCTAAGATGGCTAAATTCTTTTCATATTCAGCCCTTAGATAGCTCCTTTGTGAGTTCGGGAACTACTTCCACTTGGAATCCTATACATCTCGGTATACTTTTCCTAAACTCTTGGACCGAGGAACTCCCCGAGTCATGGGATTTTGGGATCCTTGGACTTCTTAATGTAGTTTCCACCAATCATATACCTCGCTCTGTAATGGTGAGGCGCACGTGATACTTTACGATCGGAGGACAACCTCTTATTACCCTTTCTAGCTTTCTAGCGAGTCGACTTTCTTTGACTCTTCCCGTACTCGACCGGCCGTTCCTGCATCCATGTCTTCTTCTTGTGTTTATTGGAGCTTTAGGAAGTCGATCTAACCAAACAGAGCCATGTCTTGCGATATTCTCATTAAGGCTTACGTGGAGCTCATTAGGTGCATTAATTTCGAGAGGTTCGAAGGCGATAACCGCTTTGTGCGTGGGTTAACACTCTCGTGACTTCTTGAGGACTGATCCACCTATACAAAACACGAGGACATCCACATCAGGCCACCACATTACTAAGCGCGGGCTTTTCATCATATACTCTATTCAGCGGCTAAACCTAGGCTTTCGAAACGCCCTAAACTGAAATACGATACCCTTGCTTTGTGTATTTGACTGTAGGGTGTCAGTGAGATCATTTTTTTTTTTCTTTACGTATAAACTTTAAGCTAGTTCATTCATATAATGTTATAAGCTAGTTCATCTTGTACTTTATTTCTTGTTCTTGTAATTGTATACTATCATCACATAGCAGTTCTATGCTTCTCATATCATGTCATATATTCTCTACATTTCATTTGCATATACGCATCGTTTTAACATGTTTCGTATGCATAAACCTTAGAAGTGGATACGAGAGCTATAAGGGCGAAGGCATTTGTACTCACTTTGTGAAAGCCGAGTGGTGCATAAGGGCCGGCAGCCTTACTCCTTTGTGCGAGAAACGGTGGTGCATGGGGCCGTATTGTTATCATTATCTGACGTGATATCTATAAGGGCTAGAGCCTTTGTGGTGACCCCTTTCGAGGCCAGTGATCCAAACGGGATTTATCTCATCGACAAAGCGGGGCCTCGATATCCAGAACTTTATCTGCTGAGACTTGGTTTTCCTAATAGGCATGCCCATCATCATTCCTACCAGGGTTAATGACAAATCAATATGTATTTTATGTTCAGTATATATCTCATATTTCCAAATAATTATTGTCATTCGGTAATCATATGTGATATATATATAATCAGTTATTCATATCTTTACATTTTTCATATCTCATTATATGCATAAATAACTATGCTTACCATGTATGCTTATGAGCTATTTATGAATTCATAATAGGCGTTCATAATATGAATAACTATGGTTACCTGTAGTGCCTACTGTTTTTCATGTTTTCTGGAACTAATATGAGTTTCAATTTTTATCAGAAATCGGATGGTTCTTGGCTCAATGGGCTTTCCATAGAGTTGAGAACACCGAATCGGAGTTCGGATGAAGGGGTTATGACCTTTCAGTTGGAGGTCATGCGTGGTGAATGCTGAGCCGGCCCAGCTGACACGACCTGGATGAGGCTTGATCTATCACCTCGGTCTGACATCTAATATCCTCCTCAGGCATATGGATCGATTCTTAGCCTTTCGTGGGCTTTGTAGAGTCGAGAACACCGTCGGAGTTCGGACGGAGAAGTTATGACTTCCGAGTTGGAGGTCATCGTAGTTAACCCTCGGCGACTGGCGGGACGAGGCTGACCTGACCTCAGTGATCGGTCGAGCACCTGGTCTGACACTAATATCCTCCTCAGGCATATCAATGGATTCTTGACTCAATGGGCTTTCCATAGAGTCGAACATTCAAATCGGATTGACGGAGGAGTGCATGACCTTCAAAGTTGGAGGTCATGCATAGTCTGACCTAGACGGCGGCACGAGGCGGGCAGGCTGGCTACAAGCTCATGGTGGCTCGGTCTGAAGCTTATGGTATGACACCTAATATCCTCCTCAGGCATATCAATGGATTCTGACTCAATGGGCTTTCCACTTGGGAGTCCAGAACACTAGAAATCGGAGTTCATACGGGAGGAAGTTGCGACCTTAGAAGTTGGGGTCATGCGGTAGTCCGACCTAGACGAGCTGACTTTGGCCCGGACAGTGAGCTGCGGGATGGTGAGCTGAGGACGAGGTGACCTGGGACCAGTCTGTTGACCTCTACAGGGATGAAGGTCTGCTGACCTCGCTATGAGTTGCTGACCTCTGCTGCATGAGGTCTACTGACCTCTGTTGCATGAGGTCTGATTGAGCCTCTGGCATGAGTCTGTGACCTCTGAATGTGGACGACCTCTGTGGCTGACTCTCGCTGTTGTTGTTGGTAAAAAGACCATAACTTGGTCTACAGGGGTCTGAATTGAGAAATTCAAAGCCTAACATCAATTTCACTGATGTGGCTGATTTTCCAGAAGGACTTACTGCCATTCTCTTTTATTTCTGACCAAAAACCGTTCTAGGTCCATTAGTTGACTGACTGAATGACGGCTTCGATAATCACAGCTGAGTTCCTCGGTAAAGACCATAACTTGGTCTACAGAGGTCCAAATCGAGAAATTCAAAATCCCAACATCAATTTCATTGATGTGGCTATAATTACTAGAAGATTTCTTGCAAAAATTCCACTTTATTTCTGACCCAAAACCCATTCTAAGGTCCGGCTGCATGTGATCCAAAAATAGAGAATTTTACGGGTTCCAACACGCAACTAAGACCCTTCCCAAAACACATATCTAAGAGCCTTAGAACTCTTCTCAACTCAACCTTGAAATGAGTTTAGGAGTTACAGAGCAGCCTGTCTGTGAATGGGGTTATGTGTATCTAAGCTTTACAGAAACCTTGTTCAATCTTCACATGGATTTACTCTGAAACTATCTCAAATTCCATTACAACGAAACATTATGTCTTTGTGATACTTATAGCCTTTACTTCTTCTTCTTAACTACCTTTCTGTATATTCTCTCCAGGACGAAATGAGATATTTATTTTGGTCTTATCCTTATTCCATTTTCCAGTCAAAGGAGGAACTTCGCCACTGCTCGCTAAGCCCTTGTCTCTTCCCGATTTTCATGCTTATTTCATTAATATCTTTCTTTTATTACTCTTTGGTCCTCGACTCTCTATTACTCATGATTTGCTTATGCATATTTCTACTTTGGCATATGAACTTATAAATTATGACCATAGATCTGAATTGGTAACTTAGTAATTTACCCTTAACTATTGTATTAATTCCACGTTCTTGCTTATTTTATTCCGGACAAATATACTATTACTTTTATTATACCCTAAACATGTTATCAAGCTAGATTTAGAGGTATAATTTGAGTGTTACCGATTATTGCCTATGGTACGGATACGATCCCGCGGGGATAGTGCTGATCTGAGTTGGGCATATCGGATATTGGCTTTGGGCGACAGTATTAATGTAAATTTCAACTAAACTAATCGATCTTAATGATTCTTGTATAATGGAGACTAGAACATGTCTCCCCTACCACTTTGATGGATTATTTCTAAAGATGATACTATTCGATTTATTTATAATTTATTGATGGCTAGGTGATCTTGCTTACAAAATACCCTCTCTCGAGGTCTTATCGCCTATCTCGCTAGTAATGTTGAGTGTATCTCTACCCCAACTCGATACTCCGAAATGATTAAATGTTCTAACCTTAATTGCCACCCTTGGGATCGGAATATCTCTTATTCTAGAATCAGCGAAACCTTCATTCAAATCCTTGGGTATCATATCTCTTGAATCTCGGATATACGGTATAATCACTTATTAATGTTGGCAGGACATCACCATGTAAATGACTCATAGATATCGCGGATACTAACAAGTTATAAACAAGCGAATAATATAAAATGTCTTTAATCCATCTATTCGTGGCAGGTTCAACACTTTGTATAAATCTAGAACATGTGAATATGGGACTGTTATTTAATCTATAAAACATTGAATGCTTTAACCGAAAAGAAGAAAATACAAATGTGGGGCTCTTAGCGAGATCAAGGTAGCTCTTTGATGTTTCCATGCTACTAGTTCGTGCGATCTTCGATGCCTCGATTACGTTTTGCTTTTAATGATGGAAGTGGAATCGTGGCGTCGCGGCGTTGTAGCGTCGCTGACGTTGGTAATCGCAACGTTCTTTGCTGTTGACTTCTACATTTGTTGACTGACGTCGCGGCGTTGGGGCGTCGCGGCGATAGGGGCGTCAGCGACGTTGGGGACTAGCTGACGTTGGCCAACTTTATGCACTTCCACCCTCGGCCAAAAATGCATCTAAAAACCCCCGTTCCACCTGCAGTTCACACACACTACAAAAATCAGATGTCGGGCCGCCGTATACTTAATTTAAATATGAAATCTGGCTAAAGCGTAAGGCAACGGGTTTGGCATGAGTGTTTGGCACTCATCACCCCGAGCTTAGGTCTTGCTTGTCCCAGCGAAGCGGCTCTAACACGGACACACACCTACATCTGTAGCATAACATTAGGATAGTCTTTGCGCGTCTTGATAGATAGAGAATCAAATTGGGCCATTTCGCACTTTGCCATTTGTTCAAAGTTTCTGAAGATTCGCGAGGTGTTCGACTTTCGAAAGAACTAGGTTGAACTTCGGTGAAGTTGGCGAGTGCCTCGACCTCCAGGTGATGATAACTGTCGGGACCATATGCGTTGAATAAATGACTATAGTGTATACTTAGGTTGGCGCCCAAACTTAGGATTCGACTGCTTTAGTGGGAAAATCTAACTCTGAAAGGATAGGAACACACCGTTTGCAGTGCGAACATACCTACTCATAGCAGAACAGCTAGTGCGGAAGTGGTTTGCTGGGGTGTTCGTATGGCGAGTTGGTTGGTGACTCCCACCGATTGGTTAAGGGCCTTTGGGCATTTAGTTACCCACTCGGCGTCACCGAACACTTTCGACTAAACTGGGGCCTAAGGCTGTGGGAAACTTCATCTTTTGTCCCTGTAGCGACGATGGAAGTGATGACTCTGACCAGGTTGATTTCAGGCATTTAGGCGAGTTCTCGGCGTGCGGGATTCGGTGGAAGATCCCACTTATCCTATGCACAAATATTTATGTATTTTTAATTTTTGGGGCTCGGCCCGATCCTCTTTTATTCTGAGTGTCCCGTCTCTTTGGTGTTTAGAGCTCAGGGGTTTGTTGAACCTTGGTAGCTGGGCTCGACACTGGGCATGCCACTAGAGGTCATCGTGTGTGAGGTGTGATAAGCTCATTGAAATAGTGTCTTGAGTATCCAGGAGTGATTATTATGCCTACCCTATTCAAACTGGTCAAATTATCGAACATCAGACGAATCCTTTACGAGTTATACTTGTTTTCCATGATAATAGTGGACTCGGCAAAAGTGATCCTCGACTCTGAACATGGCAGCACACAGAGACTACCTAAACACATTACCACTAAACATAGATATAGACAAGACTCGGCTTAACCCAAATGAGCAGCTAAATGAACTAAGGCGAAACCTGAAACAGCTTTACATAAGCAGAAACTAAACCTACAGTACAAATAATAAAGCCCAACAGCTTATACTAATATGTTAAAAACGTCACCACCACCCCGCCCCCAAAAAGTACTGGTGTCCTCATGACAATAAAACGAGGATAAGGTGAAGGGAACTCCCTTGGTGATCGGACAGGTCACTGCGGTGGTGGAGGCGGCGGCTGGTGGTGTCTAAGTTGCATGGCTGAACTTTAGAGGATTCTTCTTTGTTGGAGAATAGTGGCACAGTTGGCGAAAAGCAGTGCTATGTGGCGAAGGGCCTCCATATCTGTGTAGGAGGTTTCCCGGTACTGCAGATTTTCGTCGGGAATGCATCCAGCGCTCGGTAGGCGGCCTTGGGTCCTCTAAGTCGGGGTGGGACTTGATGGGAGAGATCAGTGATGGTGAGTGGGTGATGAGACTACCAAATGTCATCATGGGGATCGCCCGGGAGTCAAGCGGGCACGATAGTCGTGGAGCTCATCCTCGTCCAGGGCTCGTGGCGCAGTCATAAGTCTCCGGTCGTGGTACACCCAGGTTTGTCTCGGCAGATATGGCCTTCGATTGGGTGTAGCCCGCCTCGTTGTCGCTCCCAGGCACCACAGGCTCATTTGTATAGCGCGTAAATGAGAAAGGGTGCCTCGAGTTCATCTTGGCGTCGGTTATGGAGGATGGCATCATAACACATGACATCAGCAGAATATCTGAATGATGGCATAATTGGCTTGAACGCTTGGCAGAATCACTTTGCGTTCGTGATCGATGAGGCGACGTGATGAAGTGATGCGAGACTGAGGACCAAATGTCTTGGCCTTGAAGTGGATGGCTTGCCTCATTGTTGAGCTTCCACTCAGCGCGTTTGTCGGAGCCGAATGACCTGGTACTGGGCGCTGCGTGAAGCCGTCCGAAGAGCTCGAGGGAACATGATCAAGATTATAAAAGTGGTTGATAGACTTATGCTAGAAGTACCAACACACCACTTTTGACCTTCTGCAGCGTGGGCGAGGTTGGTGTAGAATTCTAGCACCACACTCATCGCAGCTGGATGAGGTGGTTGCGAAAGCGCCCCGTCGCTTAGCGCGATAATGTATAGGAAGAAGTCGTCGGGGTTGATGCGACCTTTCTTTGATAAAGATCGGTTCTTGCGGATGGTGTAGAGCCGATCGGCGCTGCTCGTTAACGAACCTCGTGACTGTAAAAGTCGGGGTCGGGTCCTCTTGGCGACCAGTTTAATGGCTGACTTTGCCTCTTACGACATGGGTGTAATTCACTAAAGCTCACAGAAGGCAGCGACGAAATGTGCGAGGTGTCACACACCGGTCAGTGAAAATATGTCGAGCACCTATAGTGCACTATGAAACTAGGACAGTGGAGCGATAGAGTAGACCTGACCACTGGGACGTACGACCAACCTGTTGGCTCTGTAAACTAATATGGAGAATTTAGACACAGCAGTGCGAATAAAACCCTAGCAGAGCGAGGACACTCACGTGTAGTGTGGATGTAGTGCGGGGCAGGGGCGATGGTGGTAGGTGTGGAAGGAGATGGTGGTGGCGGTGTCGGTGGTGTCGGAGAGCGGCGCAAATGACCTCCGGCGGGTGTGGGAGTGGACTCGACGGGGTTGGTGCGGGGGGACGACGAAAGGGTTGCTAGGGTCGGCGGGGGGAAGCGGTATGAAAGCGAAAATGGGGTGGTTTTGGCCTTCGCGGGGTCGACGTCGCGATGTGCTAATGCAGCGTCGCGGCGTTCGGCGAAGCGACGGCGATCGCGGCGTTCGAGTGATTGCGCCAGCGTCGCGACGTTGAAATCCAACGTTGCGAGCATTCGGAGTACAAAACAGCGTGCGAAGTTGAGATCGACGTCGCGGCCGTTAGGGCGGAAGAGCGAAATGGCGTCAGCGGCGTTAGAGGAAGATCTAAACGGCGTTGCGGCGTTGAGATCAACGTCGTGGCGTTGAAAATAACATCGCTGACGTGGCGAAGACGAAATGCAAATATTCATCAATGGCTTAAGGTAAAAACTCCCACAGTGCGATATGTATTCTCTCGAACTTAAAGTGAAGCTTGCATGAAGCGGATCCTCCCGATACTGATCAGCGGGTCACGAAAGTAGACATCCAAGGGATCGTTACGGACGAAGCAGCGAAACCCGACACATAAACTTAAAACAGATAATAAAAAAATTGAACCATAGAAAGGAAAATTTCAAGAAAAACTTGGGTTGCCTCCCAAGAAGCGCTATGTTTA
This sequence comes from Tetrastigma voinierianum, assembly GCA_016808115.1. NCBI lineage: Eukaryota > Viridiplantae > Streptophyta > Magnoliopsida > Vitales > Vitaceae > Tetrastigma > Tetrastigma voinierianum. The sequence continues at coordinate 58,480 of JAEQBH010006763.1, forward strand.
ATAATCGTTAGCTCGTGACTGAATCTTAATGTGCTCGGGGCAGGAGCTCTTATGGCCAAGCTTCGCATGCCCGTCGATGCGGTCGATGGAATGGTTTCTTATCGCATGGAACTGCAGCCCCCGAAATCTGGCTTCCAGTTGTGTGTTAGCTGTGGATGTTCCTTTCTCAGGATGGTAACCTCTGCCCCTCCATGTGGAAGACAGTCCTTGTGAAGGTCACGATATCTGGGCTTCAATTTCCCGGAAAAGTTTAGACGGGAATTAAACAAGAGGACCTATTGCCCCGCCTCAATTCCTTCTGGTAATATCTTTTATCGTGCGGGCTTTGTCCTTTCCTTGTAAATGTGGGCATTTTCATAAGCCATTCACGAATTAGTATAGTTCACTAATTGTAGCGATCGCTTCTCAGGCTAGTGTGCATCCGTGTTCAATAACCAGAGTTACTTGATGAGCGCTGATGCTCGATTCCAGCGGCAAGTGGCATGCTCCATAAACAATTCTAAAGGCGACATACCCGAGGTGTTTAAATGTTGTTGACATGCCCGAGTGCATCTTTAATCTTTTAGACTGATCCGCTTCCTGGAGCGTGCTTCATTTCTCGAAATGGACTTAATTTCATGATTTGATACCTGCTTGCCCATTTATTTGTGGGTGATATCGCGAGGGATGCGATGGCACACCCATTACTTTTGCAAGACCTTGTCGATCATCTTGTGCGAGAAATAAGTCTGCAGATTATCTGTGATCGGTGCTTTCGAGGTCTTAGAATCTATTTAGAATATGTGGCTGAAGAAATTGAGCCTTACCTTGGCATCGTTAGTCTTGGGTGGAATTGTGACCCGCCGAGACATAATCTGCGCGGCCAAGATATACGGGTTGTTATAAGATGGGGAAGTAGTTCAGTGAAATCAAATCCCCACGTAAATCAAACGATTACTTCGAATGAGATCGTGGGCGGTTCATCCTTTACAGAAATAACACGAATTCGTTGACATTTGTCACGTGGATGCGAAACAGTGAGCATCATGAATAAGGTGAGCCATTCGACTTGATTGAAAGCACCTTGAACAGTATTTAGTAGCCCTTAGAAGTGTCCACCATGGTAAAGTGTGTGATGGTTGAATCTTTGTTCATTTCATCTTCCGGGCACACATCTCGGATCCGCGGTCGTGTGATGCGTAAGTGGCTCCTCGATAGTAGTGTTTGGTGAAAACCTCTTTTGTTGATAGTTAAATTAGGATGGTTTACCTTAGCTACGAGTAATTCACGTCTGAATACTGGAATTTACCCTCTCGTCTTGATAGCTAAGAGTTGCTCGTCGGGAAAATCGTCGTTCACTTGAACCTCGTCACTCGCCCACTTCAGTAGTGAAGATGATGCGCGACTAGGTTCTCTGTACCTTTCTTATCTTTAATCTCGTCGAATTCTTGCGACAAAAGACCCATTCGGATTAGTCGGGTTTGGCGTCTTTTTAGTCATCGAGTATTTTTATGGCGAATGATCGGTGAACTACGACCTTGTTACCAATCAAATAAGGCTGAATTTGTCAAACGAACGATGACTAATAGTTCCTTGTTCTTTTGCGCTTGAGTGGCGTAATTGTGAGCATCGGTGGTTCTGCTCGCATAGTGGGTGCACGGAAAATTTCTCTCGTTTACGCCTGGCTGCTCGATCGCAAAATCACTTGCGTCACGTAAGCTGAATGGAAAGGACGATGCGGGCTACTTCTGATAGGGTAGATGCCAATTTATCTTTTAACACGAAAATGCGCCTGAGCACTAGGCATTAAGCTGGAAATGGGGTCCGCTTGGACCGGGGAGATTAGGCAACGGTTTTCTTGTCTGAGGAGAAGTCTTTGATAAGATCACTATAGAATCCGCGTGGCTGAAAACTTAACATCCCGCGCTGCAGATGTGGGGTGGAGGTGGTGTTCCAGTGCTTCAATCTTTGCTGTCTACCTCCCCATTCTTGCTAAATCAGATGTCCCGAAGTCTGATACCTCTTGTACCATAAATGGCACTTCACAGTGAGTCTGAGGTTGGTCTCTCGCATCTTATCCTTAGCGATCTGAAATTTTCGGGCGATTTGTCAAATGAATTACCCAAGCGAAAATCATCCATGAAGATCTCGATTGTGCTGACCATGCGAGGAATATGGCCGTCATACATGCGTTGGAAAGTGCCGGCGCATTTACCGCGGCTCGAAGGGCGTCGCTGAATGCGAGAATGTCCATAGGGACATGGTCTCGTCTTCTCTGATCTTCGAGTATAGCAATTTGATTGCAGCAGAATATCCATCAGCGATAATGGCTATAGCCGTGTCGATCGACATCGATCTAGAAGCGATGATAGGAGTGATCTTTTGAGTGGCCTTGTTCAATTCCAGATAATCGTCTGAATTCTCCACCCAGTGGCGTTCGAGAAGCGTGTATGTTGTTACAGGTTTTATGTGGTTGTTCTCCGCTTCTTGGAAGTCTTTACTTAATTTGGACTTACCGTACAGCATGCGAGAAATAGGATAAAAATTACCACAGGTATCGACCCTTTAATACCTCCTTCGGACTACCTCTTTCATAGTTGGATTCAACCTCCTCTGATAAGCTTCCATTGAGGGCTTATGACCATCTTCGGCAAAATACGATGCATGCGCATGGAGGCGAATCCCTTTTAAATCGGTAGAGACCATCCAGGCGCATTTTTACTATCTCACAGGACCTCGATAACTTCTCCTCCTCTAATTCGGTCAGGGATGGAATGATCATTGGTAGGTGGATGTTATCCCAGATATGCATACTTCAAATGGTGAGTTTTGTTCCATCTTGGGTGGTTGTTGTTGATAATTACTTGGCGTTTAGCACTTTCACCTAGAGAGATTCGATATTTCCTTCTATTGAATTCGAAAGAATCCATCCATTTACATATTCCTACGCCTCTTGGCTGTATTTTACGAGATCTGTGCATGCGGCTGGCCTCGAAAGGATCGGTGAGACCACTTTGGCTAGACAACATAGCCTCTATCTCTTCCGCGAAGTATGTATCACTTCTGTAGGATGTCTCACGGCCGAACACGTTGAACTTGACATCCTCCTACGCTCGATTTTAGTTCTCCCTCCCGAACATCAAATCATTGCTCTTGCCGATTCTGGCTTGATGCAGATTATGGGTATTTCTTTATCTCTTCCGTATCTAATATGATGAAGTCTGAGATAAACTTGTCAACCTTTCTTAAGACATCTTATCACCATCTCAGATACTTTGGTTCGCGGTACGAAGTGTGACTATAGTTGGGCCGAGTTTCACACAATCCCGAGACGAGGGCATGAGATTAATCTTTGGCACGAATCACCTGATGCTCTCCAGATAGCATTTCCAATGGTGCGTAGGATAGTGAAACTACACGGGTCTTTGCAGCTTTGCGGCGGCTTCCTCACTGAAGTATGGCCTTTACACTCCTCGAATTAGGTTACTTGTTTGAAAATGCGCGATCTTCTCTTACGAGACGGTATGTCCTTCGTAAATTTTATACTTTGGGCATATGTTAGAGCATCAATAAGCTTGAGATATTGATGTGTAGTTTCTTGAATACTTCGGAACTTGGTGAATTGTTTATCAAACTTATGCTTCTTTAGGCGTTGTGGATAAGATTGAAATTGGGTTATGAGTTTGTCCTTGCTTGATTGTGTTTTCTGTTGTTCTCTTGAGGTTGTTCCTATCACGCATCATCTTCTGGCCGAGAATTTGGATGACTTTCTCGATCTCACCTCCTCTATATTGGGGATTGCTCTGTGTCTCCCCAATTCTTTACCACTTCTCTGACATATTTGCTTTAACATGTTCATTCCGTCTCTTCGTGTTCACTTAGGTTGCTTGTAGGAACGGTACACTACGTCGATAGATTGGTAATTTATTGTCGTACCTCAGTTTCTGTTGTGCGCAGTTGTTCGATTCGTTGGCACATTCGCTAACGTATTCGCCTTTGTCTCATTCGCCAAAAGCGATTATTGAAATTGACATCACCCCACGAGGGCTTGTTCAAGTCCGCGCTTTTTCAGTCGTTCGCTCGCTCGGGTTGTTGGCGTGTTGTTACGATTGTTCCTCCCGTCGTACCGCTTGATTGTTATTGATACGATTCGATTGTTCACGCCGCCTGTATGATTTTGGTTGATAATTGAACCCATCTTGTCCTTGTGCGTGGTGACTCGATTGATCCTCGACTTTTATCGCGGGCACACTCTGAGTTTGGTTTCTAGCGGCATTCTATGCTGTGTCGCATCCTCCAGCCAATTCGCCTGACTCCGTGGGTTAGTGCGTATGGCGTTCGCGGTGCCTTCGGCGTACGGTTAAGCTGTTTAGTCGGTGTGCGACATGAGTAACAGTTGTTGAGCCTCATTATCAGGTGCGCGCGACTTTTCTTGAGGTGTAGTCTTCTCACCCAGGCCAGCGGTTGTATTAGTGTGAGCATTTTCAAGATTTCATAAGCTTGGTGGGTGGTTTTTCTTCATTAGTGCCCTTGGCCAGGAAGCATCGATCATTGTTCTGGTCGCGTTCCTCGGACCATTATAGAGAGTATGGACTGCATCCATCACAGTGGGTCGTGATGTGGGCACTTCTCGATAGTTCGGTGATCTATCCCGTACCTCTGTGGGTTCTCTCCTACAGTTGTCGAGGATGATCTCTTGCCTGAGTTGTTGATTTCGAGGGTGGGAAAAACTGGTCGAGGGAACCGCGCTAAATTCGTTCCATGGTAATGGAATCCGATTGGGCGACTTGTTGGCTTGATGCTTGGCTGCATCACTTGGTGAAAGTAGAGACAATCTCGACGATTGCCTCTTTGGTAACCCACGTTGTACTTGATCATGTCGCGGACTTCGGGGAAGTTGGTCGGATCGTATTTAGTTCTCGTTGGGTAATTACATGAAAATAAGATGTTACGAAGCATACGTAGGTTCTTGACTTCATCTCAAAGTTGTTTGCCTGAATGGGTGGTCTTCGGTTATTTGTCACGAACAAGTAGGCGGTAGGCGAGCTCTTAGCAACATAAATGGATCATCTGGTTGTATCATGACTGGGTGCTTGATTTCTTAGTTATTCCCATTTGACCCCTATGTGGCTCGTTTGCTCAATCTTGAATCCTGCTCTTCATTGTTCTCCATGATTCTTGGGTTCTAGTGCAGTACGTTCTCTGTTCTCAGTGTGATACGTGTAAGTTTATGGCTCGGGGTCGAAGCGGATGTAGGTCGACACGTCCGGATTGTTGCATGCACTCACTGAAACCTTGACTGCAATCACACATGAAACAAAAAGACCAAATTACCAGCACTTGTAAAAAAAAAGAAATAAAAAATAAAAAAAATTCCAGAGTAATATCTAATTGCTATTCTACATGTCACTCTAACTTATCCCAGCAACGGCGCGAAACTTGATAGTAGAAAGCGTGGTGTGTATATATGCCTTTATGTGCCTTGGTACGCAGCGTCGCCCCAGTAATATAGTCTGCCTATGAGTGGATATCGATCACGGGGATAAGTGTGTTGAATCTGATTGGCTTTTGAATATTATCACGGATAATGGCGCTGGGTGACAGTATTAATGTCACGATTTCAAGTAAACTAATCGATCTTAACGAATTACGGTATAATGGAGACTAGGGCTATGTCTCCCTTGCCACTTTGATGGATTATTTCTAAAGATGATCTGTCATTTATTTATAATTTATTGATGGTAGGTGATGCTTCTTCTGAAATACCCTATAGGGTGTATCCACTATCTCGCTAGTAGTGTTGAGTGTATCCTACTGACTCGATACTCAGAAATGCTTAAATGTTGCTTAATTGCCACCCTCGGGATCAGAGATACCTCCCATTCACCAAGATCGGCTTAGAAAGTGCTCTATTCAAATCCACTGGGTGTCTATCATCTCGAATCTCGGATACTCTGATATAATCGCGCTGTGTTGGCCGGACATCACCTTGTAAAATGACTCATAGATATAAGCGAGATACTAACAAGTTATAAACAAGCGAATAATATAAAATATTAATCTTTAATGTCTGCAAATCATGAGTTTAATGACACCTATGTCCCCAGAACATGCGAATATGAGAACACCGGTATTTAATATAAAACATGATTACTTCTATCGAAAAGAAGAAAAATACAAATGGCAGATTTCTTCTTCCAGTCAGGTCCTTCTATTCTGATTTCATGCCTAGTTCCTTACGATCTTCGATGCCTCACGATTACGGTCCCTTTTTGCTTTAATGATGAGGCGAGAATCGCGACGTCGCTGACGTTGAGCGGTCAGCGACGTTGGCGAAGAACGTCAGCGATATTTAACATGATTGACTTCTACATTTGTTGACCCGACGTCGCGGCGTTGGGGCGTCGCAAACGTTGAGCGTCTGGCCGACTTTATGCACTTCCACCTCGACTACAAAAATGCATCGAAACCCCTAGTTCCACTGCGGTCACACCTTACAAAATCGGATGTTGGGCCGTAAATATGCTTAATTTAAATATGAAATCTGACTAAATGTAAGACAAGCGGGTTTAGCATGGAGTGTTTGACACTCATCGGAATGCATGATACTAATTCTGACATTCATGCTAATATATTCACATGCGTATATATTAACATAATTAAATCTTTTAAGCATGTTATGAAATTATAAGCCAATTACACCAAATTGGCTCACATGGGCTGAGTAACAAACACAAACAATTCATTTGAATCACTTTCGGCTTCGCAAAATTCACCTGTGAAAATGATACGGCCTTTATTCATGTGAGCGGTGAAACCCTCGGGTGACCTTGTTCGGCCACTCAAATAGAATTTTCTGCTGGTTTAAAGCTTTGAGGAAGCTGATTTACGGCTAAACGAGTCTCGGAACATTCACCAACCATTTACATAGCTCTTGGCTAGAAGAATAAAGTAAGTAGGGAAAGATCTCTACCTCTTGGGTTATCGGAATTCCGCGAGTGGTGTCCACGCATAGTCGCTCCTTTGCGTGGCAAGCTCCCTTCTTTCGCGTCGGCAGACGGTCCAGGTCGTAGAAACTTAGAGAGCACTCCCTCTCTACAAAAACTCAACGTCTCCTCAGCGCATCACCCCCTTTCTCTACTACTAGTTTGGTCTTGAAAGAAGAAGATGACAACATTACATTTTTTTGTCTTTTCATCATTAAACATTCATTAATACCATCCGTGACCCTCCGAGTCTTAGTTTTTGACACTTGGCACTATCTCGTAGTCCATTTCCATCATCTCTCTTGCAACATGTGTCCACAAATTTTGTATAGGTGACTTTGTCCACGTCACGTGTCGTTCTGACACGTCTTCGATGTATAAGCGTTAGTCCATTTGTCTGAGGTGACAAAATTCGGCGTGGTAGCTAGATTTCACGAGACGATTCCAATGGTGAAATCGGGTCATCATCGAGATCTAGAAAAAATTTGATTTTCTTAGGAAATGACCATTTACCGCTTTTTAGAAAATTGGAATTTTTCGGGTCTTCTGAGTGTAGTGAGCTGTGACAACCTACGATCGCAGTCATCGAGCTCTTCTTAGAAAATGCGGGATTGAGGCGGCTTCCGTATACATGCGAAAATTAGAATTCTAATATGGGAAAAGCCTTTATGGATTAAGACGACATCGACTTGATGCTTTTATGCGTAGTTTAAAGACTTCGGTTTGGGAGCTTGCTTCCCGCGGCCGTGAACCTGCGAGATGGAAGACGAGACCTTGGCCCGACTAAGGGCATTCTTGAAGATGTCTTGTCGAAGTGGGAAAGTTCATTTTCGAGTGGACTTTGTAGTAATTGATATAGAAGAAGACAAAGCGAGTCATTTCTTCTTTGAAGGCCTTTCTTAGCATGAAGCGGCTTTGGTCGATGTGAAGAAGGAGGCGAGATCTCGAGGTTGGAAATGAGGCATTGCATGATCGATCACAGTTTGAAATAGTCAAAACTTATTAATCTTTGAGCGTGAGATTGTAAAGCAAAGAATTCCCATCAGTTCTTACGGCCCGATAAATGATTATGTTACCGAGTTTAATGAATGAGAATGAGTTAATTTCCAGTATCTTGAGCATCTTGAAGTTGAATTTCGAACTCGATTTTAAATTAAAAGAGCGAGGCGGTACTTAGTGTTGAAGAAATTGAAATGCAGAGAAAAATCAAGCGAGTTATGAAAAGCTATAGAAGTAAACACGAAGCTGAGAGGTTTGATTCTAAAAAGTGCCTAAACATTTTGAAGTATGCTTTCTGACCAAAAAAAGCAAAGTCAGTCATCATTTTGATTGGATTATTGACTTGAAGAGCAAGCATTGGAATTCTCGAAAATACAGAAAGCGACCAGCTTGGTCTATATATGAGCGAAAGGGTAGGTCCTTCTATATGTATGCGTAAAATTCTCTTAGAGGAGAATGCTCAAACCTCTATAGAACATGAAAATTTGAATCTAGTGATGAAAAGTAGTAAAAAAAGTCTTGAAATGGGCGATGCGGGCTTCATATATCTGAAATCAGACGGCCCTTAGGTGAAACCCGAGTTCATGTGGTTCTCAAGGGTGGATTCACTTCATGTCGAAATGAGGAAGAATGAATTGATTCCTCTGAAGCTGTGACGAGGATGGAGAGTGTATAGGCTGAGAAAACTAAACGCACTGCAGGGAAAGGACCATTATCTCTTCACCTTTCATTGACGAATCTTTGGAGCGGAGTTAGTAGGGCACTCCCCATTACTTGTTTTCTTGATGGATATTACAGTTTATAACCCGATTCTTTATAACCCCGAGGATCGGAGAAAACTATATTTACATGCCCTTATGACACCTTTGCTTTTAGAAGGATGCCTTTTGGATTATGTAATGCTCCTGCCACCTTTCAAAGGTGTATGATGTCTATGTTTTCTGATTTGGTAGAGGATGCTGTGGAAATCTTTATGGATGACTTCTCAGTTTATGGATCCAGTTTTGAGAATTGTTTGGAAAATTTGGAAACGATACTTTAGAGGTGTCAAGACAAGAATCTAGCTTTAAATTGGGAAAAATGTCATTTCATGGTAACAGAGGGTATTGTCTTGGGACCTCAAGATTTACATTGGGTGAGTAGACGAGTAAAAGTTGCTATCATAAAAACTCTCTTACCACCTACAGTCAAGGGGATAAGAAGTTTCCTAGGACATCTTGGTTTTACGGAAGATTCGCCAAAGGACTTAAAAATCTCCATACCATTATATGTAAGCATTGGAAAAGATGCAAATTTTGATTTTGATGAATTATGCGGTACACATTTGATGAAATTAAATCCAAATTAGTTACAACACCCATCATGGTGATACCTGACTGGAACAATGAATTTGAAATTATGTGTGATGCTAGTGATTTTACGATGGGAGCTGTATTGGGACAAAGAACTGAAAAGATATTAGGCACAAGAGAACTACTCTACCATAGAGAAGGAGATTATGGAAATGGTGTTTGCTTGTGAAAAAATCAGGCCTTACATATTAGGGTCTCATGTTATAATACACACTGATCATGCTGCGATTAGATATATGATGGCAAAGAAAGATGTCAAACCAAGACTAATCAGATGGGTATTATTACTACAAGAATTTGATTTTGAGATCAAAGATAAGAAGGGTAGTGACATTGTGATAGCTGATCATTTGTCTAGATTGGAAAAGACTGCTGAAAAGGAAAAGAAAACTGAAATAGCAGAAAATTTTCTTGATGCGCAACTATTTTTGTTATCAGTCCAAACACCTTGGTATGCTGATATTGTGAATTATTTAGCTTGTGAAGTTGTGCCACCTAAGTTAAGCTACCAACAGAGAAGAAAATTGAGAACCGATAGCAGATTTTATATTTAGGATGACCCACTACTTTTTAGAAGATGGGCATATATGATCATAAGGAGATGTGTTCCAAAAATAGAACAAGGTGGTATTATGGAGAAATGTCATGTCGCCCATCCAAAGGATCAAAATATCAGTAAGCTCTGTGGATACTCTTGGTAAATGAATTTTACGGAAATATCGAAAATATCAGAAATATCGGTAAAATATCGGTGGATATTTTTACAAAAATATCGGTTATTAAAAATTTTCATATTTTAATTATATAGATTATGTGAAATGATTCATATCTTAATTAAGGTAGATTAAAATCAAATGGATTAGTAATTATTAAAATTAAATATGTTATATTTAATATATTATTGAATATTATTATGTTAAAGATATTATTTATTTGTTTTTGTTATTATTATAAATATTATGTAGATAATGAGGAGATTCAAATATTATATATTATAATTTTAAATTTTAAATGATATTATTTATTTCTTTTCCTTTTCAAATTAATATTTGATTTAAAAATATTATAAGTTATAATGTAAAATAAAATATTAAAAAGGGATTATGAACAAATAAATAATAAGAGAATATAAAAAACGTTTGCACTTATAGAACCAAACACGAAATACAAATTTATCGCTATTACGAAAATTTGTGTGTCCACAAACAACGGTATCATAAAACTTGTTAACCAAACCAAAGAACACGTATACAAATTTGTGTCACTATTACCAAGGACTATTATGCAATCGTGACGGCGCGAAAACTTGTTGATATTATACTATATAAACCACGATCTCTTAGAGTAAATCATTTCGAGTTTGGTTTTGATGCGCTGTCTACTTGAAGTGCACGGGTCGACAAGTAATAAAATGGATTTAAGTCAGGATATCGATCGCGAGAGATGCAAGAATTTTAAATCGACTACCACGACTACTTTCGATTTTAAAATGCTATTTGGACCATAATGATAGTAGGATCCGGCATTAGATCTTTGGAAAATTAAGCGAACAAAAGGAAAATAATTGAACTATCAAACATCTTTGGAAGATAAAGAATAAAGAATAATGAATTTCTAATAAAAGAAATGAATCTTGAATAGTTATCCTCGGAGGACACATCCCAGTAAACTTGAGTTATAGTGGTATCGATTCTGTGGTTACTCGATAAAATTTCTTGATTATCTCCGGTTTGAAATACATCCCGGCGTTGTGAGTCGCGTGGATCTCTGCACTCCACGTTTCATTATCTAATATCGACTGATTCTCTCGAATACGAGGAATTAGATAACTACTTTTAACGAGGGACTTCCTAGTGGATATTTTCTTTGCAATACTTCGCCACCCATTTATGGGCCCCATGGCATAGCTCCCAGTTATCGGTCAGCGAGGATATACGACTTCAGTTGCTCCTCCTCGAAATTAGAATAGATCGACCTTTTCCTTGATTAGATCTCGGCTAACCGCAGGGATTGGCCTCACTATAGAATTGAGGTGAACTCTTTGCTTGTTTAAATAGATAACTAAATTCATTTCGTTCTTGATTTCAAGTGAAGGATTTATCTAAGTGAACTTACAAAGCTCAGATCCACTAATAAGCAGGTTAGTATACCTTGAAATGTACATTACCCTCGGGAATGTCTTCCCTGTGTCCTTTCCCGGAGGACCTCATGAAATCGAGCGATGGCCCATGAAATCTTGAGATAAGAGCGTATTCGAGATCCCGAAGATGTAAACCCAAAACAGTAAATTCATTAAGCCCAGGAAATTAACAAGGCTACTTTGTAAACAACTAGGAAAGATAAATTCGAACTATAACGTTCATAATGGAAGTGGATTCCTCAATTCTTGGTACACGATCTGACGTTCCTCGATCATAGAATAAAGCGCAATTTGGCTTGGAAACAATCAATTCAGTATGCAGGCTGAGCATTCCGGGTGGTAATTTGAAAAGAAATTGGTCGCATTCGGCATTCAACGTTAACATCAGTTCGGAAAATACAGAAAATAAAAATACGAGAACATAATGCGCTCTAAAAGCGTGGAAATAAAAAAATAAGAAAAGAAAGAAAATAAAATAAAGAAAATGAGCTTTGACTATCAGGACCTCGTGCAATGGCATGACTGCTTTCATGAGTTGGATAGCTGCGTATTTATAGGGTTCCTCGGTGAATTTTAATCCCGATGTAACTTTCTTGTGGGTTTTGAAAATGGTTTGGCCCGATTCCTTTGTTCAGTGCGACTTGATTTCCCTTAATCGTGACATCATCGATCAGCGACATCAATCTCAATGTGACACAGAAGCACCACATGTAACCTTGATTTGGTCATTCTTGATAATACGCGACATGATATCTTCAACCAGCGACACATCTTCTCACGTCTTGGCGGGTTTGATTGTTCTCTCACGATGCCGGCGTCGATATCTTGTGGCGACCTCATTTCGAAGTCATCGCCGGTCTTCAGCGATCGCTTTCGTATTTGTCGCGGCAGTAATATCTTGTCAGCGACATCTGCTTTATGGCTCTGCGACCTTCAGCGGCGGTCGTGTCGCGACCGATCTCGTATCGCTGACGTCGACTTAGACCTGCAGGGCTTTATTTTGGTTCCCGCTACGATGTGTGACCTCGATCCACGTCGCGACGTAAACTTAAATCATTCGCAGGTTTTTAACTTGTCTTCGGATGTGTGACGTCGATCTCCGCGTCAGCGATATCGACGAGTTAGAGCGTTCATCGATTCGAGCCTCGGCTTAAAGGTGTTTTACGTTGTGCGACCTCTTATCTAGTCACGTGACATCAACTCTTGTCGCGACCTGGAATCTTTGTCATGACGTCGTTCTCTTAGCTCCTGGTTACCCTTGGTGCCATCTGGTACTACGCCGACACGCATGAAATTCCTTGATTCTCTTGGTGTCGCGACCTCGGGGAATTTATTTGTGCAAACCAGCGCATCGATAGATCGACCGATTGTTTTTTTCGTTTTTACGCTCTGCCGTTCGTGCACTTTTCACTCCATATCCTCCACTTATTCTTTGTATTTTCCGCTGCTTTCTGCTGCTATGCCAAATTTGGTGAGTTTACTTGCGTATTTAAGTATATTAATTATTCATTTCTAGATGAAAATCAAACAGAAAAATAGACTAAAAATATATGACTTTAAGCTCATCAGCACTATATATAATAAGTGTAATCAATGGCTTGGTGGATGGAGGGTGCCACTTCCAGGAATTTTGGGTGGGTTCGAAACTCATCAGAAACAATTTTTTCATATTTTTTGAGCCAAGAAACAAAAGAAAAAAAAAGTCAACGTTTTCTGATTTTTTTCTTGGATTTTCAGTGCAAATTTTTTGAGCCGCGATTTTAGGCGATCATCGGTAGAAAAATCGATTTTGTTCCTTGATCACCATATGGAGAACACTGCGGGAGGCGAGCGATACATAAAATTCTCCGATCGGGTTTTATTGGCCTAAATCTATTTAAAAGGTGTTTGAATGGTGCAATATGACATTAATTATTAGAATGGGATGGCGAAGAAAAATGCCCTGAGAATCTTGATGGTGGTTTTGTATCTTGGGATGAACTTGGGATACTTTCCCATCTTATTGGAAAACTATACATTCTCCATTTGTGGATTATGTATCCAAATGGGTGGAAGCGATAGCTTATCCATAAATGATGCAGCCTGATGGTTGGGTTTATCTGAAAAATATTTTGAAGCGATTTGGAGCACCCCAAAGCAGCAATCATTTATTGTTATTATAGTGATGAAACCATTTTGCAAATCAGCTTTGCAAACTCATAGATAGATATGGAATCGACATGATGGATTGGCGACTATCACACTCAATCGATGATGGCTAGGCGAAATTCCCATTCAGAAGATGAAAATTAGGAGCGTGAATCTGACGGAAAAATGTTATAAAGCTGAATGCATTGTGGAGAGCCTCTTAGGGCGCACAAAACTCCATTAGAATGTCCCCATCTGTGAGAATAAGCATTTGGAAAGCCTTGTCATCTTCCTCTGGAGCTGATAAAGTATGTGGAGCGTGAAGAAATTGAATTGTACTTCAGTGCAAAATAAGAAAGATTATAGTTAAATGAAATGGATGATTGAAGAATGAAACTTATGATAATGCGAAAATACAAAGAAAAGATAAAAGTGGCATGATGGAAAGTTTGGGGAAGGTCAAAGGAGGAACAAGTCTATTATATAATTCGAATGGCTACCCCGGAAAAACTAAAATTCTTAGTCTGATTGGTCCTTCTGAATTAGTAGCAAGTACACCCTTTGGAAGCAATAACCTTTGAAAATGACTCTAGATGTAGATTTAAAGTGAATGGTTAGGACAAACGACTACCTTGGAGGGAACTATAGAAATGAAGAAGTGGAGCCGTCAACGTAAGAGAGGGAAGAATTTTGCTAAAGCGAGACATTCTACATGAATGTCTAGGCTAGGACGTGTTAAACACTTGCTGCGCGGCTTCTTAAGGCAGAAGCGATTTGGATTTTCCTGGATTAATTTGGTTTGTTTCAAATTTGGTATGTTGAGTTTTTAGTTTCAATTTATATAAAATTTTAAGTGTTGTTTTTCTTTGATTTTTCGGGGAGATGATAATTTGAATTAGAAATTGATGTTATTGGAAGCACACTCTGGCTGAAATGTCTTGAAGAGAAATTGCTACATGGGAGTATTTCTAACTCACTTACTTTGTCTTTAATGATGGCATGCATGAGTGAAGTTTGGGAATGTGATTTCTTCCCAAATGAGAAAATGAATAGTAAGCCGTTTGTTTTCGTTTTTTATATTTGAATGTCATATTTGTAAAATTATATTAAGTGAAATATTGAAATGTGATTATTTAATACTTGAATTGGGGTTCTAGATGATTAGATGTGTTTTCTAAGTATGTTGTGATTTCTGGTGAAACACCTTGCTGAATGTGGCTTGATTTCAAAAATGGTGTGCGATTACGTTTGGTTTAATCTGTATTTTTCCAAACTTAGTGCTGTTTCTTTATGTATGATAAGGGCGGATTGTTTTGAAGAAAGTGCGGGAAAGTTTGCGCGTGATTGATCTCACGATTAGTTGAAAATAGCATGTTCTGGAGAGAAAAACGACCCAGCGGCCAATATTTTTTGTATGTGTGACCTTGCCTGGGTTCATAGACATCAAGCTGTGTTCTGTATATCTTCTCGTAATGGTGACCTGATATTTTGATTGGGACATTGGGAGGTTATGTGATAATATTTTCACCTCAGTGACATAAGATCAAACTTCTGCATCTCACATTGATATGACTGAGCAATTACTATGTCTCATGATAAAGAATTTGATAGTTGTAATTAATTTCAAAATATGTTGCGACATAAAAAAATTAAAAAGGGATTGAACCCTAGACTAGTTCTTATCGCGACATTTAATGAAGCTGCTTGATAGTAAGCACATAAATAGATCACGTTTAAAGCACAAAGCCACTTGCCTCGTAGGCCATGAGCCCTCGCTCCTGCGCCCCCGATCTCTCTGCTCTCTTTCGAAAACCTAGATCCACAAAGTCTTTTGATAATGTTTGAGGCGGCAGACATAGTTCCAAACCTAGCGAAATCATGGAAGGAGTATATCACGAGAGAGGAGGAAGAAACAATTCAAACCTTCCAGCGAGAAGCAGGCGAGGGCGAAGAGAGGAGAGAGTTTGAAGTAGAGCGAGTCCCGAAGCTGACAGTGGAAGAATCGAGAAAAATAGAAAGAGAGAGGAGGCGTGAAGCAAGCTAGCCGAGTAGAGAAAAAAGCGGCTTGACTAGGTCTGGCGAGGCTTATGTCACTTGGAGGGGGATAAATTACGGCCACGAGACTTTATAGGAGAGAGAGGTTTATAAATTGGATTTCTCCGCTGAGAAGTCGATTTGAAAGCGAAAATTTGGCACACAATTCTGCGAGCCTGGCTCAGGGTTCGTAGAGCGTGGTAAAAGGAGTTCTATCTTGTATATGGTGGGAATGAAGGATAAGACGATTATACGTAAGGGCGAATGGATTTCCTTCAACGAGAAGAAGATAGACCCGAACATACAATCTTCGCTTGGAGGAAGAATGGGTCGAGAAGTTGGCTGAAGGAACCTTGACTTTGAGAAGATTGTAGACTTCTTTGAATTGATGCGCGAGGGAAAGTAAATTCCACCCGGGAAAAACCCACACAGTCCGTAGCGAGAAACATTAATTTGAACAAGCAAAAGTGTGGTTCTATTTCTTATGTTCTGTTATTTTTACCTTACAAGCACTTGTGGTCGGGAGAATGGAAGGCCGGGTGTTGTTGTAGGCCATCAGAAGG
The DNA here is from genome assembly GCA_016808115.1 of Tetrastigma voinierianum. Classification (NCBI taxonomy): domain Eukaryota; kingdom Viridiplantae; phylum Streptophyta; class Magnoliopsida; order Vitales; family Vitaceae; genus Tetrastigma; species Tetrastigma voinierianum. The sequence continues at coordinate 74,660 of JAEQBH010006763.1, forward strand.
GCTGAGTTCAGCGTTGGAAAATTGTGAAAACTCGATTAGGTTATTACGAGGAGGCTCTGAGGGCGATTCCACGGCACTTATCACTTTATGGCACACTGCATCTTGGGTGGTGTGGAAGGGAAATTTGGGAGGAAGAAGAAAATTTCCCAGACCTCGCCTTGACCTTGACAAGGAATCGACTAAGGGCTGGAACGGAGTCGAGGAAAGAGGCGAGTTCTGAGAAGGGAGAGAACATTGAAATTAATCAAATGCAACGAAAGTGGGCTAGGAACCTTGATAGAGGCATAGAAGTGTGAGGCCAATTCCTAGCCCTCTCACTAGATGTGGGAGACAGGCTCCTTCGAGGGGCAAGAATTTGGAAGCTCAGGCATGCCTTAATTTTGAATTCGCCGTCTTAAGAGCGATAGGCGGGAGAGATGTGAGAGGGACGGCCGGTACGAAGTCTGACTTGGTAGGGATGAATACATGGATGTTGAGTTGAAAGAAGATATCAAATGGAAACACTCGGGGCGAGATGGAAATGGAGCGGATGGAAAATGAGGCGGAAACTAAGTGAAGAGCTGAAGCGCGAAGATACTTATCATCTCATGTATTTCAAGAGGATAGTGAGCTAATAAAAATCATGAAGGAAAGGGAGGATGCCATGGAGAAGAACCTGCTGCATAAGGCAGATGCTTTTGGGTATCTATGTAATACCCCAATTATACCCTGACAATTTTATAACATGTTTGGGGTATAATAAAAGTAAATGTCTATTTTCCGTAATGAAATAATGTTAAAAATAGAATAAGAAAAATCCGGAATCAATCTAAGGGTCAAGGGTAAATTAGTAATTTACCAATTCCGGACCCAAAGCTCATATGATAAGAAGATTATAGGCTAAAGTGGAAATATGAATAAGGTTATTTGTAAATAATAGAGATAAGGAGGACCAAATAGCAAAAATGGGAAATAATGCAAAAATGGGTTTTTTTTTGCCAAACAAGGCCTTAACTTAAAAAGGTGAATAAAGCCAAAAGTATCTCATTTTTGGCTTTTGGGATAGGGCAAATTCAGTGAAGAGAGAGAAGAGAACAGAAGAGAAAGAGAAAAAGAAGAAGGAAGAAAAGAAATGCCAGAAAAACAAAGGTATGGAACTTTGTATGGAAATTGTATGGATTTGTATAGATTAATATGGAAATCCCACTTTGTCTAAGTAGTGATAGAAAAATCCTATTAGAAATATTGTTGGTGGGTATAGATGAGTTTTATGGTTTATAAATGTGTTTTTGGTTGAGTTGGTTGTGGTTTATAAGGAAACTTCCGGTGAAAATGGCCTTGGCCATTTATGTGTCGGCACCCCTACGCCTAGCGACTCCTTCGCTGCGCGGACTGAGACGGGGTTTGCATTTTTTACGTCAGCTGGGCATAGAGTCTTGGTTTTTGCATTTTCGTCAGCCTCCACCTAGGCGCGGCGAAGCTCTGCTGGGCGTGCCCTCTGGACCTGTTTTAGTTCCTCTTTTCTGTTAAGTCTAACAATCATCTATTGGATTAATGATAATCGTAATAAGTGAATAAAAGGGTTCGTACAAGTATAGAAATTATATGAAAAATGTTATATACCTCACTTTGCCCGAGTAAAGCTATAGGTCGTTTGGGCGAGACAATGTTCTTTCTTTGCCATATGCTATTATGTTTAATGTAGTGTTATTTATGAAAAGATAAATGTGAAATGAAGGCATATAGAAAAACATATAAATATCTAAATATCTGAGAATAAAGATGTATGCGAGAATGATAGAAAATATCGCATATGATTACGGGATAACAATAGTTATTTAGGGATATGGGACCTTATATATTGTAAATGAAATAAAAGCGGTGCTTGCTTAGAACTAGTAGAGGGATAAATGGGCATGCGATTAGGAAGCGAGTGCGCATTCTGCGATCGGTTGGCCGTTTGGGGGTCATTATTGCCTTGAGGCCCTTATAGATGGTCATCTGTATGGCGACAACGACGGGGCCCTACGGGCCCATATAGATGGTCATTGTCTACGTGTCTGATAATGCAGCGGTATATAGATGGTCATTATGCCGTACAATGATATTGGCCTTTTCGGGTCCTTATAGTCCTTATAGTTTCATTGTCGTCTGATGATTATAGAACCTTCAGGTCCTTATAGTTTAGTATCCACTTCTAAGGTATTTCTTGAGGCATAAACATAAGGCGAATAACAGCAAGAATATAGAAAATGACATGACGCGCGCCAGAAGCATAGCATTATTTATGGGTGATCAATAGGTGATACGTCAGACGAAAATGCCATCAGAAGATGATATGGGGCAGAGAGCATGATGAAGAGTAAGTATGATATATGTAGAAGCATATCGCATAAATTATATGTTCAAAACATGAATAAGCATGTATATATGTAAGTGAATGTTAAAGTTATATACGAGATGTCTAAAGTGTGACCCTTATTAAGGTCGTCCCACAGTGTGTATTCCTCTTAAGCTATAAACAGCATGGGTGTTTCTCAGGTGTAGGTATATGGGAGAAGTAGACAGAAGTCAGGACATTCCGCATATTGTCAGGCCCGACCTACTAGGTGCCCCTTTCAGGAGCCTTTGGTCTATTTTTGTATATGTTTTTTGTAAGCAATGTAAAAATTTGTATATATTGAACACTCCATTTATGGAGTTTGAATATATTTATAATCATATTTACACTAATATATTTCCAAGTTAAATGTTATGATACATGGATGGGACGGAAGGATTAATGGGTATGGTAAAAAGTATGGTGACCAAGTTGTTGGTGACATCTAGGCATGGGGGCGCTCTGAGTTGGTGGTGTGTGAGCACCTCGACCTTAGGGGACGTTACACAATAATACGAAGACATCATAGCCCAATCAGACCTGATAGAGAAAGGAATGACAGGGAAATGGAAGGCACCTGGCTAAGGAAAAAGTGTTGGAATGGCTTGGGTATGATCCAGCAGTGGCCTGTACAAATGTACTCTGCTGGGGGTGGGTTTGGGGGCTGCTGGGCTCGACCAAGGCGGGGACAGTGATCTTATCAAGCAATTGTTTAGCTTATGGGTGGATGCGCACTCGGCAAAATGAAAGAAAGTAGTAGGTCGAGCAGCCCTGAGTCAGTTCCTAAGTTCTCACCTTGTGGCCCCAGTTTCTAAGTTTTAGACCAGTGAATCTGCATTGTGTTATTCCTCCGCAGAAAGCGCAAGAAGAAAGAATAAACTCGCTGTTATTCCCATTTACCCTCTTTGTTCCTAATCTCTCATACGAAAATTTGAATAAAATTCCTTCATATAGAGGAGTATTTCCTCTCATTTTCCTTTCTTGTATATCTATTTGTATTTTCTTTCTCTTTTTACTTTAAAAATTTAAATGATATTTGTCGGTGAATGGTTTGTTAAATAATGGAGATACAGTTCTGGTTGAAATATAGTTGTTGCATTCTGTTTTGATGAATTGAGTGGTATGGAATTAAATTTTCATTGTACTAACTTCATTGAATTGAATGGTTAATTAGTAGAGCTATTAACTTATAAAATAACATAACATATCCAGGGAACGAACAAAATTGGATAGATGAATTGGGGTAGGAATAAATGAAAGGGGAAAGTTATGGATTATTAATGGTCTTGTTGAACTTAAAGAATGAGGAAGATTGTAACAAATTGATGGAACTTGAAGCTATGACATGGTAATTAAATGGTTTAGTTACTAAGAATCCGGAATAAACATTTGCATATGAGTGAAGTATCTACGAAATAGATTGTGTGCTAAGGTTAGAGGACGTCTTTTTGGGATCCATCATAGTTAAATCTCAAATGTCCTAGAACTTGTTAGATTATTGAAGTAAGGCCAAAATCCTAAATGATACCACTAACGAGGAAATGATATAGGCGTTCTTGGAAGGTGGGCCTTCCAAGCCTACATTAATATGCATAAGCATCCTTAGTACCTTAATTAAGCGATAGTCATTTTGATCACGTGGCGACAAATGAAAAAGCTGGTTCCTCCCTTGAATATATCATGCGGTAAAGAATCTAATTTGCTCATATTCGTGACAAATCTGCAATAATAGAAGAAGGGACAAGTTTGGGAAATATTATTTCAAATTGAAAAATGATATAAGAAGGGTTGAGGCGGAAAATTCATTTATGATGAGAAAGAAAGATGAAGAAAGATGAAAAGATGGAAGAAGGGAAGGTTGTGAAAAAGAAAAGAATATTAGGAATTGGAATAAGTTTGGTCTCGTAGCCTTCCTCCCACTTTGAAGCAAATCAAGTTCTTAGGGGTGTTATTGCACAGTACCTAATGCCAACTAATTATGGGATTCTTTTGATGAAGTTAAGTTAAGGTGGTAGAAAGCTTAAAAAGACAAAAAACATTATGTTCTGGGACATAATGGAAGATGAAAAGTGAAAAAACTTGAGGATAGGAGGAAAGTTTATAGTCTAATTGTAGTGAGAAAAATACCTGACAAAAGTCTGCTGAGAAAATCTGATAGGAGGTTAGAGTTAGCATAAATGGAAAAGATCAGAAAATGCATGAAGCAGTACATATCTCAAGTTGTAGTGAAATCTAGGTAAAATTTGAGCTAAATTGTCGATTATCTGTGATTACCTAAGTCTCATTATAAGCCTAAAGGCCTAATTGATTACGAAGGTGGTATAAACACATTAGTAGAAAATTAATATGACAAAACGGGCATAATATGGGACTTTAAGAATAAAGGAGAAATTTGCTATGCGAGTAATATCCCGAAAGATTAACTAATTTTCCAAGGAAAAGAGAAAACCATCACACGCTCCACAAATCGAGGTGGCGTAGTGGTGTTTACACAATAGAAATTATTTGGCTATTTAGTGAACATAATTAAAAATCTTCCTGATTCTAAATTGGAAACATATTTAAAAATAACTTTACAACTAACTATGATCTTGCAAATTGTGGATTTACGAAAAATGTCCTTAAAAATTAAAGCTAAATTGTTTGAGAATGAACAAATTCTTTTCTTTTTGGCAGGAGCAATGGCTAGTTGGAGGAATTTGATGGGTTCTAAACTCATACATTTTTAAATCCATTTTTTTTGGCATCATTAGAAGTTTTATGATTCATTTTAATACTAAATTATGGAATATTCACCAACTTTTTATTTTGCGGGTTTGTATGAAGAAATAGAAATTCAGTAAAAGATGAAAAATTGGCGAGGCGATAAGTATGTGTGACATGATGTGAATGTGCGACGGAATTCGATATAATAGGTGGGAAATTGTATGTCACAGCAAGGTTCAAACCCGAGCCTGAGCCAGAAGTAATGAAGACTATCATGACCTGATTTGAGATAGACTAACTAATTTGTTTAAAAACGATGGATTTTTATGTGCGACATAGGCTGGAAAAGTTCATGAAGAAGAATGTTGTGATATTGAAACTATGCCATTGACATTGATCGACAAATGGCGGTAAATTTATCTTCGCGACATTTCGAATCTTTAATCGCGATAGAAAAGAAACAAAATATATATCGAATGAACTCTGCCATGACAAAAACTGACTCTGCTTGATAGAAACTAAGCGGAGACAATGGGGCAAGTGTTCAGAACCACAAAGTTGTCACGACGGAAGAATTTCTATGTTCGCGGCGTACATTCTAGCATATGCTCCAGGGCCGAAGCGAGACAAATTTTACATGTCGGGACCTTGACATTGAACCGGGGTGGAGCCAAGAGCTTTTATTACGCAAACGGGAAGTTTTATGTGCGACAAACCTGACATGAAGTTTGAGATGAATTTTATCATATGAAAATATGAATATTCGTGACAAGAGTTGAGAAAATAACAAAAAGAATGTTGCGACACAAAAACTCATGTTGTGACAATATAAAGAAATGAAGGCAGAAATCTTTGTCGCGACTGATAAAAATTCTTGACGAGAGATTTCCTTTCCGTTTAGAATTCAAATATTGTCGACGCAAAATGGAAGATAAATGAGGAGGGCGAAATGAGTTTGTCGCGACTAGGGATTCAATGTTAATAAAGGTCGGTAATAAGGCGTAAAGAAGACTTTGTTGCGACATAGAAAGAGTCTGTCGCAACATAGAGTTCAGTCTTAGCAATACAAGGCAAAACAACTCTGTCGCGACAAAGAAAAAGTCGAGTCGTGATAATGAGCCCATGCTACTAGAAACCTATCACAATAAAGAAAAGTTTATGTGGCCTTAAATTGGGAATAACAACGCAAGAATGTCACGACATAGCGGAAATTTGATGCAGTAGTTGAAGAGCTATAGGAGGAAATTTATTCATAGCAAAATGATCATGTCACGACATAAACGAGGAATGACATCAGCCCAATGAGTATGTCGCGACAAAGTCAAATTATGTCGCGATAGAATCGAAGAAGATAGCATGAAAATATGTCGTGACCCAGAGCTGAGCCATGGCGAGGGTGGGCGATAAAGATAAGAACCATGTCTTGAAAGAACTTTCTTTGTCACGTAAGCGCCATTTTGGGCGAAATTTTGGGATCACAATTTGTGTGCCTTTAAGTATGGCCCTCATTTAAAGCTCATAAATAGACGCATACAGGGCATTGTTCGCGACACTGCGCAATCAGGACTTTAGTATTGAAGACTTTTTGTATATTATTTTTCTTTTATTTTTATCTTTTATTTCCTTTTTAGTAGATTTTGTTTGAGTGTAGTTTTTAGTTAATTTTCTATTTAATTTATGGAGTTGAGTAATGAACTGATGTGTAGCTTCGAGCTTGAATCTATTGTAAAATTTCTCTTTCACTACTGTTATGCTTTAAATGGATTTTAGAAAGTTTCTGGAGTTCATTTATTTCAATTTGTTTACAATCTCAATGAATTTTCTTGATCATTTAGTCACCGATATATGTGAACTAGTTTTGAAAAGTTGGGCTCCCTCACAGGAATGGGTGATGGATTTGTATTTATTTTTACACTTTCCCACAGTGGAAGAACGCATGAATTATGAATGTAGTTTGTTTAATTGGTATTATTCTTGAACTTAAGCATTCCCAGTACTAGTATCATGTACCCAGCAAAGAACTATATCTTGCTCCCAGTTTCAGGCCCTCTACGTGACACAGAGATGGAGAATCATGAGGGTACGGAGTAGTTCTTTGTGGGTATGATAGACTAATACTTTGAAACTAATGAACTATGGAAGATTACTTATATAGATCACTAACTTATCCATTTTATGCGGATAGTTGGATGAATTATCAGTTTAATCGCTAAGAGGTTTTTCCTATTTATGATAAAACGATTATGAACCTGTGTTAGCATAGATCTAATCAAGGAGATGGAGAATTTCATCATCATTAAAGGATGAGGTGCCATTTAAATTGGAGAATGCTTGCAATATTCTATCTATAGAGGCAAGAATTTTTCAGTCCTAAGATTTGGGTGTGTGAAGTACTGAAAAAGGAAAAATACCCAGATCTTAGAAAGAGGATTATGTCTTACAAGTAATTGATTAAGTCCATGAGTCAGAAATGAACATGAATCTCTAATTAGTGAAAGGTGTGATTAAGGGAGAAATCCAAACTATACTACAATCATCTTTATCACAGTCGACTTTCAGCTTTTGGCTTAGTATGATTCAAAATGATGCGAAAATGACAATTATTCATTGTAGATTACATTTCCCGAGTGTTATCTCACTCGAGTGAACTCTCAAATCCACTTTATTAATTTTTTTTTATATACTAGTGGAAATTATTTTAATATTATTTGTTAGTTCTAGATCATTTAACATTGGAGTTAAATATGGAAGGATCTTGAGTAGTTGGGGTGGATTAGTAACGTTTATCAATTACCTGAGGAGCGATCTCACAGACTTAAAAATCCACTTTTATTACAACGTAGACTCAAACCAAATACAATTTTTAATGAATTCATTTTACAAAAAGGACAAACACATATTTTCATCATAATTTGGTCAACAAGTTTTTGGCACCGTTGCCGGGGATTAGATAATAGTCCTTTGGTAACAGTGTCATCACTTGGTAAAATTTAGTCTATACAAAATCAGCAAACATAGTTCATGGTTGAAAAATCAACATTGTGTTTGATGTTTGATTGGGTAGGCGTGGTCAAGTGGGACGAAGTCCAACAAAATTGTACGATTGAATAATGTGGCAAAGAAAACCCGTGCCTGCAATATAGCAAGTATGATAGACACCCCAGGTGAAAGACTCGCTAGTCAGGTTAGACATAATTCCAATGGTGAAAGCCCGTAAAAGTGTCTAGGTGTGTGAAGCCTGAGGTGTGATACCAAAATTTGCTGCCCACAAAAAGACACATGAGTTTTGTATATAAACATCACGAGGTGTAACACCTAAAATCCTGGTTTGAAAATAAATGAATTTTGCTTTGTAAATGACTGGATGTAATCCAATGATGGATTTATCACACACTGGCAGACGCGTGGATAAGAGCTCGGCGACTCGTGATGGAGCCGGCGGGCGACTCGCAAGGTGCTACGATTGAGTCTTATGTCATTTCATAAGACATGGTGACTGCAAGAGAAATTGCATGTTTTTATCGAATGTGAATGTGAATGTGCACTTATGTTGAGAGAGCAATTGTAGGAAATATTACTCTATCGGGCAGTAGTTCGCAATCTTTATAAAACATTTCAGATGCAAAAGTGCACAATGGACGGTTTCTCATCTCTGAGACTAATCGTGAAGAAGGCAACATGGTCAGACAAACTCTTTTGTAAAAACTGTAGAACAATCTAGTTCCAATATGTAATAACAAAGAGATCATGATCAAACCTCTACGGACTGTCTTAATGTAATTTCACATACTTTAAACTTAAATATATGAATGGATCCCTATGATTTAATCTAATGAGGTGGTATCGAAGTCACTGGGTAATTCATGCGCATTTGATACCAATTTGGTATCAAAGCCAGTACACCATTATCTAAGGTATGATTTTATGTTGGGCATGACAATTGTACCCCCGCTGGGCATCAGCATGTAAAGAACTGCATTGTCTAGATCAGGGATAAGTGGGAACTCAGCCATGGTGACTTTACAAAGGGTCCTGGGAAGGCGACATGCTCACAATTCATAAGGTTATAGAAAGAGTCGGCCTCAAAAGCCATATCCACAACATCTTTATTCCTCACTTATTCCAATGTGTCGATGTCCGTGTAACAAGGAGAGGGTATGGTTTCACTTCTTAATTTATTGTGGGTCCCAGTTGACCACTCATCAACCTATGAACTCCGTGGTGTCTCATATCATGAGATCCACGTGGGAGTAAAATGGTCACGCTTCATCCACACATCCATACCACCAAAAGAATATTTTATACAAAATGAGTTAATTTCTTATAATTTGTTTTATTACAAATTATCCAAAACTAGGTCTTTTACCCGCATTTTTACAAAATACATAATAAGGCCATATAATGGCCATTTCTTCGTTCAAGACCTCTGATGCGGTCCCATCCTCAGTAAACCCTTCGCACTTAAATAATTTTCCTCGATTAGCGGTAGCAATGCCCAATGGCAAACCAAACATTCAAGCAAAACATATATGTTCCTACTCAAATGTCTACATGAAATGGATGAGAATGCGATACACCCATCCCCACATCTCAAGACCTCACCGACTCCCTCACGCATGCCTAAGCCAAGTGTGAAACAATTTGCCAAACAAAAGATTTTTGTTCTTGAAAACATAATACCAATTTCCAATAAATTTACTGACAACCCTTCGAGGTGAATTGTCGGATAACTCTCTCCTCAAACAAACATGGGTCCTCCTCCGAGATGAACTGTTGGACAACTCTCCAAGGCAATTCTTCGGAAAGTCTTCCCATCAAATTCATTTGACAACCATGGTTTTTATGTCACCTACTGTTCTAGGTTACCCCAGTGCATATGAAATGCAATATGTCATTTCTCAATAATTCATGTTAATATATCACGCATGCATATATTAATGAAAATCATACACAAACAACATGTTATTCAATCATAACAATAACATATCAACACATAAAGTCACACTACAACAAATTTCACCCGTTAGTTTCGGATCAGTCTAAAACGACCTGGTGGATTTCCTCACTACCCAAGTTTCGAATCGAATGAACGACCGCTTTTACCGAACATCCTTAACCATTAAAATGGCTCTTAGCCAAAGAGTAAAGCGCAGGAGAAACCCTACTCAAGTTCGTCGAAACCCACAAAACCGGCGGTGACGCCCATTCCCGGGGTCCGCTTGACTACCCGCCAACTCATGGAATATAAAGTGATGCCCGTTACCCGACCGCCACTTCGTAAAATTCCGCAGTCTCCTTTGTAACGGATAGCTTCCACCAAATACAAGACTTCGCATATACCGTCCCAAACAAGGTAATATATTCATCACATGATACATAAGAGGATAAAAATGGCCTCTCGGGGCCTTATAAACCGACATACTCATCAATGTACCAACTATATCCAATAGTTACAAGAGTTAATATGTTTTTACTCTTATACAACACATATATTAAACTTAACGAGTTCTAATACATGTATACATCATCAAAGCCATAACCCAGCTTTCTTCTAATCCTCAGTCCCTAGGACGAGCCGTCCCCTCGCACGCTCCCCGTACTCCATAAATAGTATCCTCTGCCAAAGGTGAGACCTAATGCTCGGGCAGAGAGTGGAATCGCCTGGCGGCTACTCCACCTAAGTGCAAAGCAATGTTCCAAAATAAACATACATTCAAGAAATTTACGATCCTATTCAATGTCTACATGACTAACTCATCCCGAGTCCTCACTGACTTCTCTCACACTCTCGCCTCAAGCCTCGTATGAGAATTATTGTTTTGTTAGGCTCGACAACCCTCCGGCGCGTATATCAATCAGCCCGACGATTGATATTCTTTCGCTTGTACTACCCTCCGATGAATACTAATCGCCTCTCCGACGATTAATATTTTTAATTTGGACTACCTCCCAGACTAATATTTTTAGACCACCCTCCGAACCATTTTCTGCACTCATCTCATGCACTCACCCTATAGTCCTGGGTGTTCCAGCAGACATGGAATGCATGTACGCAAATCCTTAATACAGTCTAATTCACATGTAAATATATAAACATGCATATATTTACAAAACAATCAATTCACACAATCATGTCATGTAAATTCTCATTTCATTCATCAAAATTAGCTCACTTGGGCTAATGATCAAACACGAGCAATTTAATTTAAATCACTCGACCAAACACATATTTTCACAAAAATATATTATTACTCATCAAGCCGAACAAGAAACCCTAGGTTATCGCCTTTTCGGGGCACAATTTATTGGTTCACTCAGAACCTGCTCTCACGGCCATTTCAAATCTTCATACAAACCAATACATGCATCAACACATAAATGCACAATTAATCTAATTAACTCAGCCATGGATGTCACGACCGCCTCCCGCTTTGGTTTAAATCATATCACCCGATCCCAAGGCTCGATCACCAAACGGCCGTTCAAGGCCTCAAGCTAACCGAAACATCGAAAAACACTTAAATAAAGTGTAAACCCAAGTAGGAGAAACCCCTACCTCGGAGTTCGGGAGGAAACCCCTAAATCCGGTGACCACGCGGCCCTCCGCGTGAGCGCCTTCATTCCGAAGACTCGCGACGTTTGACGCTGTATTTCTAGAGAGAATGACCTCTAAACTACCATCATTAACCCCGCAAGCTGCCCTCCTTCACGCTTTGCTTTTCGTTTAATGAAGGAGATGTGGGCCATCAGAGCATTTTGTCCTATAGTGATCAATGAATCTCCAAAATGACCATTATATCCCTTCATTTCCCACGCTTTGACATTCTGGACCTATCTCACCCAGACATTTTCATCATTTCTCTTACTCATGCCAATTTATGGCACATGAGCACTTGTTATATGACTTTCGTCGCATCGAAATCTCGCTTTACTCAAGACCCTAATCAAGGATACCCTCGTAAAACGTGCCAACTCCGACTGGGTTCTCGAATTCTACTGTAAATTTCCACGTGTTAGCTAGATTTCTCATGAGAGACGATTTTAACTAAGGAAACTGCTTCATCATCCAAGTTTCCAGAGAATAAATCTTGATTTTTAACCTGAATTACAATTTGTAACCAAAATTACGATTTTGCCATTTTTCCAAATTGAAGTTCTCGAGTCTTACAACCTGCATCTACACCGCAAATTTCAGAATGGGATCAACTTGTTTTGCCTCGCCGGGGAGTTTCACTGTGACCGATCACTGAAATCTGTAGAGCAGCGTAGAGCTTCTCTCTCTAAAAACTCTCTCTTTCTCTCTCCTTTTCCTTTCTCTCTCTATCTTCCCCACTCCAATCGTCAGTCAAGTCGGGTCAAGCAGGTGAGTACCCTCTCGCTACATGTCAGCCTACTATCAAGCAATAGGATTACACCTTATCATCTCATCCATCTAACATGGATTTCCCCTCCAACGGTACGACGCTGGCGTCCCATGGCCCACACTCTCAGCCTGCGTTTCGACTCCTCATGCACATGACATGTGGCACCTCTTGAGTCACTCACAATGTGCCAAGTGTCCCGCACCCCTCCCGATGCCCCGAAAAATGTGAAATTCCGACTGTCTCGGAATTCGATGAATTTCGACGTGATAGCTAGGTTTCGCGAGACCAACGGTGAAGTCTGTTTCATCATTCGAGATCTAGAAAAATTTTGGATTTTGATCGAAATTACTATTTTACCCTTTTTCAAAAAATTAGAATTTTCTCGGGTTTTACAGTTTCAACCCCTGTTCAACCACCATAGAGGTTGCTAAAACCAAGAGATTAAAACCACGAAATGAGACATCATCCTCTCCAACTTCCTTTCCTCCTATCTCTACCTCCCTCGTGTAACGAGACATCATCTCCTCTAACTTTCTCCCCCCGCCTCTTGACCTCCCTTCTGTAGCGTGACATCATCTCCACCTCCAACTGCCCTCCTACCTCTTTACCTCCCTCCTATAGTGAGGCATCATCTCCTCCTTCAACTTTCTTCCGTTTAACCTCTTTACCTCTCTCATGTAATAAGGCATCATCTCCTCCTCTAACCTTTTTCCCTCCAACTTTTTGTAAGACACCACCACCAACCATCAACCATCAACCATTTTTAAGAGAAAAGTAAAAGCAAAACTTAATCTAGAACAGAAGAATGAGTTTGTTATTTAAAGAACATAAGTTGGAGGGAAATACTGTTATGGAAGGAAGTTCGTTATTTAAAGAATTGCATGTAAAGAACTAAGGTTGTCCAGACGGATAAAAGGGGAATCTAAATCACGTAGATGGAATAAAGGGTCCTCAAAGGCGACATGCTGCATAACTATTAGGCTATATGAGGAGTCGACCTCAAAATCCATATCCACGACATCTTTATTCCTCACATATTCAGTCGTCATGGTCAAAACAAGGAGAGGGTCTTGTTTTAACCCATGTTCAAATTAATTATAGCTATGGCTGAAGCCAAGAGATTGAGACCATGAAATGAGACATCATCCCCTCCAACTTCCTTCCCTCCTATCTCTCGATCTCTCCCTCGTAAATGACATCATCTCCTTCAACTTTTCTTCTCACCCTTCACCTCTGTAGCAAAATAACATTCTTCTCGAACTTTCACCATCCTACCTCTCACCCCCCTCCCAGAGCGACATCATCTCCTCCTACAACCTTATTCCCTTTGACCTATTGATCTCCCTACTATAGTAAGGCATCATCCCCTCCTCCAACTTTCTTCCCTCTAACTTTTTGTAAGACACCATCACCAGCCATTTTTGAGAGAAAAGTAAAGCACAACTGAATATGGAGACAGAAGAATGAGTTTGTTATTTAAAGAACAAGGTCGAGGAAATTTTGTTACGACCCGGGAGCTCTCGTTATTTAAAGAATTGCATGTAAAGAACTACGGTTGTCCATACCTATAAAGGGGAATCCAGCTTCATGGGCAACGGACAAAGGGTCCTCAAAGGCAATATGAGTACAATTCATAAGGCTATATGAGGAGTTAGCCTCAAAATCCATATCCACAATATCTTTATTCTTCTCATATTCAACAACCATGGTGAGAAAAATGAGAGGGTTTGGTTTCAACACCTATTCAACCACCATAGCTGCTGTAGAAGCCAAGAAATTGAGACCACGAAATGAGACATCATCCCCTCCAACTTCCTTTCCTCATATCTCTTAACCTCCCTCGTAGCGATCATCTCCCTCCCAACTTTCTTCCTCCTGCCTCTCACCTCCCTCCCGTGAATGAGACATCATCTCTCCTTCAACTTTATGCCCTTACCTTATCTTCCCTCATGTAATCGAGATATCATCTCCTCCTCCAACCTTATTCCCTTGACATCTCGACCTCCCTCCCATTGTAGGCGCATCATCTCCTCCTCCAACTTTTGTAAGACGCCACCAACCATTTTTGAGAGAAAGCAAAAGCACACCAAACTGAAACATAAGAATGGGCTTGTTATTTAAAGAACATGTTGTAGGGAAATTTCACATATGGGAGTTCGTTATTTAAAGAACTACATGTAAGAACTACAATTTTCAATTGATGTTATGAATCCTACTTCCATGGGTGACTCGCAAAGGGTCCTTAAAGGCGTATGTGCATATAATTCATAAGGCTATATGGAGGAGCCAAACAAAATCCATATCCACAAGATCTTTATTTTTCACATATTCAAGCAGCCCATGGCAAGAACAAGGGAGAGGGATCTGGTTTTTCAACCCTTGGTTTAGCCACCATAGTCAGTTGTTGAAGCCAAGATCGAGACCACGAAATGAGACATCATCCCTTCCAACTTCCTTCCTCCTATCTCGACCCTCCTCGTAAATGTAGACATCATCTACTCCAACTTTCTTCCCTCCTACCTCTTGACCTCCCTCTAATAGTGAGACATCATCTCCTCCTCCAACTTTCTACCCTCCTACCTCTTAACCTCCCTCCTGTAGTGAGACATCATCTCCTCCTCCAACATTATTCTCTTTGACCACTTGACCTCCCTCCTGTAGTGAGGCAATCATCTCCTCCTCTAATCTTCTTCTCTCCAACTTTTTGCAAGACACCACTACTAGCCATTTTTGAGAGAAAAGTAAAAGCCAATGTTTTAAAACCTAGATCGGACCTCTCAGTCCGACCGATTGGACTGTCGACCAACCGCTTTTTCGATCCGACTCAATGATGAGAACCGCTTTAGCATCAAACCAACTAAACCAGCGGTTGATCCATTGAATCGGTTGAACCGGACGATTCTTACTTTTTGCAAGACACCACTACTAGCCATTTTTGAGAGAAAAGTAAAAGCTAATAATAGAAACCTAGATCGGACTCACCACCGATTAGACTGTCGACCAACCGCTTTTTCGATCCGACTCAATGATGAGAACCGCTTTAGCATCAAACCAACTAACCAAATAATGATCCATCAATCACGAACTGGACGACTCTTAGTGAACCGAATGGGGCCTCAAGGCCCACTTGTAATCTAAGGTACAAAATTCTCTTTCGAAAGAAAAGTTTGTGGGCCCATTTACCCTAACAAGCTACATCAACCACAAACCCACAAAAGCGTTGAACCCGATTGAAAGAATTTTTTTTATAGGCTTTCTAAGTTTTATATCATTCTAATATTGGACTCTATTAGTTTGGAATATTCAAAATCAAGGTTGAGGCCTTTGACTACGCAGCTGCTTTCCCTCTTTTTTTCTTTTTCCTTTTTATGAAGTAAACCGTTTGCTCTCTTATGAAATGTAAACTATAAAGTATAATATAATAACAAACAACTTGATTTACTGAAAACGAATATCTGGAACTTTGCAAAGTGATTTATTTATATACTTTTTATTGAAGTAATTTTCTGGAACTTTATTTTTTAAAACTAATTGGTATATAAAAGAACTAACAGGAACAAATAAATAATGGACATTGACTAATAAATATTTATCTTATTTTAACTAAAAGGTAAAACAAAAGAAAACGTGAATGAACAAGATTTTCATTTTAAAATTTTTATTAATTTTATTCAAATTATTTAGTTATACCGGAAAACTATTTTACTCTTTTATAGAGAATGAAGGACATTTATATATATATATATTTAAATAATAATTGATAATAATAAATAAATAAATTAGATGTATAAACTTTAAATAAAATAGAAATATACCTCCATAACTCTATTATCATTAATATAAAATAATAATAATAATAATAAAATTAGATATGGTACTTAAATAAATTATATACATACATAATAATTAAAATTTTAAAATATTCTGATATTTATTAACTATATTATATAATAAAATTAAAAATATCAACATATTTATATGAAATGTAAATTTTATTATATGTTTATTTTTAATTTTTAAATGTATTTCATATTTTTATAATTATAAATTATATATTTTGACGCCACCTGGCTTCAACCGCACTGGCCCGACCATCAACCACAATGCGAATCCTTGCTAGTCGATCGCTTGGGCTTTAAAACATTAGTATAAACACAAATAAATCTGGAAACAAAAAAATGAGTTTGTTATTTAAAGAATAGAAGTTAAAGGGAAATTCTGTTACGACGGGGAGTTCATTATTTAAAGAACTGGATGTAAAGAACTACAGTTGTCCAGACAAATAAAGGGGGAATCAGGCTTCATGGGTGACGGACAAAGGGTTCTCAAAGGCTATATGCGTACAATTCATGTAAGCTATATGAGGAGCCGGCCTCAAAAGTCATATGCCTAGAAAGGCTTGAAACTCTACAAAAGTAGTGTCTTCAAAGGCCTGGGACCTTGGGTCGTCCAGTCACCATGGAATTTATAGAACATGTTTTTAAATACGTTTTCCTAGTTGTGACAAATTTCGTTGCACAAAAACCCTTAATATGTAAATGTTTCAAGTGGGTCTTATTTCTTATCATTACCTAGTAAAAGAAAATCAAATTTTAACTTCTTGAATAAAAATATCAAAATATGTAAATAATTCTTAAAGCTATTATGAAAAAATTTAAAAATAAATTACGAATATAAATAATATTAAAGCACTAAATAAAATAAAATATATGAGAAATAAGATCCAGATACTAAGTAATAATAACTAAAATGAAAAATATCAAAATAACTAAGTAAATGAAACATGACTTCTCAATAGCATACAAAAAATACACAACCATATAATTAATCTTATGGTAAAATAAAAAAGAAAAAACCGCACACGCATATTGAATCTAAATTCAATGATATTTTTTTCGAGTCGTATCACCCCCACCCCACCCACATGATGGGTTTTCCTGTACAGCTTATTTAAAAAATAATATCTAAAATACGATGTTTAAAAAAATATTTTCAATTCTACTACAGTTTTGTTGAATAGGAAAGAGATGTCTCAAAATCGTGTTTTAAAGAAACGATTTCTTCAATAGTTTATTTTTTCAATTTAGAAATCGATTAAAACGCTATTTCTTCACTTGATAATAAATCGCCTTTCTAAAAAGATTATTTCTTCACAAAATTTTAAGAGATAAAATTTATAAATTAATATTATTTTAATATCAAATACTAAATATAAATATATAATTGCCAAAAAAAATACTAAATATTTTTTTTATAAATATGATTATTTATAAATAATTTATCATGATAACTATACTTATCCTATGTATTGAATTTATCAAATAAAATTAATTCATAAATTTTATAATGCTTAAAATCTTATCTCTTAAAGTTGAAATTTTTATTCAAAAATAGCTTATTAAATAATAAGTTAATTTATTATTCAATAAATTAATCATGTTTGTTGGTTTACACATCATAATGATTTCATTTTAATTATTTTAAATTGATTGATGTTCGAAATCTTATCTCAAGTTGAAATTTTTATTCAAAAATCATTTATTAAATAATAAATTGATTTATTATTTAATAAATAAAACATGTTATAGTTAAATTTTAATTAAAAGAAATTTTGTTTCCTCCCAATTTATTTCTTCAATCTAGAAATCGTCATTACAAAAGACAATTTCTTCAATCCACTTTGAAATGGTCTTCAATTTCTTCAATCAATTAAAAGCTTTACATCTCCTCTTTTCCAAAGATAATTTCTAATATTGCAACAACTTTTTTATAATTTAATAATAAATTATTATATTATAATTTAGTGATAAAATTATTTTAAATATGTTGATATTTTTTCTAAAATAAATATGTTGGATGTTAATATCAATTGAATTTAACATCAATTGACTTTATGTTTGTCAAGATTAAATTATTTAATGATCATGAAAGAAAAAGATCATTTAAAAAAATATATTTTAAATTATTGTTATTATTATAAATATATTTTTATCTTTATCTTAATATTTTTAATATTTTAATGATACATCATTTTATTAATAATTAAAGAATAAAATATATATAACATAGATATAATAATTTTAAATATATGTTATTTCAAATATATATATATATATATATATATATATATATATGTAAGAATTTAAATTCCACTTCGAAAAAGGAAAATCGTGAATTTCGATTACAAATTGTTATTTCGTTGCAATCTGGAATTTATTCTTTGGACTTCAGATGATGCAAACGGATTTCACCGTTGAATCGCTCCTCAAGGAATCTAGTTTAGCACGTAAATTTCAGAAATTCGAGACAAATAATTTACACGCTTCGAGGCATCGCGCTGGTGCCGTGAAAAACGCATTTTCGGCGCGACGAAAAGTCACATATAACAAGTACTCATGTGCCATAAGTGGTATGAGTAGAGAAATTATGAAACGGACGGCCGATGTCAATGTCAAAACTGGGAAAAGAAGGGACGTAGATGTCATTTTGAAATTTGATTAAAATGAGGATAATGCCAAAATAGGTAATAGTGTTGTCTTCTTAAAATTCCAAAAAGGAAAAAAAACGGGAATGGCAAGGGAGAAAGATCCAAAACTGAAAATGACGATTTTTTTTTAAAGATAATGCCATCTTCTAAAACTCGTAGGAGACTCCGACCGCTTCATTGCCTTCTGACAAGAAGGAGAACTACTTACGCTGAGAGGCTTCGCGCGGCATCGGATTTGTGAGTCTCCTCAAACTCCGAGAGCAGAGTGCTTCTCCCTACTGGTTTTAGTCTTATTCTTTAAGTACTTTCCGAATGTTTAAGTCAAGTGAGTGCGTTGAGGTTGCCCGACGGCCCCAAAACCTCGGGACCGAATTTGATATAAATTTTTGAACACTCATCGGAGCAACTGGATCGCTACGCTTTCGGATGAGGTTGTAGAAATTGTGAAATTTTGTGATAAATCATGTATCAAGCTTGGAGGAGGCCTGAATGGTCGCTAATCGCGGTCACTCGGGTTAACCGACGATGATTTTTCGAATAGTAACCGAGGGCTTCACTATTCCTAAACAAGGTTCTTAAAATATATTTTCGTGGAAAATATTTCGTCGAATGACGAAAATTAAATTGTCAGGTTTGATTATTACCCGCGAGCTAATTTTGATGTATGAAATGAGAATTTACATGACATGATTGTGTGAATGGATTGTTTTGTAAATATATGCATGTTTATATATTTACATGCGACTGGGATCAGATGTAATCAAGATACATAGTATCTCCATATGCACTGAACAATCTCTAGGACTATAGGAGGAGTGCATGAGATGAGTCTAGAGAAATCTACTCGAGGGTCGTCTAAAACTATTAATTATCTGGAGCAGAAATTCAAATTAAAAATATCAATCGTCTGAGTTTTTACTTCCCAATTGATATTCATCTGAGGGTAGTCCATTAAACAACCATCAATCGCTTCGGAGCACCCAATTGATATATACACACTCCGAGGGTCGTCCACAAACAAACAAAATAATAATTTTCTATACGAGGCTTAAAGTGAAAAGCGATTGAAACATGGCGACTTCTGGATCCTGAAATGGTCGCGTGTATATCCGGGCAGGATCATACTCGTCAATGTATGTTTATTTTGAACATCAGACCGCATCTTGGGGGCGAGAGAATTAATTTGCATGATTCCACTATCGGAAGACAAACAATTCTTTGTCAGGGATATTATTTTTCGTGCACAGGAGCGTGCGAGGGACCCGCCGTCCTGTAGGACCGAGGATTAGAAGAAAGCCGGGTTGCGGGCCTCGATGTATGCATGTATTAGAACTTTTAAGTTTAATGTATGTATCAGATAAGAGTAAAAAACATATGAACTCTTGTAACTATTGGGTATATAGTCGATTCATAGTCAGATGTATATCGAAAGTATTGCTTATGGGCCCGGGTGGTCGCTTTGGCAACCTGTATTACTGACTGCTTGGGGATGTGTTTATGTGTGTTCAGGATTCGGGGTAGAGCCCCCTGCATAAAGGAGACTCTACCGGATTTTTAGAAAATGTCTGGTCACCTGATACTACACAGTATTCCGCGGTTGACGTAGTCAATGGACCCCTGGATTAGCGTCACAAATTGCATCAGAGCTTAGGTATACCTGGCCACCCAGTGGCTCGAGGATCTGGCCAGTGCCATATCTTGAGGTATAAGAACATCACCACTAGGTGTGGTCTTATGTCGAGCGTAGGTATGAGATTACCTAGAAATCACGGACAAAACTAGGGACACCTGTGATGCATGTGTTGCTTGTTTTGTGCGGATTTGATGATTTAACAGATCATGTATGAAATGATGTTTATAACACATGGTTCGCGGGATATGTTATGATGTTTGGGTGCTTAGGTAATTAGCACTATTATGTCGGAAAACAAATCTTGTGAGCTTACAAAGCCACAGAATCGAAACGCAAATAAATTGTAATCAATTTTATTTGGTTTATTTGATGACAAATAATTTTTAATAAAAATTTTAAGGTGTTAGAACACTTCTGAGGGTTTACAAAGAGCAAAAACTGAAAAGGAAAATAAAATGAAATAAATTATAATAAATTTATTCGGGGAAAAGGAAATAAAATTTTAATAGATTTTATAGTTGAACTCATAAAAGTGTTGAGTTTCAGGTGGATGCGTGATTTAAGTTACCGCATGTGTAGGTAGCAAGGAAGGCTACCGATGGATAAATCGAAAAAAATGAGGAGAGAAAAAAAATTTGGTTTTCGCTTTACAAAGGTGTAAAACTCGAAGAAACTAGGATAAAATAAATTTAATAAATGAGTTTTAGGTGTACGGAGAATGAAAAAAAAATAGATAAGTATTTTTTGTTCCAAGAAAGCAAATAGAATGAAAAAATGATAAAGTGAAGAAAATAAATTTTATAAATTTATTCGCTTATGAGATGAAGAAAATAATTTTCTAAGGTTTTACAAGTTAAAATTGAAAGAAATGGAGTAAAATAAGTATTTTTGAAAAAAAAAAATCAAATCAAATAAAATTAGACAAAATTTTGAAATAAATTTTCAAAATGAAATTCTTCGAAAATAAATGTTTGTTGAAAACAATATTTTAAATGCACTGATTGGCCTCAGACACTCCAAAATGCAAAGGACAATGTGTATACACCGACAAGTGTGTATGATTAGTGTCTTGGTCGTTTATGCCTTAGAGATATTGTATTGAGATTTGAACCGCCACAGCACTTTGTGTAGATGGCTAGTAGAGATTCCAGAGGACGAGAGGACGTCCACTGGTGACTGGTCGCACCACCGACATTCGACCCTCAGCCGCCAGATTTAATCACAGCCTTGGCCGAGGTCAGAGGTTACAGCTGGCCGCAACCCAGACAGCTAGCATAGCAGTAAATAAGGAGGACCTAGTGTAACCTCCAGATTTGGGGAGCGCACCACCTCCAACATTCACAGGGGAGTGAGACCCGATGGTGGCGCACCACTGGGTTTACGCAGACGAGAACGTACCGAGGCTGAAGTGAGATCACCCGACACGCATCAGATCGTGTTAATGCATTCCACTGAAGTAGGCTCGTACAGGAGACGGTTAGGACTTTTAGACTTAGAGGTTATGACACGGGCGTAGTTTCAAAGATCGTCAGCGGGAAAGTACTTCCCAGAGATTGCGAAGGCTCAGGAGTTCCTAGAGCTGAAGCAGGGGGATGATGGATTATGTGACTAGGTTCACAGAGCTAGCACGATTTGCTGATGATTACGTGGCCACTGACTTGGCCAAGGTTAGGAGATTTGAGAATGGACCGCTGTCCATTCAAGCGTAATCAGAGACTTCGCCTCACAAGATATGGATTCCATGGCCGAGATAACCTCGACCATAGAAAGAGAGTCATTAGAGGGTCGAGACCTTGCAAAGAAGCCAATGTGATGCGGCGTTTCTCCCTAGTGGATTAGGCGAGAATAGTGGATGATATAGTCAGGTTACGAGTCGAGACCCCTGGACTCTACTCATAGTGGACCCGAGGATCATGGACATGTTGTAGTTCGATGTCATCCCTCGTGGATGGATCGATGACACATGTGGTCAGCACCGAATGTAAAGCATAGGAGAGTTACCGCCATACGCAGGATCGCACTCGTGTGGTATTTCTCAGTGGGACAAACATGATATTTCGCCTGCATGTTATACGAGTCCAAAGTCGCACGCAGCTTAGCAAGTTAGCTAGCGAGCCTCTCGCTTCTCAGAGGACGAGTGAGAGACCCGTAATTAGGTCTACCTCGAGAAATTTGGGAGTATGTGGATGTTTTTCCAGATGAGCTACCTAGGCTACCTCCACAGAGGGTAGTAGACTTCAGTATCGAGTTACACTCTGGTACTTCACCCATCTCTATGACTCCGCATAGGATGGCACCAATGAGTCGCAAGAACTCGTAGTCCAAATACAGAAAGAATGGATAAGTGGGTTCATTGCATCGAGCACTTCACCATGGCCGCCCAAATATTTGCAAAGAAGAAGACAAGACCCTTCGACCGTGCATCGACTACAGACAACAATGTGGTTACGATCAAGAATCTGCACTCATTACCGGTGGATCGACGATTTGTTTTGATCGGGCTGAGAGGAGCTTCAGTCTGTCTCCAAGATAGACCTTCGCACGGGTTACCATCAGCTGAGGGTTAAGGAGACAGATATCCCTAAGACAGCGCTTAGGACGCGTTATGGGCACTATGAGTTTACTGATGCCTTCTGATTGACGAATGCTTCGAATATTCATGGATCTCATGCATGTGGTATTCCAACCCTATCTAGATTTTAGTTTATCGTGAGTCTTCAGGGATGACATCTGATCTGCACCCGCCGAGTGGGAGCATGAGTATCACTGAGGATCATTTTACAATATTGAGACCATCACCGTACGCCAAGTTCGCAAGTGTGAGTTCCTGCTTTACCATGAGATTTTCGTACACGCTGTGTCGTAAGATCGAGTGTCACGAACAGAAGGTCGAAGATATCGAGAGGCTTCCAAGTCAATCTTCGAGATAATGAGTTCGGGATTGGCTGGATATTACAGGAGATTCATTAAGGATTTCTCCAGGATAGCAGCAATTTATGACTAGCCACCCGGAAGGAGGTCAAGTTTTACTGATGACTACGCGCGAGGAGGCATTCCAGGAGTCAAGAGGAGACTTATCAGCCTCCCATCTGATCGTTTCAGACAGGACCGGGTACACAAGAACAGGATGCCCTCGAGGGCCTGATTGGATGTGTTTTGATGCAATTCGAGGGTAGTAGCCATGGTTCGCTACCAAGAATCACGCAGCAAAATTACCCCACACACGATAATGGAGTCGGGCGCCATAGTCTTCGCCTTGAAGATTTGGCGCCACTACTTATATGGCGAGGAGTTCGAGGTATACTCATACCATAAAAGTGTATTTTCACGCAGCGGGACCTCAACATGAGGCAACGCAGATGGATGGAGTTCCTAGAGGATTATGACTTCACTTTGCATTACCATCCCTATAAGGCAAATGTGGTAGTTGATGCACTCAGCCGGAAGTCACGAGAGTCATTTAATCCAAGATAGCTTCCTGGGAGTGGCGGATGCTCGAGACCGGTGGGACAACTCAAAGGCGCACAAACGAAAGCGCACTCGTGGCACACTGGGAGCGAGTGGCTACACCGCCTCCTCGCTGAAATGCAGTGATCGAGTCCCAGCGCGTGCGTGACGCAGAGATAGTGTTCATCGTGACCGAGTACAATGTACGCGACGAGGGTCGGATCGCTCACGATGGTAGTCTTCGAAGTATGTGGACTCGCAAGGTTCTCAATGACCGATTTTGAGAGAGGAGATTCTCGTGGAGTTTCATCGCTCGACATTTGCCGTGCATCCAAGTGGTACGAAGATGTACCGGGATCTTCGCCGCCAGCATTTATCGAGTGGGATGAAGAGACACGTAGACTTTGCTCGACAATGTCCCCACCGTGTCACAGGTTAAGGTCAACACCGGCCGCCATGTTACTTCACTAATGAGGTGGTCGAAAGTGGAAGTGGGGAGCACGCCATGATGGACTTTGTGACCCACTTGCCACGACGCAATGTAAAACATGACGCTGTACGGGTGATAGTGGACCCGCCACGAAGTCGGCACATTTTCTAAATTGCATGGATGACCTCGCCTCGAGAGATTCTGCCTGTTATACATTCGAGAGATAGTCCGACTACATGGAGTACCAGTATCCATAGTGTCGGATAGGGACCCGAGGTTTACGACACACTTTTGGAAGAGTTTCCAAAAGGCTATGGGCACACGACTGACGATGAGTACAAATACTCCACCCCTCGTACGATGGTCGGGCCTCCGAGAGACTATACGTATTGGGAGGACATGCTACGAGCATGCGTCCTGGATCATAAGGGCAGCGAGGAGCATTTGCCCTTAGTGGAATTCGCCTACAACAATAGCATTACTAAAGAGTATACAGATGGCACCGTATGAGGCATTGTATGGGAGGCCATGTAGATCACCTCAGCAGGTCGGGATCGAGCGGGAGAGCTCCATCTGTCCCGACCGATTAGAGACACCCCTCCGAGAATGAACACACATAACCTCCTCACGCCAGAACACTTAAGAGTTATGCGCGGATGTGCAACGCCGACCCCAGAGTTCGAGGTCGGGATCACCGCCTTCAAGGTGATGCCTAAGAGGGATCGCCGCGCCCGCAGTCGCGGTTATCGGTGCTCATCAACCTTCGAGATACTCGAAAGCGGTAGGCACCGCTATGCACTCGGCTAGCCGCAACGCCTCAACATGATAGGTACCTACGAGGTGTTTCACGCCTCCATGCTCCTGAAAATATACTCCGCATCCATCTCATGTGGTGGATCGGGGACAAACTATATCGACACTAATTTTTCTAATTCCTCTCGAGGAGGACCACAGCATTGTTGGATACCGTGGATCGTTTCACACGCAAGGACCTGAGGCTAGTGAGGGTACTATGAGGCATCTACAGGAGGGAGGAGTCCACGTGGGAGCGAGGACACGACGCGCCAAATCTATCCCTCTTGTTTAGGGACGGCGGTAATGCGGGTTTTAGTCGCTTAACATTTAAAACGGCTAGTTTACATGCATGATGTGAGCGCTTTACATACGCATGACATGATTGGCTCCAATTTCGGATCAAATTCCTTTTAAGGAGGGGAGAATGTGGCACCCAAGAGTTCCACTTCTAAAAAGGAAAATCGTAATTTTGATTACAAATTGTTATTTCGTTAAAAATATGGAATTTATTCTCTAGATTCGGATGACAAAACGGATTTCACCATACCAAATCGTCTTCACAAATCTAGCTAGCACGTAAAATTTTGCAAAATTCCGAGACAAATTTCTAATTTACACGCTTTTCGGGCCGCATCAGCGCTTTGCCGTGAAACGATTTTCGATGCGACGAAAAGTCACATATAACAAGTATTCAGCGTGCCATAAGTGGTATGAGTAGAGAAACGATGAAATGGATCACGATAAAGGTCAATGTCAAACTGGAAAAGAAGGGACGTGAGATGTCATTTTGAAATTTGATTAAAATGAGGATAATGCCAAAATAGGTAATAGTGTTGTCTTCTTAAAATCTCCAAAAAGGAAAAAACGGAATGGCAAGGAGAAAGATCCAGAACTGAAATGACGATTTTAGAGATAATGCCATCTTCTCTAAAATCGGTAAGAGATCCGACCGCCGGCGGCCGACAAGAAGGGAGAACTGGCCACGCGGATGCGGCTTCGTGGATACCGGATTTAGGGAGTTTCCTCAAACTCCGAGAGGTAGGGGTTTCTCCCTACTTGGGTTTTATTCATTCTTTAAGTACTTTCCGAATGTTTGAGTCAAGTGAGGTCGTTTAGGTCACTGACGGCCCCAAACTCGACCGACCGAGAGGAAATTTTTGAACACCATCGAGTACTCTTTGATCGCTAATGGTCGATGGGTTGTAGAAATTGTGAAATTTTTGTATAAATCATGTATTGGTTTGATGAGGCCGAATGGTCGTGAATCATGATCTACTAAGTTTAACAGACGATTATTTTTCTAATAAGAACTGGCGCTTCACTATTCTCAAACAAGTTCTCAAAATATATTTTTGTGAAAATATGTGTTTGGTCGAAAGGGATTTAAATTAAATTGTTTTGTTTGATCATTAGCTCAAGTGAGCTAATTTTGATGTATGAAATGAGAATTTACATGACATAATTGTGTGAATTGATTATTGTTTTGCAAATATATGCATGTTTATATATTTACATGTGAATTAGATCAGATTTGAATCAGCATGCATGCATTCCATACGACCGAACACCTTAGACTAAGGTGGAGGAGTGCATGCAGATGAGTCTAGAGAAACGGTTCTAGGGTTGTCTAAAAATATTAATTATCTGAGGGTAGTCCAAATTAAAAACATCAATCATCGAGCGCCCAATCAGATATTCACCTGGAGGTACCATTACGTGTAACAAATAATATATCAATCGCCTGAGCGCCCAAATTGATATATACACACTGTATATTGGCTCCACAAACAAACAAAAATAATAATTTTCATACAGGCTTAGGCTATGTGATGGAGTTGGTGAGGACTCTGGATCCAGTCACAAGTGTGTATATTCAAGCAGGGATCATGCATTTACTTGAATGTAATGCCATTTTGGAACATCAGACCGCACTCCTGTGCAGAGTGTTCTCACTTAGGCGATTCCACTACCGGCATTGCCACCTCATTTGCGACATTATTTTCAGTACAGGAGCGTGCGAGGGACGCCGCCTTAAAGACCACATTAGAAGAAAGCTCTAAGTCATGGGCTTAAGTACGATGTATTAGAACTTTTAAGTTTAATGTATTGATTGAGCAAAGAAAGAAAATCAAACGAATCCTCAGAATCTATTGGGTATATAATTGATTCATAGTCAGAAGCGTATATCGAATGTTTCATGGGCCCACTACCGCTTTTAAATCATAAACTGTTATATCGGACCGTTTACTGCGCTTCATAATGCTCGTGATTCGTGGCAGTAATCCCGTACAAAGGCACTCGCCCGATTTTCATGAAATGTCGGGTCAAATCGACACTCACGAGTATTCCAAGGGTCGATCATCAACTAATCTCCTGATTAAAGGCCACAATATATATATATATATATATATGTATATATATATATATATATATATATATATATTATAAAATTAATTTTTTTGTTATATAATTTATTATACAAAATAATTATATCGATATAGTATTTATAAATAGTAATATTTAAAAAATATATCATTTGATATTAATATAAAAAAAATGAATATTTTGATCGTTATGTGTCATTATTTTTTCTACTTACAGATTAAGAAACAAATATCATTAATTTGTTAGGTGAAATTTATTAAAAAAACTTATTATCAATTTTATTTTTAATAAATAATTATATGTAATAAATAATTATGTTTTATTTTAATTCTTTGAATAAATAAATCCTTAAATACTTTTTAATTAAAATTTAATCTTATAATGTTTTATTTATTAAATAAATTAATTTATTATTTCATAAATGATTTTTGAATAAAAATTTCAACAAATTTCGAACATCAATAAATTTAAAATAATTAATTTAAAATGAAATCATAATGATGTGTAAACCAACAAACATGATTAATTTATTGAATAATAAATTAATTTATTATTTAATAAACGACTTTTGCATAAAAATTTCAACTTTAAGAGATAAGATTTTAAGCATTATAAAGTTTATGAATTAATTTTATTTGATAAATTCAATATATAGGAGAAGTATAGTTATCATGATAAATTATTTATAAATAATTGTATTTATAAAAAAATATATATTTATTATTTGATATTAAAAAGAATATTAATTTGTAAATTTTATCTCTTAAAATTTCATTGAAGGAATGACTTTATTGAAGAAATTGTCGTTTAAAAAAACGATATTCAAGACTCTGAAGAAATCGCCTTTTGAAAAGTCGATTTCTTAATTGAAGCTGAACAAATCTTCTTTTAAAAGGGGGAAATCGTCTTTTGAAATGACAATTTTTTAATCAATTAAAGAAATCTTTTTTTCAAAAGACGATTTTTTAATTGATTGAAGAATCATTTTTTAAAAGACGAGCTTCTAAATTAAAGAACGTTTTTCCAAAAAGATGATTTATGAATCAAGAAATCGCTTCTTCAAAACACAATTTCAGATATCTCTTTCCGGTCAATAAAACCATCGTGAAATTGAAAATATTTTAAACATCGTGATATTTTTAAATAACCCATACATATATAAAACCCCGCATGACTTCTCAATAGCATACAAAAAAAATACACAACCATATAATCAATCTTATCTTAAAATAAAAAAGAAAAAACCACACACACAAATTGAATCTAAATTCAATGCTATTTTTTCCTGTTGTATCACACCAACCAAACCTTCACTTGCTTTTTCTCCTTGTTCCTATTTTTGGGTGAGAGGGGGCATTTGAGATTGTTCTTAGGTTTTGACAAAAACTTCAGTGAATTTCCCCAGATTCAAATTCCATCATCTACAGTACTTTCTCCAAATGGGTACTATCATCTCTCTTAAATTCCCTTAGCTTTTCTTAGGAATCTAGCTTTACTAATTATGGTTGAGTGGCGGTGAAGACTATAAATTCTGGGGTTTCAGCTTGAAGTACTATGTTGGAGAATTCAAATTTAATTTGGACCGTCATATTGTTCTTTGTTGCTCAGGTTTCATTTATAGGGTTTTGATTTGTACTGTGAGACCCCAAAAAATTTTAATTTTCTAAAAAATGGCAAAATCGTAATTTCGGTCAAAATCCGAAATTTTTCTAGATCTCGGATGACAAAACAGATTCCACCGTCACCGTCTCACGAAATTCCAATGCAATACGCTCCACCCCGAGGACAAGTAGGATTTGTAATGCTTTTCGATGCATCAAGCACGTGTCAGAAACGATATTTCCGATACGATAAAAGCCACATATAACACGTAGACTATACGACATGTCGCATGATAGATAGGTCGATTTAACTGGACGGCAAGATCGCACACGGTCAAAATCTGTATCGCTGACATAAATTCGCATTATTGAAAGTTTCAATAAAAAGACAAAATCCGAACAAAGGCCCATTCTCTTCCTTTGAAGCCAAACTGCAAAGTGGCTAGTGTGAGAGCGTAAAGTGCAAGTAGAGCTAGAGACTAAGGATTTTTTAGAGAGCACCTTCTCTCTAAGCATCCCGGGCGACGGACGTCCGATTTCTTCGAGCAAGCATGAGCAGCCGTTTTACGCAATGAGTAAGAACGCGAGGTGAAATTCCCAAGTGTTAAGGCTGCTTTCACAAACCCGTGAGGTAGGGGTTTTATCCTACTTGATTTACACTTGCCAATATTAGAATGCCTAGCTTGGCTTCGGTGCCTGAATCTGGGCTTAATCCAGCCCCAAATCTTGGAACCGAAGTGTGAAAAATTCAGAAACCCAATTGTGCAAACAGGCGGTAGTGGACCGAATTGCGTTTCAGGTCGTGATTTATACAATAAATCGTGTTTTGATGTGTAATAAGGAGGCCGAAATGGCTATGGATTTCGTGGCTCACAAAGCGAACCGATGTTGGATGATCGGGTCGGAACAAGAACTCAAGGGTTTCTACCGCTCACGTGGGAATGCGATTCACAAAATATTTGTTAAAACGCCAGCTTGACAGCAATTCAAATCGAATCGTCATAGTTGCTAAATTCAAATCCCACGTGGAGCCAATTTCAAAGGTAATGACAAAATTTATATAACATGTCATGGATTAAATTACGTAAATACATGCATGATGATATATTTGCATGTGTTACATAAATCAGGTTAAATTTAAGATAATGCATTTCTCATATGCACCAGAACCTAAAATTGAAAGGCCATGCGCATTTATACTTAATTTTCTCGAAAACAAACGGCTATGAAAGAACTTCACAGATGATTTTCCGAAGAATGGTGTCGAGATGGTCCTAATTACACGTCTGAGGAGCCCATGTATTGTTTTTTGGAAGATTCTCCAACACATTCGCCTGGAGTAGAGTCCCATAATTTTTAATGACACTTCTGTGAGTATATTTTCAAAACAACAAGCTATTAAACGACGTTTTCTCATACACGACTTATAAGAAGCTATGAAATGCCATGACTGGACACTGTCAGATGTCATTTGCATATCTGCAAGAGGATCACGACTCCATTGAACGCGCTATTACATGCGACGCCCAGATACGCACTCAAAGGTGAGTAACCCATTTGGGCGCCGATTCCACTACTCAAGATTAAATTTCACCCCGTCGGCGAATATATTATTTCAGTATTGTGGAGCGCAGTATGAAAGGACGCCATCTTAGACGCCTCGATTTTCAAGAAGTCAGTTTTTCACAGAAATCTCTGCGCAATTTATTAAATGCGAAAAGGAAATGAAATTTGATAGAGATCTTCAAAAATTTGACCTTGTCCAAATATTACGATATCCATGAATTTCTTTCCTGAAGTGGGCCTTATTAGGGCCCAATGTCTGTACATTACAGGAGCTATTAAGTGGACCATGGGCTTTCGAAGCGGCCTTACCGGAGCCCGACATTTGTGAACCTCATCCTTTTTCTTTATTTTTACAGACTACGTGACAGCCATTAGATTTTTGCCGTTAAGTCATCCTTGAACTGGTCCTCAGCCCAATGGGCCGGAAAGGGGTTCAAGCCCAACTAGAAATTTTTGTTGAACAGACGAATTATGGTGCTAACTACATGCAAGTCCTTTTTAAAATGATGTTAAAGAGCATGCTAGACTCCAAAAAAAAAATAAAAATCTAATGTAATGTCTATTAGAGTTCAGTCATTCACCATATTGAACCATCGTTAGATGTTGCTTTTAGCCCACATAAATAAATATTGGGTCAATGATGCAGGTTACTTTGAATTTATATATACCAAAAAAATTCCTAACCTATTTTTATCAATGATTTATTCTTTAAAATATAATTTGAACTTTGAAACAATTATAGTTTTTTTTCTTTCATCGACTAGAAATCTATTTTAGGATAGCTTAAATCTATTTTAGGAGATGGACAGTGAAATTAAGGCATATCTACCGTGAAGGCTACG
Source organism: Tetrastigma voinierianum (assembly GCA_016808115.1). Classification (NCBI taxonomy): domain Eukaryota; kingdom Viridiplantae; phylum Streptophyta; class Magnoliopsida; order Vitales; family Vitaceae; genus Tetrastigma; species Tetrastigma voinierianum. The sequence continues at coordinate 106,275 of JAEQBH010006763.1, forward strand.
GGCTACAGGTTTTTCAGTAAACAAGATATCATTTGAGATCTATGGGCGAAGAAGGTCCTTTGTAAGGGCTAATGTTCTATTGGGTTGCCCCCCTCCAAGTGATCAAAAAAAAAATGTAGTATATATACTTATCCATCTTAATAGAAATTCTATCGCCGTTTAATGGCGTAGATTCGTTTTTTTTCTTAATTCGAATATAACTGCCTTAACGTCAATAAGACTTAATAACATTGGGTGATAAGTTTGCTTGCTTTTTTAACATTGCAGAGCGAACAGAGATGGCAAATACGACTGATTATTTCTGCCTCCCGTCCCGCCTCGCTCTTACGACACAGTTTAATTTAATTTTTTAATCGGGTTTTTAACTGCCTGGGTTTATTTTTCAACCGAGACGGCTTCGCGTGATTGTTACTCAGAAAACCCGAGAAAAATTATAAATTTTCAAAATAGCAAAATGTTAATAAAAAATAATAAATTATCATAAGGGTTCAGTGTCTTTAAAATTCTAGATCTCGATGACGAAACGAATCGCACGCATTAAATTCTCTCAATGAATATAACACCCGTAGTTTCTGCCGACCGAGACAAGCTAAATTTTTCCGATTTTCTCGTGGTAATAAGTTGTCATGATTTTGCGACAGATTTTTAATAGTAATCTCAAAAGCCAAAAAGGAAATTACTAATAAGCTTCATTTAAAAATAAAGCCGAATCGAAGGAATAAATCATTTTTATAGGAACTTAATTTAACAAGAATACGAACCATGATCCAAAATAATAATACAAAGTTCTCGCCCGACATTATATATTTAAAAATAATTTTTTATTATTATTTTATTTTTATACTTAATATAAATAATAATTATTATAATGTTTTTTAATAACAATTTATAAAATTCATAATATTTTTATTTTTATGAAATTATTAATTTTAATATAATAAAAAAACAAATATAAAAATTAAAAATAAAAATAAAAATAATAAAACGAAATCGCGAGTTTGTAATTTTCTCCTATCTCCGCTCCACCGTTTAATTTTTTTAAATACATGTTTCGACCGAAAATTAAATCAGCCGGCCGACTTCGGACTGCTTCGCCCCAAACCCTCCCGTCATATCCCTAAGAAACAGATATTGCCAAATTTCCTTCTTCTGGCTGCAAGAATGATTGAATTTTTCTTATTTTATAAAATGACTTTTTCTCGAATAGAAAAGCCAAATATTTTCACTTTTCTATTCATAACTTTTAAAAAATTTCAACAATAAAGTCATAAAATTTAAAAATAAATAACTTAATGCCAAAGCCTATTTACCAACATTAAGCCAAACAAACGCCACCTAAGTTTGTGATAAATATTTTTATAACATTTAAAGTCAGAATAATTCCTTTATAACACATAACATTTTTTAATCATTAATTACGATATTTCTCGATATAGTCCATCATACTCAAATTTCAAGTTGGGTAGGGATCACTTACTATTTCAAACACGATAAAGCATATGGCATAAGGCTATAGGTTTTTCAGTAAACATTTCCATGGAAAATACCAATCGTGATGTAATGTGTTGGACCACCCCCGAGGGGACTGAGATTTGTCCAACAACACGATGTCATATGAGATCTATGGCCAAGGAAGGTCCTTTGTAAGGGCTAATGTTCTATTGGGTTGCCCCACTCCAAGTGATCAAAATATATATATATATATATATATATATATATATATATATATATATATATATACTTATTCATCTTTAATAGAAATTCTATTAGTCGTTGACTAATTGTATAAACATTTTTATAACATTTAAAAGTTGCAATAATTCCTTTTATAACGATTATTACTACTTTTAATCATTAATTACGAGAGTTTGATATACCCCATCATATTTCCAATAGTTGTGATCTCATCTTTTCAAACAAACATAAGGCATTTACTTAAGACAGAGAGGAGTGCCCCAGATTCAGTCCCAATATAAATAATTTATTATCTTAAAACTAAAAGCGTATTCAAAAAGTTACAATATCTTGATATAATAAATGACATAAAAAAAATGTACTAGGATATTTTAGCCTTAATTAACAAGTCAATCTATCAATATTAAGAAAAATTAAGAGAAAAATAAAGGATCAGCTACTGATTTGAATTTTTCAACAAGTTTAAAGTCTAAAATCCGCATGACTAATTGCACAAAAGAGGAAAATTAATTAATGACCTTTATGGTTCTTCTTTTACATTAAATGAGTTTAACAAAATGGATAAATTTAAAAGAAAATTAAAATACCTAAAATACCTAAGTTAGTGATACTCAAGCATGTGTTTCGTTTAAGAAATAAAGTTGAAGTTTGTTCCTCGAGAAGCATACAACCACATTGTCCCGCCTAAAAAGGACCTTCAATTAGCTTAATGTATGGAAAATTTGACCTAGAATAACACTAAGTCCCTTCTAGTATATTAAAAGTTAAAGGTAAATCAAATATAATTAGAAAATAAAAAACAAAAATACCTTAAGTTCAAAATAAGAAACATTTATACAAATATGCCATAGTCAAGTACTTTCAGACTTATCAAAATCTGATGATGAATTCAAGAGCATTGCTTTATTGCTTTAGGTTATTTACATCTCGAATTAAGTTACATAACAGCTTACAACATCGGTGTAGTAATAATTGTATCCATTTTGACATTTTCCCATAAGTCAAAAATAACCTCCCATGCAAATTTTAGGGGCAAAAAATGCATAATCATTGTTGAAATCAATGACATAATGATGAAATACGAAACAAATAAATAAACACCATATTTACATAGAAATCCTTACAGGAAAAAACCAAGAGAAGAGAAAGTTCTCTACTACGAAATGTTAGAAATTACAAAATACAACGAAATAGAGAATAAACTCTAATGTGTTCATATGACAAAAATCCTAAGCAGAAAGATCCATATTGACCCAACCCATATGCTATCACAACAGATCCCTATTTTTTCTCAACTTTTTCTTTTCACAAAAATCGCATCACGAGCCTTCAGGTCGAGCATAAGCCCAAAACCAACAATCATTAAATTGACCTTTGGTCTACCGAGTCTTGAGGATGAATACAGCCCATTTATAGATGGCAAAAAAGAATTTACAAAACATGGTGCAATTCTACAAGAAACTTCACATCATTTGATGTGATTCACACAACTCTAATGTAAGCAGCATTATCTTCAGTTCCAAGAGCTTCCAACTCATTGGATAGGGTGTATCTATCCCTATAAACCAAAGTTCATAGGTTCAGGCCCTAAAAAGAAAAAAACAGGTTGCTTCAATTATCTATGAATTTTTCCATATAATATTTCTTCTCAAATAGAATATATCATTACTAATAAGATTTTTTAAAAGATATTTTTCTAACATTCTAGTGGACAAGAAGAAAATGCCACAACTATTTGTTTACCAAAGATTATGATTAGGATACATAATACCATACCTTATCATGATATCTCATTTAATTATTGCCAGGAGGGATTATCAATTCCCAATCCCCGCCTGAAGTGTTCATATGCTTCTCCTCCAAATTTGGGAGTGTCCTCAGTCCAAAGATTCAAGTATATACCAAGAGATATATTAGCTAAGACTTCTAATCAAGAACTAATGAGATAAAAATCTATCAATCCATATCCAAATTTAATTTGAAGGTTGGAATCTTAGAAATAGGGAAAAAGTTTGCAGATTACAAAGAGAGAGTAGAGAGAGAGTTACTTCCTGCAACTCCTGAGCTTAGTGGATTCATCATCTAAGCTTTGCATAAGTTTTCCTTCATAATTTGTCGCTCTAATACTCCTCTTCTCCCAACACCGCTATTCTCCTTCGCCCTTAAAATCATGGATATAGCGTGATAAATGCGCCCGAGATTTGTGTAGAGCAAACCCATTGCTGCTTTTTTCAGCCTCAAGATATCTTAACATTTACTTTCATAAACAATACGCCTCTTACCTTAAAAAAATGTAATAGATGGACACACACCGTTAAAATCACCGTTAATAGGATTTGGTACGGGTGACTACCGTATAAACGTTAAGGAATCTCGATCGAAAAGCTCGCGTTAAGTCGAGATATAAGTCAAGAAACCCTGGGCGCATTTATTGACCTTTATCCCTGCTCATAAACTGAATAAGCTTTACTCCCCAAAAAGGAAACACATGGCTCATTCACCTTAGAAAATATATTAATATGGAGAAGAAATATTTTACATACAAGTAATTAAACTCAAGAAACCTTTATCAAATACCATATGAAGTACCTCAAGAAATTTGACTCGCAATTGGAAATTAATGCACGCCTCTTAAAACTGCCATTCATTCACCACCCACACCAAGGAAATCTTCGTCTCAGATCACAAAGACACAATACACATGAGTAAAATGGTCAGACTACCACACGGTCATACTCCATCAAAATATTACCAACCAATTATATTATACTGCTCAAGAAATGACATTCTTAATACAAACATATATTAAAATCGAGAATCCTAATACATGTTTTACATAAATATTAATCAAAGCCAAGCTTCCGCTTTTCTTCAAAACGCCTTTAATGAGTACCCGCCTCCCGATCGCTCTCGCACCGAAATAACATTCCCGACAGGCCAGAGCAATCGCCCAAGAAGGGAATTTCCTTAATCAAGGTTACCCCACCTGGCGCACACGCAATGATTCAATGTAAACACACCTGCCAAATACGCTGATCCACTAATGTCTACATGTCCAACTCTATATCTCAGCGCCCTCGACCACTCCCTCACATACGCCTGTTAATGCGAGCAAATAATCACTTTTCAAAACAAAGCTTTTATTCTCTGGAACTTACTACCGAATTTCTAAATACATCATCACCTCCGGCGCCGAATTGGCTCTGATATTTCTTCTCGAAATAAATATGATCCCCATCCGCCGACCAAGGGACAACTCTCCAAGCAAGAATTCTTTAAAATCTTCTCGAAATTTCTTCACAAACATTTTCATTTTTTTCACTTTACGCCATGACCTACTCCCTATTATTCTGCGCCTTACAAGATTACTGAATGATACATTTCAAACCATTCACGCTAATATATTTACGCATATATTAACATAAATTAAATTACCACATCACGTTAACACATCAAATTCCATAAAATACTAACATATCAATTCCACACAATTCAAGCCATTCATCCCAAGAATATTTCACGCACAAACATACGGACGCGCTTTAGTCCAACTAATGCAAACCTACTATTTTTAATACCCTAAAATCAGTAATGGGTCGTCCGTGGGCAAATTTAATTTGACAAACATCTGCTCCACTTTATGCGAAACCAATCCATGGCCATTTCCTACTTCATACACACCAAACATAATTTAACGATAACTTATCACACAATCGCCTTCAAACAATCGCGATCATCCAAACTGCCCAAACATTTCCACATCTTCATTCCAAGGTTTCTGGGACTGACCAAACAACCACCACGACCTCAAAACTACCAAACCATTAACAAAACACTTAAATAAAAATATACCAAGAGTATAAAACCCTACCTCACAAATGTCGGGAACCTCAAACTAAGGTATTCCATGCGTAGCTCTTGTCGTAGCAACTTTGTTTTCACTCACCGGAAACCGACCTGGCCCGATCGCCGGACCCTGTTAGCGTATAACTTCTCCCAAAATCCCACCTCTCTTTCCTTTCTCTCTATTTCGTCTCCCAAACCTACGTGAGAGCTTGTCAAGATCGGGGACAAGCGATCATCCTCCCACGCCACACGCCAAATTTGGTTTTACCACGCGGACACACCTTTATCTCTTATCCATCTAACTTGTATTTCCATCCACTCAGCGCGCTTTATTCATACCTACTACCACTGGGGAATTCCTCATTGCCAATCTATTTCGCCTGTGACACGTGGCACCCTCAGCCACACTATAGCGCCAACATCTCACTTTAACGCGCCTCGAAAACGCGCACCCGATCGTTCACCGACTAAATTCGACACAGAAATTTAGATTTCATGAGATGATTCCAATCCAAGCTTCGCTTGGCCCTCCGAGATCTGTAAACTGGATTTTACCTAAATTACCATTTTACCCTTTTTTCAGAAAATTTGAATTTTCCCGGGTTTTACAATGAACATGTCTGTCTGATGGGCACCAGAAAAACAGATTGCTCTATTTTTAGTATTAGCATATCCCACTTCATACTACCTACACCCGTTACTCAAAAGCATAAATCAGATATTAATCCAGCTGAAGTTCTCCAATACAAAGATGATACGAAATAATATTCACTGAATAGAATGACATAACAGTTACAAAATCAGTCTTTAGGCGATTAAAAAAAATTGACTAGCATGTAGATTCCCCTGCCTTTTACTACAGCAAGATGTCTTGAGTAGCTAGAAAGTTAGTCCACTTTTCATTTCCATTCAAGAATGGTTGGTAATGCTTTAATACAACCAGTCACATTCCTAGAACTGGTCAAACCTCAATCTCCAATCATCTCAATTAGAATGATAAATTGAATGAGAAGTATAAAACTTCTTATGCAAAACAGAAAGAACAATTAAGAAAAATAAACCCACCCACTCCTAGACACCCTGCAGCCACATGCAGTCATATATATAATAAAGAATCCCTTATTACCAGCATTTAACACCAAGTTGCACCTTCTTGGTAATGTTCCACTTGCATGATTGTTTGAACACTGGTCTTGATTGTGGATCTCCATGAATCACAAAAATTAACTCGATTCTCGCCCATGAACTATTTGTCTCAATAGATTAGTTTGATCTAGAACTTGACAATGGATGTAAGCTGAAAATATTCATAAGTTGTTACTAAAGTTGAAGGTACTAAATTCTGCTGAGCCAGCATTTACTTAGGGTGTAATTGCTCCAATGGTATCATAATAGTAAAAAAAAAAATCAATTATGGACACTACTACAATTAGATCTACTATAGACAAACTTAGATTTGTAATCCCGTAAGATCATCTCAGATAAAATCTATATTTGCACTTACGGCTCGCCGTAAAGAATCCTTACATTAATCTACAGCTTGCTTCACAATTGGACATCAAAACCATTTTAAATTTTGTCCTATTTTGCCTAGCTTTATAAGTCTCTCTTTATTACTGTTAGAAAATAAAGGCAGATAAAACAAGAACGAAAAAGACGGAAAACCAAGATTTGTGTGGAAAACCCAAATCGGGAAAAACCATGAGTAGAGGAGCTATTAATCCACTATATCAAAGAATGGTACAAGGAGAAGAGAAGGGGAGAAGAAAAGTGAGCTTACAATGATCTCATCATCTCACATATTGAAAACCCACAAACACACACATACACACACACACACACACACACACACACACACACACACACACACACATATATACATATATATAGTTTGTGTATGTGCCCCAGCCTCCACAAACATAAGGCGAGATGCAAAGATAATGCGTAAGGTTGCCACAAAGAAGCTAGGAAAGAGGGCAAGCTTGAGGAAGTGGTTGTTTGTCGCAGGAAGCGAGTGCTTGTCACAAGAAGTTAGAAGGTGAGCGTCTTGTATGTTTACTAGCTTGTCGCGACAAGTGTGCTCTTGCCACGACACATTTCTTGTTTTTGGATTGCCTTTTTCTTTCTTCATCTTTTTGACTCAAGAATTCGAGTCACCAACACTAATAATACAAGAGCTTCGATGCTTCGAAGACTAGAAAAAAACAGAAATGCTCGTTGCGTTTAGTCTACCATCCCATTTCACACCATGGCTTCTATCGCTAATGTTATAATAACATAGCATCAATGAAAAAATAAATTTTGTTTATAAGAAAAGAAAATAAGTTTCTCGCAGGCATTTTCTCGGGTATTCAACTCGTAGAGGACTTGATATCTTTTCTTATATATTTGATTCTATGAAAAGAGAATTAAAAATAAAAAAGATAAAAATTACTGAATCCATCAGAAGTGAACCAAACACTAAGCCTTACATATGATAAAGAAAATAATATGTTTAAAAGGCTTTAAACAAAGCATAACATAAGAAACATAAGCCATTGACTATCAAATAGACAAGCTTAATACATGCCAAAGATATTTATATGATGGCTAGTTCAATAAACACAAAAGTTCTTACACTCGAGCTTTCCCATACGTAATAAACCCATTACTCTCAATCATGGGGGCCTACCAATCCTTGAGATGCTGCTCAATTGTAGTTCTGCAGCACAAAAATGAAATGATATTCATCAAAAAAAAAAAAAAAAGGTCCCTTCAACACCTGCAGAGTTACTTTTCTTGATTAATATAAAATACTTAGTATGCTTTCTATAATTAAACCTCAGTTATTCTTAAAGATAATTAAACCAAGTTGACTGATCTTCAATAAAGGCAAAACTGTAAGCAAAATAAAGATAGAAAAAATAGTCATACTATTGTTTCTCAACTATGATTCTCAAGCCATAACATCAACGAAACATTCTAGCTTCCTTAGTAGTTTAATGTGCCTTCCAATCAAACAAATATAATATTTATTTTGAAAATCTTATTTTATCAACATATATTGTGGAAGGTAAGTTAGTTAATAAAAAAAAACATTTAAGCAATAATAGAAAGTGACTACTGAGGAATACACTTTGGAAAAAAAAAAAAAAACCAAAGAGAGAATTTAACAAGTCTTACCATTTAACTTTGGAATCTCCTTTGTAGTCTATTCATGCTAATTGTTGTTGTCACGTATAATCGGTCTTTTATCTTGTTCAAGAAAACTGTCAGGCATATCTCCATGAACGATGAAGTAGTAAAGTGCCACAAACTCCCCAAAATCCAATGATGAATCCAAGAACAATATTTCCATAAAACCATATATCATTTGCTTCATCTCGAATGCCATCTTTTTTACCATTAAGACTAGTGAAGGAGACTTCTCCAGATTCATCTTTATCTTTTGGACACCTTTTCAAAAGAGGAGGCCCACAAAGTCCTGGATTTCCCTCATATGTGGAGGCACTAAAGCTTTGTAACTGAGTGCTAGAAGGAATTTTACCTGATAAGGTGTTATTTGATAGGTCTAGAAATTAATTTAGACGAGCTATTTGTGAAAGACTATCGTGAATTCCCTCAAGCTGATTTTGTGATAGATCAAGAAAATCCAGCAATTTCAGTTGACCAATTGTAGTAGGTATTGGTCCAATCAAATTATTTCTTGATAAGTTCAATGACACCAATTCTACCAAATCAGCTACTTCCATAGGAATTTCTCCAATTAATTTGTTGCTTGAAAAGTCAATGCTCTTGATAAGCCTTAAAGTTTTTGTGTACTCTAATTCCTTTCCTTTCCATTGAACCAATGTATTATCAACATAGGATAGTTGTCTGTCGAAATTGGAAACAAATTCTTCATATGCAATGACCGAACTTCCCTTCTGAGCCATGGCAGTTAAATTTTTGAGACATTTTGGTATCGTTCCTGATATATTGTTGCTAGAGAGGTCCAACATTTGAATCTTTCTTAGTTGACAAAGATTTAATGGTATGCTTCCATTAAATTCATTAGATCTCAGATTGAGAACAATCAAATCTGACAGGCTTCCTCCTATCCATGAGGGTAGACTTCCCGACAATCTATTTTTTCCCAAATCTACAAGATGCAAATCTTTGCAATTCATTAAGGATGAAGGCAATGCTCCAGTTAAATTATTGTTACGTAAATGCAATGTTTGCATTTGATGTAACAAGCCGATTGATTTTTTTATTTTTCCAGAAAAATTATTATTTGCCAAATTGAGAACAACTAAATCTTTCCATTGTTCCCAACATTGAGGTAGTTCCCCTGATACTCGATTACTTGACAGATCAAGATGGGACAAACCCAAATCCGCATTGATTAGTAATCTGTACCGATAAAAGAAATTGAGCTCGTAAAGCATGTTGTTGGAGAACCAACCATAGAGCATTGAAAAGAGATCAGGGTATAACCTCCAAGAAGTTTGAACTCATATCCATTCCCAAATAAGGGTGATATGAAGTTATATTAGGCAGAGTACCTGAGATGTGATTGTTGGAAACGTTTAACCACATTAAATTTGGAATGAAATTCCAAAGCCAAGTGGGAATGACTTCTGAAATTCCAGAAGCTGAGATATCAAGTTCCATCAAACTTTTCGAAAGTGTGGAAGCTAATGAGCAAAACGGGCCTAATTTCCAAGAGGCTAACTTTATATAAGAGACTCCTGGAACATGGAACTTGTCGGGCTAGTGGTTGAATGTAAGTGGTGCTTGAAAGATAAGTCCAAGTAATACAAATAAGAGAGACCAAAAAGGTGATTTGCCGACACCATACCTTGCAATGAATTTGAACGAATGTCCAATCGTTTCAATTGAGGTAGTAGTCCAATACTCTTAGGTAAAGTTCCATTTAGTTGATTGAATCCAAGATCTAATTCTCTCAACCTTGAAAATCCAGAAAGATTGGGAAATGATGTCCCTCTGAACCGATTATGAGATAAATCTAAAGCCTCTAATGTGTTATTAGAGCATGCTAGAAAATCTTTTTCTATTAGTCCGACGAGATTGTTAGAAGACAATACTAATCTCCGTAAATTACATAAATCTCTCAAGGATTTCGGCATCTCACCTTCAAGTTGATTTCGAGAGAGGTCAAGAGATTCAAGAGAAAACATGTTTGCAAAAGCATCCGGAATTGAACCGTGCAGCTGGTTTCCAAATAGATACAAATCAACAAGGCAACTGATATTATTAAAGGTCACCTTGGGAATCTCACCTTGAAGTTGATTGGAAGATAGATCAAGATATGCAAGAGTAGTCATGTTCCCCAAAGCATCAGGAATTGAACCATTTAGATCATTAGAAGAGAGGTCGAGAAGAACAAGGCTGCTGGTTCTGAATAAGTTGAACAACCATGGATACATTGAAGAAGTGAGACCATTCCCAGAGAGATCAAGCACAACAAGAGATTTAGAAAAATTATTCTGGGAAAAGGATATTATGGGAAGCTGAGTATAGCTCAAGTGTAACTCGATTAGGGAAGTCATTTTATTAATTGCTTGTGGCCAATGGATTGCTGTACTAAGATTAACCCAACTCAAGTCAAGTTGCCTTAACAAAGGAAGGCCAGAAAGCCAATCAAGGTTGTCACAGGTCGTAAGCCCGTCATTATAGCTGAGATCAAGGGATTGCAAGTTGGAAAGATTTCCTAGTTGGGGGGAAAGAATTCCTGTAAAATTGGGAAATATTTGAAGAGATAATTATATTCTACTCACACAAACTGATGAAATTTCACAATGTATACACGTACATAATTAATTACTTTTGAAAACATTCAAGCTCAGGTTCAAATGCTTCAAATGCTTCAAATGCTGCAACTCTGCCAATGAAGGACCTATCTTACCTATCAAAAATTGTTCAGAAAGATCAAGGATGATCACGTGACCCGTGTGGTTGTCACACTCCACTCCTGTCCATCTGCAACAATCTTTCTTATCTTCTCCATTCCCCCATGAAAAAAGCACTCTATGGTAGTCATAAACAACACCTTGTTTGAAGTGAAGGAGAGTTTCCCTCTCTATGCACCCAATTTCAGCATCACCCACCCTCCACCAGGTTTTTATCAAAAGCAGAGAAAGGCAACCAAATTTTGAAAGGGCCTTCCACTCATCTTCAACACAAAGCAGCAAGTTTTCTGTGAAATTGCAAGTTCTAGTTTTTTATTTTGGAGCAAACCAGGGATTGACTTATATACCATTCCCACCAATGCTAACATGTCAAGGCTCAAACTGGTTTTTTTTATTAAATTGGTATCTCTATGATGAATGGTATTTATTATTATTATTATTCTCAGGGCTTGACCTAATGATGAATGGTATTTATTATTATTATTCTCATGGGTGGGGGTTAGTTGAGTTGCGTGGGTGGGTAGGCTCTCCTAAATGACCTCTCAAATTTTGGAAAAATTTTATTTATATTATCCTTTAATTCAAAGCAATATTAAACTATTTAAGTAATTTGTGTTCTAATTTGTCCCACCTCAAATTATTTTATGTTATGTTTGGTTTCCAAAAAATGCTAAAAAAATGTAAGGGAAAGAAAATATGGAGGGAAAAAATGAAGAAAAGTAAAAATAGAGTTAAATCTCACATATTATTTTTATTTATTACTTCAAACAAAATTTATTATTTTAACTCATTAATATAACGATTAAATAATTCAATAATTGGTAAGTTTTTAAGTAATTTTATTTATATTTGATTTTCTTTAGGGCTATGTTTGGTTCCCAATAAATTTGAGGGAAAATCAAAGGAAAGAAAAATAGGAAATAAAAATAGAAGAAATAAATGAAGGAACATTAAAATAGAATTAAATTCTATGTATTATTTTTATTTGCTACCTCAAATCAATTTTATTTATTTAAACTCATCAATATAAAGATTAAATAATTTTAAAATACTTAAAATTTCTAAGTAACTTGTCTTATATTTTGATTCTGAATTTTTAATAGATAACAACAGAAAATTATTTTCCTTAACATTTTTTTTTCTTTCATTGGTATTTTTTGAGAACCAACACAACCTAATTTTTTTATTATCAATTAAAACATGAAAAATCATTTTCCTTAGTTTTTTTTCTTTCCTTAAGATTTTCGCATATGAGCATAATCCCAATGGGTTTTGTCCCCTCAACTTATTTTTCTGGTCTCCACACCGAAATATTTATTACTATTACTATTATTATAATTATTATTATTATTATTATAACTATTATTAGCATTATTACTATTATTATTATTATTACTATTACTATTATTATTATTATTATTATTATTATTAGTATTATTATTATTATTACTATTATTATTATTGTTGTTATTATTATTATTATTATTTTAAAGAAACCATTTTAAAAAGATACTTTTAGCTAGCATAAATATGGATTCCCAAAAAATTTTTAATAAAATATCAATCGGAGTCAAAGTGGTGGTTAATTGATATATGGTCTATTGTAGTCAAGACATAAACCGGATTGGACCTATCTTGAAAAGATACTTTTATCTACCATTCCCACCAATACTAACATTAAATTGGTATCTCATTGATGAATGATATTTATTATTATTATTCTCAGGGCTTGACCTAGCAAAGGCTTGTTGGGTGGGGGGGTTGGGGGTTGGAGTTGCGTGGGTGGGTGGGTAGGTGCTCCTAAATGACCTCTCAAATTTTGGAAAAAAATTATTTATATTATCCATTTGTTTTAATTCAAAGCAATATTAAACTATTTGAGTAATTTGTGTTCTGATTTGTTCCACCTCAAATTAATTTATGTTATGTTTGGTTTCCAAAAAATGCTAAAAAAATGTAAGGGAAAGAAAATATGGAGGGAAAAAATGAAGAAAAGTAAAAATAGAGTTAAATCTCACATATTATTTTTATTTATTACTTCAAACAAAATTTATTATTTTAACTCATTAATATAACCATTAAATAATTCACTAATTGGAAAGTTTAAGTACTATTTATATTTGATTTTCTTGTGACTATGTTTGGTTCTGGACAAACAGGAAAATCGAAGGGAAAGAAAAATAGGAAATAAAAATAGAAGACATAAATGAAGGAACATTAAAATAGAATTAAATTCTATCTATTATTTTTATTTGCTACCTCAAATCAATTTTATTTATTTAAACTCATCAATATAAAGATTAAATACTTTAAATACTTTAAATTTCTAAGTAACTTTATTTATATTTGATTTTCTTGGAATTTTTTTAATAGACAATCAAATACAAGAAAATTATTTTCCTTAGCTTTTTTTTTTCTTTCATTAGTATTTTTTGAGAACCAAACACAACCTAATTTTTTTTTATTAGACAATTAAACATGAAAAAAAATCATTTTCCTTAGTTTTTTTTTTCTTTCCTTAGTATTTTCAGATATAAGAGACAATCCTAGCGGTTTTGTCCCCTCAACTTATTTTCTGGGTCTGCCACTGAAATATTTATTACTATTACTATTATTATTATTATTATTATTATTATTATTATTATTATAACTATTATTATTAGCATTATTACTATTATTATTATTATTACTATTACTATTATTATTATTAGTATTATTATTATTATTACTATTATTATTGTTGTTGTTATTATTATTATTATTATTTTAAAGAAACCATTTTAAAAAGATACTTTTAGCTAGCATAAATATGGATTCCCAAAAAATTTTAATGAAATATCAATCGGAGTCAAAGTGGGTGGTTAAGGATATATGGTCTATTATGTCAAGACATAAAACCGGATCTGGACCTAGATTCGAAAAGATACTTTTATTCAATATAAATATAGACTCAAACAATTTAATGCAATGTCTATTGAGTCTAGGGCGGTGTTGCGATTACTACAAAAGGATTATTTGGAGTCAAGGTGGTGGTTAGGTGACATTATAGAGTCATTATATTTTGAACAAAAACATTATTATATTGTCTATTGGAGACTTGGTGTTAAGTTATTCACTATATTGGATCTATCTTGACAAGATACTTCTAGCTAATATAAATATGGACTAAAATTTAATGCAATGTCTATTGAGTCATAAGTCCGTGAGCATTCATGATCTTTAAGATTCGTTATCGATGGGCCTCGGCGTCCGCTGGGTCTGGTTATGAAGGAACGACTCCCTTTGCCTCACCAAGACCAGGAGGGCATTTCCCAGACCGAAAAGTCTAAAGAGGTTGCCCGGGTGCAAGGTCAAAACTCTTCTGCCTGGCTTGCATGGTCCACCGAGATTTCGTGCCCCGCCAACCGGCCATTCTACCCCATATGGGAATTCCACCATGTATGGGAAGTTTGTTACGAATAAGCGCCTAGAAGTGGAAAATCCGTAAAAGCGATATTATCAGCAAATTTTCTAAATTTCCGAACTCCTTACTCTCGTAGAGATAATCCTAGATAAAGGAAAAATAATCTCGATAAGGAAAGAACTAAATATCGATATGTGTTAAGATTTCCCTCCCATAAATTAGAGGAGATAAAATCCTACCCCAAGAAGGAAGGAAGGGATTTTGTGAACCTAACCCTATAAGTCGGAAAGATCCCCCACTAGGGAAGGTAAGCAATTCCAACTACGTCCATTCTCTTCTCCCTCTCCATACTTTTTCGAATTCTAATCATCGAGAGGTAACGCCCACCACGCCAGACGCCTTTTTGCAGGTGTGCCATCATACGCTGATGCCCAGGAAGTTAGATAATCGAGGTCACATTGCGTTGTTGATTCACAGGGAATCTAACTATCAAGACCTATACAACTTGACACTTAAGGGACTTGATGATCAAAGTCCTAACAATTGGCGCCGTCTGTGGGAATCGAATAAAAAGTCTCGTCAACGGGCTGCAAGGGCTTAGCTTCAACAATTCTTTAGCAGCCCCCAGTTACCTAGAACTCTTTCGACTCCCCCTTTTGCATCCAATCTACCCGAAGCAGCTACAATGTCAAACAATCTGATGCATCAAACACCTTAAGATCAGGTCCTTCATTGGCTTCAGGAGATGGAGAGGAAGCAGGAGGAGCAAGCGAGATAGATGCAGGAGTTACAGGCTCAGTGAACGTACAACTATGATTGTCTATACCTATAAAGGGGAATCCAACTTCATGGATAACGGACAAAGGGTCCTCAAAGGCAATATGCGTACAATTCATAAGCCTATATGAGGCGTTAGCCTCAAAATCCATATCCACAACATCTATTCTTCACATATTCAACAACCATGGTGAGAAAAATAAGAGGGTTTGCTCAACCCCGTTCAACCACCATAGTCGCACGAAGCCAAGAAATTGAAACCACTAATGAGGCATCATCCCCTCCAACTTCCTTTCCTCATATCTCTTAACCTCCCTCATGTAGCGAGACATCATCTCCTCCAACTTTCTTCCCTCCTGCCTCTTGATCTCCATCTTATAGCAAGACATCATCTCCTCCTTCAACTTTATGCCCTCTTACCCTGCATCTTCTCAAGGTAATCGAGACATCATCTCCTTCTCCAACCTTATTCCCTTGACATCTCGACTCTCCCTCTTGTAAGGCATCATCTCCTTTCTCCAACCTTCTCCTCCAACTGTAAGACACCACCACCAACCATTTTTGAAAGAGAAAAGTAAAAGCACAATCCAAATCGAAACATAAGAATGGGTTTGTAATTTAAAGAACATAAGTTAGAGGGAAATTCTGTTATGACGGGGAGTTCGTTATTTAAAGAACTACATGTAAAGAACTACGATTGTCTAGACTGATAAAGGAGGAATTTGGCTTCATGGGTGACGGGAAAAGGGTCCTCAAAGGCGATGTGCATACAATTCATAAGGTTATATGAGTAGCCGACCTCAAAATCCATATCCACAGTATCTTTATTCTTCACATATTCAGCAGCCATGGCAAGAACAAGGAGAGGATTTGGTTTCAACCCCTGTTCATCCACCATAGCTACTCCCCGAAGCCAAGACAGACCATGTGTGTCAGACATCATCCACCCAACTTCCTTCCCTTCTATCTCTTGACCTCCCTCGTAGCGAGACATCATTCCTCTAACTTTCTTCCTCCCACCTCTTCACCTCCCCTTTACGAGACATCATCTCCTCCTCCAATTTCTACCCTCCTACCTCTTGACCTCCCTCCTGTAGTGAGGCAATCATCTCCTCCTCTAATCTTCTTATCTCCAACTTTTTGTAAGACACCACTACCAGCCATTTTTGAGAGAAAAGTAAAAGCCAATGTTTTAAAACCTGTGATGGACCGCTCGCCCAACCGATCGGACTGGCCGACGACCGCTTCCGATCCGATCACGATGAGAACCGCTTTAGCATCAAACTGACTAAACCAGCAATTGGTCCATTGAATCAACTAAACCGACGATTCTTAATGAACCGACCGGTTCAAGGCTCACTTGTAATCTAAGGTACAAAATTCTCTTTCGAAAGAAAAGTGATGGAAAAGTTATAGAGATAATGGATACTTACCAGAGAAAGAATTACAGCGGAATATTAAGATCTCGTTTGCTTCACTGATCAAATAGCGACAATTACAAAATGAATGCCACTTCTTTTCTCCTGGGCTTCACCCAATTTCTTCCTGTTTTGGTAGAGATGAGAGAGTGCAGAGAGTTTTCTGATAATTGTTTTTGATTATTTTCTTATTAGAGAATTTCTTCTTTATTTCTTTTTTTTTTGTTAACTTCTTGTTAACTTCCATTTAACTGCTTGTTAATTCAAAAATCAAGTTGGGTCATGGATCATGGGTCATGGACCCATTTTGGGCGACCCAACCCCAAAATCCAACATCTCCCACTCGCACGAAATGGGATCCATGCTCTCTCTCAATATCTTATAAGAGAACACACCTTATACTCTACCAATCTACTGTAAAAATGTGATCGCTGACCGCAAACTCGAGAGCTCTTCATATACATCTGTTAGGAATATATAGTTTCTCGACAAACAAAAGATCATGAGTAGACTTAAGTATGCAGTACTCTAGATCATTTTTTCACATTCAAATCTCAAACGATTTCAATCTTATATATCATATATTGTATTCACAATTATGTATTCACCTATAATTGGTATACCCTATGAATACAAACAAAATGTGATACTTAATGATCTTCCTCTCTTTCTCAAATCTCTTAACTTTAATTTAATTCTTGTTTTCCAAGAGTGCCCAGCTAGGACTCGAATCTCCTATAGTCCTTTCAAAACACTCTAAAATAAAGTATTAAATTAAGTCTTAAGAATTAGAATATAGTCATAAGGGTATATTTATAAGGCTCTGCCCTAGTATCAACATCAAAGTCAGATCCGAGCTTTGATTACCTATATTGGTCATAATTCTTGCACACATGGTATGAAACACGTGCTACTAAGATTTTCTCCTTTCCATGGAGTGTATGTTCTATGTAATGTAATAATACCGCATGCATAATGGTTCAGACATTCTTAATGTCCAACTTGAGTTCTCTTGTCTACTTCTTTCATGTTCATTAGAACTCATATCTGGCAACATAGACAGATAAAGTGAATTTTTTTTTTTTTTAATTCACTTACAATCTTTAATAAGATCTCATCTTGTTTGTTAACAAGGTGACATTCATATTTTAAGTCAGCTCGACATCACTTGATAATAAGCTTAAAATTGTCTCATCTCTCATCAACTACTAAAATTAATGAGAGGCGATTACCCGTGTGAGAGGGCTAATCTCTTTATCTGTCCGACATACTTTTCAATAAATCGAGAGTGTATTACTAAAATTAAACACTCACACATATGTGTAGGCTTATAACAAACATATTTATTATTTGAACATTAATACAATATGAACATTGTTGGGAAACATTACAATAAGTATATCATATTCTACGCAATCCTTGAGATTTCACATGCTTTATAAATATATCTCGAGGAATCGGTTTTGTCAAGGGATCTGCAACCATTCACGCGTAGGGATATACTTCATGTTCACCTTCAGTGCAACCATGTCTTTGCTAAAGTTTCATTTATATCTATGTGTTTGGTTTTGGCTCATGATATTAGGGTCCTTTGTGTATGCTATCGCTGTTTCGACTATCACGCTTCACTAAGACTCCGATTACACTTTTTTTAGTATTTACACCTAAGATCAAAAGCTTTTGAGCCACAATGTGTTTGTATCGTTAGTCGAAAAAGCTACAAATTCGCCTTCCATCAGGATATATTATGTGGATTGCTTCTACTACTCCATGATATAGCGCCATTGTTATAAGAGACAAATTCCGTAGACTTTCTCATCTAAGTCTCCTCCCCAATCAGCATCGCTGTAGCCTTTCAATTGCGTATCATTTCTTCAGAACACAATGAATAAGTAGCGCTCCTTTTTAGTACTCGCACTCTTTAATCAGTTTCCAATGTACTAGTCCCTCGGTCGACTAATATCGGCTTACCATGGCAACAAAGAAAGCAAATATCGTGTCTTGTACACATCATGGCATACACGACTTCCAACCGCACTTGTATAGGGAACTTTCCTCATGTACTTTCTTGCGGAGTTTTAGGACACATTCTTCTGCTTAAGACCTTCACCTTTGAAGAATAGAGTATCGATGGGTTTGAATGCTGCATTTGAATCGTTCAAGGATCTTATTGATGTACGACTCTTGTGACAGAGACAATAATTTCTTTGAACGATCTCTGGAGATCTTAACTCCAAGAATATAAGCAACTTCACCCATATCTTTCATCTCGAAATTGGATGATAACCATCCCTTTACTATCGACATACCTTGCTCTTACCACTATAAGTATATCATCAACATATAATGACATAATTATAAATCCTGTCCATGGATCTTTATATATACACAATGATCTTCACACCTATATGTTCATTTAATATGATCGTATTAGTGGAAACCATTATGTTTAATGTTTCAAGACTCCGTTGGCCATATATATGGACTTCAAAAGTTTACAAACTTTATTTTCTTTCGTCTTCGTTAACAAAAACCCATGTGTCGCCGTATGTAGATTTCCTCTTCTAAATCACCATTTAGAAATGCTGTCTTTACATCCATTTGATGTAATTCAAGATCCATACTTGCTACAATAGCTAGTATCAAACGAATTGAGGTGAATCTCACAACAGGAGAAAAAGTTTCCTCATAATCTATTCCTTCCTGTTGTGTGTAGCCTTTCGCTACTAGTCTAGCCTTTATTTATCAATTGTGCCATCAAATTTTACGCTTTATTTTTGAGAACCCATTTATTCCCAATGGCCTTGCGGCTCTTTCTCGGAAGATCAACAAGTTCCCAAACTTGATTCGACCATGTAATTCCATTTCTTCTTCCACGCTTTTGTCCGCTTTTCCTTATCGGGTAATTCAGAGAGATTTCCTCAGAATATTCCTTGGCTCATCTTTCATCTTCGTGTAATGGCTACAACGGCTTCACCCTCAATGTCAAAACCACAGAATGCGCTTTGTCTACCACCACGCTGTACTTAGGTTCTGTAGTTGAAACGTATCTCTATTATCCTCAAATTGCTCCCACTTAGACCAGATCATTTAATGTTTGAGTACCCCATTTGATTATTTCTATTTTGATCAAGATCATTATCATTCGCACTTGAGTTGGAAACATATTTCCTAAAATGCTCCCACTGAATGAAGTGAGTCTTGATCACCAAAACCATGGTCTCATGTAAAGACAAGTCTTTATCGATATCACCTTGTCGAGAAAATCATTCTCTAAGAATGTGACATCTCGTGATTAAAATTCCTCTCGTGAGACCTTACTATTGTGTTCACCTATAAACACATACCCTTTCGAATGTTCCTCGAGTATCTTATAAAGATACATTTCTTTCCCCTGGCAATCTAGTTTACCATGTAAGCAGGTATTAAGAACATAGGCTGCACATCCCCAAGGTCTTAAAACACTTAGGTCAGGTTTTCTGTTTGTCCATAACTCATATGGAGTAGTGGGAACTGACTTGCTAGGCACACGGTTAAGGATAAATGTGGCAGTTAATATGCATCACCCTAAAAAGTGATTAACAAATTTGCCTGTGCCATCATAGACCTAACCATTTCAAGGAGCTGCTCTCTATTTCTTCCACAACACCATTTTGTCGTGGAGTTTTGGAATAGTCAACTCCGATGTCAATTCCTTTTCATCACATGGTCAGCTCTAAACTCCGACGATACAAATAAGATTCACGACTGACCTGGCTTCTAATGCTTTAATTTTTCTATCTAATTGATTCTCAACTAAGCTCATATAGCTTTGAAGCAACTTATTGCTTCGATGGCGATTTATCAAATATACAATAATCAAGCGAGTATAATCATTTGTAAACGTGATGAAATAATAAGCCCCCATGCTCCTTGCTCACATTCATTGACCACATATGTCTAATAGACCAATTGCGTAGGGAAGTCTCGCCCCAAGTTCCTTACCAAATGGTTTTTTTGGTACTTTTACCACTACAGCAAAGGCTCACAAGTAAAACGCATCTACTTTGTCATAATTAGGCAAGAGTCCTTGTTTAACTAGCTCATTCATTCGATTTTGACCAATATGGCCAAGTCGTAGCATGCCATAAATTCATGATCAATCTCAGAATTATGTGAAGACGTTATCATATAATAACTCAAATTACATTCATAATAATCAGTATCCATGACAATAAAACCATTCAATACATAACCAAATCCATAATGAGTAGTTCCTAGAGACAATTCAATATTGTTCTTAGCAAGATACATATTAAAACCTAGTTTTAACAGAACCAACACTGAAATTAAATTCTCGCAACCATGAGCATAGAGAACATCATGCACAGTAAACCGCCACCTCGCAAGACTAACTTGCATGTGCCTATTCCTTGAACTGCAACTCTTGCATTGTTTCCCACATAGATCCATTTTGCTCCATGTGGTATTCGCCGAAATTCCACGAAGGTCTCTCTATCCTTCGCTACATGGTCCATCGGGCCTCAGTCTACAACTACAAAGGATATGTATATGTTAGAAAAATGTGAACTAGCTACGCAAAGTTCACTAACTTTAGTATAGCCAAATACCTTTCTTAGGTTCGTGTGGCAATCTCGCAAAACGCCTTTCAGAGATACAATTGAAGCACTTTGATCTGCCATGCTTTTTCTTCTCTTGAAAGAACGTTTTCCTTTCCCATGTTAATACACATGTTTCTCACGAAATGAGCTTTCTTCTTTTGTCTTGAACTCCACCTTGATGTTTGCGCTCGCCCCATAAGCTTTTCTTGAGCTAGATTCAGCCATATACACATTTGTATTAAGTTTGGAAGATTCAATTCTTTCTTCTTCTAGCTCAAGATGGCGCACCACATCATCCAGTGTTCGGATATTTTCATTGTGGGTCAAATGCATCTTCATATGCTCCCAAGATTGAGGCAAGGAGCGACATACTTTGACTATTGCCGTTTGGCCAACACATGACCAAATAAGTTCTTAATCTTTCACAAATCATATTTGACATTCATCGCAAATGCTTTTACTGGAATGATCCGATTAGAAGGCTAAATTTGATTGTTAGCGATCCGAAGCTCGGCTATCGATAGCACCAAACTTTATTCTTTAAAGTGGAACACATGTCCATTGCCAAGTCATACTTTTGAATTTCGCATGATATCATTTTCCATACTACGAAAGAACGTTACGCAAATATTTAATTCTTTCGTCTATGCTTCATGCCTCCCGATCCCTTTTACGTCAGTCGTATTCCCTACTCAGCTCATCCAAAGACACTATTGAGTACACCTCAAGAGCTTCGCCCTTCCAACACATATTGAATCTTCACGCCCAAATTTCATAATTATCACCATTTACTACCTTTTCACTCTTTGTTAAGCTCTCAAGAATAATGTTTTTTGATGTTAAGACATTGTGTTTGTAAACACGAAGTTCTACTCTGCAAGACACACTGTACGCATTAATGTTTCATCCATACACATATATCTACCTAGTCTCTAATTAATCGTATTAGAAATAACTCACATGTAGGTTTTAGAATCAAAAGGTCACTACGTTTCCAATCATCCTCTAAATCCCTAATGTGAGACTATCACTAAGCCAATTAATTAGGCAAGGTATACAAGACAATTATCAAACATGCAATTTCAAGTACACAAATTATCATAAAATTCAATATAAATCATAAATATTGAAAACAAACTCAAAATTGCTAGAAATAAATTGAATATTTATATTATATATATATATATATATATATATATATATATATATATATATATATATATATATATATATATATATATATATATATATATATATATATAAATATCAAACAACTACAAGTTAATGAATATTAAACATCCATACATTTACAAACGTCTGACCTTGTCTTTGGCTGAATAATGAATCTATTATTTAAATTTCTAGGAAACTTAATCTTGGGCTTATTCTTTCACTAGTAAGATTAAGAAGAATTTTAATAAGAAGAATTTTAATCCTAAGCTCCTTTTCACATTTAGACTTTTCAGTTATAATTAACACAACTCGAACAACAAAAACAGATCATTATTTCCTTCATTTTCTTATCTAATAAGAATCTAACGCTTCTTTTAATCATTTGGAAAGCATTTCTCAAAAAACCTTCAATTTCATCCAATTCAAACTCATCTTTAATTCTCACGCCCAAATCAATT
The DNA here is from genome assembly GCA_016808115.1 of Tetrastigma voinierianum. NCBI lineage: Eukaryota > Viridiplantae > Streptophyta > Magnoliopsida > Vitales > Vitaceae > Tetrastigma > Tetrastigma voinierianum. The sequence goes on from JAEQBH010006763.1 coordinate 129,540, forward strand.
CTCGAACTTTTTCAGCGAAGCTCGACATATAATTCACAAGATGCATGTGCCTTCCTTAAAACTGGGCTTGACAGCCGTGAGATTGAAATTCTCTTCAACAAATTTAACGACTTCTAATCTACAAGATAAGTCCGTATGACTCGAGGTGCGCGAATAAAAATAGCACTGTCCAACTAACCAATTGTAAATCATATAATTTTAATTTAAATACTATTAGTATATTATTTTATCACTTATTTTGATAAAATAATATTTAATTCATATTTAAAAAAAGAGGAGAAGAGAAAACAGTTTTCGAACTTCAGGTCCTTGATGGGAACTTAAACTACCCAACCCGCACATGGAGTACAGTGGAGGTCACTATCTCAGGCACGTGGTGGCATCACACTTGAAGAGAAGCGACGGATTTGTCTGGATAAATTAAGCAGGGCCACCAAGGTGAGAGATATTTAATTATTTATTTATTGCCATGTCATTCCATTCCATACGTGGAAATTAGAATCATACCCTTCTATAATCTTCTTAGTGTACTAAGTCATACAATGTGATGATTCAAAATCATAATAAGTATGAAATTAATTAATATTTGTGAGACATTTTCTTCGGTTTGCATCATCCATTACAAGCCAAAAGTTTTGAACGAGAGAAAAAAATGGATTAGCATTCTAATTTTTTTATTTTATTTTATTTTATACCTGTTGGTGTCCGGGTGGTTAGATTCGACTACTCCTGCAAGACATGAGGATAACGAACCTTCAGGGGATTTGCATTCTACATATATAGCTTGGGGTACCTACTAGTGTTTTCATAGTTCTTTTCTGTTAGTTAATTTTTTACCTAAGGATCACAGTTAATCACCAAATCAAATATAATGAAAAATGTCCTATCAATGACTCCATCCTACTTCTGTTCCGTTAGAAAACTGAGCTAAAGAACAAATCAGGCCAACTTTTACATTTTACAAGGCCCAAAAACTCCTCGATGAATTTCATTGAAAAAGAAATATATAAATTTATATTTTAAATTTTCAGTTTAAACTTAAAACTGCTTTTAGTTTTATATTTTATATCCATTACTGGGCCCGAAGAATACAAATTCTCTGTGTAATCGGTTTGGCTTGTATAGTTTTCTGTACATATAGGTATCTGAATATATACCTATATAAGGAATCGGTTTTTCTGTATATTTTTCTGTACATATAGGTATCTGAATATATACCTATATAAGTAATCGGTTTTTCTGTATATTTTTCTGTACATATACAGAAAAAAAAAACTCAATTATTTATAACATCTTCTATGAAGATTTCATCAGTACAAATATGGCATTTAAATCAATACCAAAAAGAAATACTTAAACGGCCTGGTTCACCGATGGAAAAGAGGTAGATAATTGATACGACTAAGAAGATAAATGAATATTAAGATTCGCTGGTTTAATTTGACAACAACACAATTACAATGAACGCCTACTCTTTCCACAATCTAAATTCTTTCCCTGCTTTGCAGATGAGAGATGCAGTAGAAGTTTTCTGATAATTGTTTTGATTATTTTCTTATTAGAGAATTTCTTCTTATTTCTTTTTTTTTGACAACTCTAACTTCCATTTAATCGCGTTAATTCAAAATCACACTACGGATCAAGGGGTCATGGACCCATTTTGGGCGACTCCAAATCTCTAAAATTCAACAAAAAGTTTAGCCTAATACCCTAACAAGCTACATCAGCCACAGACCCACAAAGCGTTGGAACCTAATTGGAAGAATTTGTTTTATAGGCTTTCTAAGTTTTATATCATTCTAATATTGGACTCTATTAGTTTGGAACATCAAAATCAAGGTTAAGGCCTTTGACTACGCACTAAGCCTCTTTATTTTATTTTATAGAAGTAAATCGTTTGCTCTCTTATGAAATGTAAACTTTAAAGTATAGTATAATAATAATAATAATAACAAACAACTTGATTTACTGAAAACGAATATCTAGAACTTTAAAAAGTGATTTATTTATATACTTTTTATTGAAGTAATTTTCTGGAACTTTATTTTTTAAAACTAATTGGTATATAAAAGAACAAACATGAACAAATAAATAATGGACATTGACTAATAAATATTTATCTTTATTTTAACTAAAAGCTAAAACGAAAAGAAAACGAATGAACAAGATTTTCTATTTTAAAATTTTTATTAATTTTATTCAAATTAGTTTAGTTATACCGGAAAAACTATTTTACTTTTTATAGAGAATGAAGGGACATTTTTATATATATTTAAATAATAATGGATAATAATAAATGTAAAAATTAAATAATGCGAATGATACCATCGTCACAAGATGTATTAAAGTAGTTCTGCAGACCCTCTAAATCCTGGATGACGATCACTACGCCGTCGAGTCCAAATCTATAAGACAACACCCCCCGTCAGCTCCGAGATAGCCAGACTTCACGTATTTTGGCGCGAATCTGACCGAATAAATTGAGTGACAATTGGCATGAAGGTGTGGCGCCGTAAGACTATGTGAGAGGACACTTAAGTATGAGCGGAACTGCTTGTCACGCCTCAAACTACGATGAAATGGTGGATGGAAATGCATGGAGAACACATGGCATGCATTTTGCCACGCTACAAGGCTACAAATGAAAGTGTCCTGACACCTAACTCAAACCAAATTCAGCTAGCTTGAGGAAAAATCTTTGGCAGAATGAGGAAGAAGAAAGAAAAAGAAAGAAAGAAAGAAGAGTTAGTGCCAGGCGATGAAAGGCATTCAGCGCTGACGCCCTATCCTGGGTTGGTCCGTTGACAACCACAACTCAAGGAGACCATGACGCCTGCAACCCGAAACCACTTACCGGGAACCCCTTAACTGTGACCTGCGATTTAACTAAAACGGCGTAGCCTCCTTTTCAGACACGAGCTCCCCACCAAAATACAACCCGTGCATTTTCGCATGAACTCCGTCTTAATATTATACAACGACCACACCGGTCCATAATGAGTAAAATCTACCACATATACCCATTTTATCCATATAAATACAATCTATATCAACGTCTACCCAGAGTTATTACATCACTCTTAATACAAAACATTATATTAAAACTAATGCTCTAATATAATATACGTAACATGGATCAAAACCACAATCCGCCCCGCTTCATGTCGAATTCTAAGGAGCACCGCCCGCCTCGCATGTCCCGTGACCGAAGGCCCCAATGACGCCGACTAACACCCAAGAGAGATAAGTCCTACAAGGGCCATTCCCCACCTAAATACAATCTATATCACCGTTCACCTGTAGCTATTACATCACTCTTAATACAAAACATTATATTAAAAACTAACACGCTCTAATATAATATACGACCATGGATCAAAACCACAATCCCGCCCGCCTGCCACTGTGTGTAGACTAAGGAGCACCATTCGCCCGCACACGTCCCGTACCGAGCAGGGTCCCATGACGTAGCCAGCTAACACCCGCAGAGATGTCATACAAGGGCTATTCCCACCTAACATAAACCATTTAAAATCCAATTTTCTAAAAAGTTAAGAACGTGGCCGTCAACCAAATTTATCTCTAAGACAAACGACTTCACCGTTGAATCGTCTCGCCGAATCTAGCTACCATATTGAATTTCGTCGGACCTCGGTGATAATCAAAATTTCAAGTTTCCTTTCGAGGCACCGTGCCCAAGCCAGAAACTGATTGGTAGACACGCGACGCGACAAAATACCTAATACACGTGACCAGCGACACACGCCAGCATGATTATGTATAGATAAGATTAACGGCTTACAGCTTCGGCCACAAAATCCAAGCATAAAAGGATGATAATTTCAAGCTTAAATTTAATAAAGACAAAAAGATGAAATGCTTTTCTTCTTCCATTTGAAGAAGAACGCGGCAGAGGAAGAAATCATGCAGCAGGCTCTGCGGCTCCGCCTTTGCAGAGAGCCAGGCCTCTTTCTGGGGATTTCACTGCCGCATCGCTTGCTCGACGAGCAAGAAGAAAGTCAATCTACGCTAAGGCTATGCGTGGATACCGATTCGTGGAGTCTCGGCAACCCAAGAGGTACGCCCTCTCCTACCCTGCTATTTTCGCTTGAAGATCCGCGCGAATGCTCGGCGGATTCGGTGTCGCGAGCGACTGGTTGATTTGGCCCCAAAACTCGGACCGAATTGTTGGAATATATGAACCCGTTTTACGCTTGAAAAATAAGCAGTATTGTGTGATAATTTATAATAAATTATGGTTTGGGTGTTTTTAGGCCTGAATGCAATATGGATTTTTGCCCACTTTGTGGAACCGATGTTGCGAGTGGGTCGCTCTAATGACAGCCCATCAAGTCATTTAAGGATCAAGTAAAATAAATTCCGTTTTCTGTCACGTAAATGGTTCATGCGCACAGAAGAAAATATTGCTCAATTGAATGGCTTGGAATTGTGTGAGAAATAATATGTTAATGCATGTAATAAAATGTGTTAACATGATGTGGAATTATATAAAAATATAATTGTGTGTAAGCCATTGGAAATGAATTGTAATTAACTCAAGTGAGCTAATTTTGATGTTATTGATGTGAATTAAATAACATGTGGCATGTATGTAAATTCCGTTGTTATATGTGTAAATGATATATCGGGCATGGCGAACCCAGACACGCATTTCACATGCACTGGCAACCTAAAATTAAAGGAGTGCATGGCATGAAAGAAATGAAAGAGGTTTTTCTCAGATTACTTAGTATGCGTAAGGAAATGCTATGACTGGCACACCCGATTTGGGTATGTGCATACTCCGCAGATCAGATTACTGGAAATGCAAGCGTTACGTCGATCATCACATGCGCACTTAGGTGGGGAGTAACCCATGCAGAGATCACCATCGGGCATTGGCTCACCTTGGTCGAGGATCATTATTCATACGCTGAGCGTGATAGCGATGACGGCGCTCACCATGCGCCGTTGTAAGAAAGTTCGTCACGGCCAGATTCGCTTGTAGAACATGTATTAAAACTTAAATTTTGATATATGTTTCGTTAAGAGTATTGTAATAAACTCTCAACTACGCAGATATACATGTAATTTGCGGAGTATTGATGCATGTAAATTTCAAGTAACCATTTTTACTCATTTTAATTGTATATGGACCCGCTGCGGTCTTTGTAAAAATATCGGGACAAGTTATGATCGGGATGTCAGATTGCAGCTCTGCAAAGGAGACTTACCCATTTCATGCAGTCGTTACCCGACATCCACGAATATTTGGCTGACGTGGGTTGTCAACCCGACCCCAGCAGTTCAAGGTCATTAAATTTGGTATCGAGCTAAGGTAAACGACACTGGGAGCTCTGCAGGTGAGCTTTAGTATACGAATACTCCAGCACTGGCGACTGTGGCCAGCCACAATATAGCGATATTTATACATTTATAAATTTCAATGTTGATACTAGTGGTTATAATTTAGTATCGGCAGTTGCGGATATGGTTTACTCCCTCGACTTGATGGAAACTGATTAGATCATGCATCCTTTTGTGCATTTTGATGAATTAAATGTGATGCGGATTGATCATGGTTGTATGTGTATTGAAATTGTATGTCGGGTGAATAGCATATAGGAAAATATTTGAACATCAGTGGTCGAGAAATATGAACCCTAAGTTGAGGTTTAAAGCGTTTGAGGAATTTTGGGCAAATGTCTTAATTCAACTTAAAAATAACTGACAAGAGTTCCAGCTTTGAACATAAAAGATCGTGGTTGTGAAATTATGGAAAATTTTCCGCTTGCACAAGAAAAGGTAAAATGAAACTCTTAAAATTTTTGAGTTGTATGAATTGCAGTGGTCTAGGCTACTCTATTTCAGAGTGGCAAGGAGGCTACTAGAGGATTAAAAAAAAAGGGAAAAGGTTGCCGGAGCCGAATGGCTATCGCCCATTTTCTAGTACCTGAGTCACAATACAAAGAAAATCGCATTGTGCATAAGCGTGCACTAAGCAGCACATGGCGTCGGCGTGCACATAGCGCTAAGCAAGCACGCAGCCGGGTGCGAGGCGGGCGCGACACGACGGCATCGCCAGCGATACGCCGGCCGCGGTGCGCAACACGGCCAGGAGGCTCGCGACATGACGCGCAATGCAGCTTCGTGAGATGCTGGCATACAAAGTTTGTATCGTGAGCTGGGCGGCCCCTGGGTCGCGATACAAAAAAAAAAAAAAATTGCATTCGCCGAGGGGGCGACTTGGTCGCGGAGCATAGCCAAGGCTAGTATCGAGAGCAAGGTGAGTACGCCACGACACAAGACCGGAGGCTACGACACTCATAAGAGCGCGCGACACGGGCGCTGCGGGCTGGGTGGTCGCGATACAAATTTTGTATCATGACCGGAAGGGGCCTACGACACGGCCTTGTGTCGCGACATTACCCGCAACACGACGCAAGCCAATGCCGCTGCGCAGCTACACGGCCGGCTACGCCGCACACGTACCAGGGGAAGCGCCATGACACGCGCCTCGGTGCTCACGACACGGTCACTATAGACTAGCCGCGCCAAGCAGCTCGCCCCGTGTGTGTGCATTGATTATGCACTTGACCCGCTTTTGACTCAGACAATGTTTTGAGTCTGCTTAATACCGTCATGAACACTGCTCATGAACACACCACGAGAGCCAAAAAATTACAAATTTTTTTTTAAATAAAATCAAATAAAATCAAATAAAATCAAAACAAATAAAATAAAATTTTTGTTGTTGTGTATGATTTAAGTATGAAATGTTTTTAGTATGTAAATAGTGTCTCGAGGCCGGTTTACAATTTTAGAGATGTCGGCTAGGAACTTAACTTGCCATGGACATGTGTAGATGGCTAGTCATGGAAAGGGACTAAGAGGTCAGCCCATGAGGTGATCGGTCAGCACCACCACAACACAACTAGCCACCCGCTTGACTGCAGGCTTTGGCCGAGGTCATAGGATTGCGATCGTCGTTATCGCGACAAGCTAGTGCAAAAGAGAGTCAGGAGGTCCGAGTAACCTCTAGAGGTTCAGTGGCACATCATCCTCTCGACATTCACAGGGGAGGAGGACTACGCGGCGCACTATCGTCTACGCAGTCGGTAGCGTACTGGAGCCTATGGAGAGATTGTCTCCGATACGACTGTGATCGACTAGCCGCATTCTAGCGAGGGTGAGGCCTGTGGTGGAATTAGCAAAGACCTCTAGAGATCTAGAGGCAATGACTTGGGCGGAGTTCCATGATCTTTTCATGGGCAAGCATAATACTACGAAAGACATGCAAAGGCCTTCGTGGAGTTCCTGTAGCCGGGCCAGTGGAATGCTGACGTGATCGAGTATGTGGCTAGATTCATGGAGCTAGCCCGCTTTACTGACGACTACGTGGCCGCGGACGTGGGCTAAGGTCGTGATTCGAGAATGGCTAAAGTTACCTATCTGTAAGGATTGTAGGACTTCGCCTACGTGACATGGACTCCATGGTTGGAACGGCCTGCACTACAGAGAGATAGAGGATGCACTAGGGTATCCGAAAGGTGGATGTCGGTGGAGAAGAGGAGGATTTAGCCTTCTCTAGTTCGGGGGTAGCGTAAGACTTCGTCTACACGACTCTAGGACCAGGGTTAGGATGGGGCATTTAGTCAAGCAGGGTAGATGATATGTTATTTATGCCGATTGCTGCATGTGAGACAGATCGCCCTGCAGATAGGATCCCAGGATTTTGGGACAAAGATACCCAGCTAGCTATAGAATAGAGAGTATATGGGCCATTCCCTCCATACCCTAGTATGGGTCGAGGAATCCGCTCGGGCCTCGTGGTGCTATATACACCTTCCTATGCCACGATGGCCAGAGGGGTCAGAGGTGGGTCGAAAGCAGGTATGTGGCTCACAGCTTCGACTTAGTCGCGCAGTATGCACGATATGTTATTTACCGACAAATTGGGCATATGAGACAAGATTGGGCAGAGGTCCTGATGGTAATCGCAGGTTGGAGCATACATAGCAGCTCTGGGATATGCAGGTACATTTCAATTCCTACTCTTGTCGATCAGCAAATATTTGAATCGATGCATCCTATTCATTCATTAATGCATCTCAGGTGATGATTCGACTTAGAGGTTGGAGGCCTTTAGAGAAGCCATGTGTGGATGTTCTTCCCTAGACGAGTAATGAGAGCTGACCGATAGGTCGAGATTGTGAGTCGAGATCTCCCGAGACCCCGCTTCATGGTGGACCCTGGGATCGACGAGCCTGGGTGGGTGTACGGTGACATCGCGTCGAGTCGTGTGGGTGCACGGTATGGTCATTCACCACTCTTGGTGAGTGTGGGTTGAGTTTGTCTTGGGACTACTTCCAATGAAGACTCATAGTTCAAATCAGGAAATGAAGAGTAATTAATGTGTGTTAGGCAAAGCAAGAAGGGGGTCGCATCCTCTAAGGTGAAAAGCCTCGGAGTTGGGGTGAAGGAGACCCGCTAAGAGTATCCAAAAGGTCCCTGCGTGAGAGACCCAGAGGGTTATCCTAAAATTTCCTCGTGTGGATGTAAGAGACCCAGGAGGGAGGGGGAGGGATATCCCGACTTCAGCGAAGAGACCTGGAGCTATCTCCACTTCAGGGTGGGTGCAGAGACCCATGGAGATATCCGAATTTTTTGTGTGGGTGTAAGAGACCCGAGGAGATCTCCACTTCGTGGGTGTAAGAGACCCAGAGACATCCTCGAATTTCGTGGTGAGTGTAAGAGACCCGGGGAGCTATCCCGAATTTCTGTGTTGGTGTAAGAGACCGTGGAGATATCCTCTGTGTGGGTGTAAGAGACCCGTGGAGATATCCGAAATTTCTGTGTGGATGTAAGAGGTTTGTAGTGGCTGAAAAGCTCAAGGCCCGAGGAGAAAAACACTGTCATGTTATCACGTAGGACTTAGAGTTGAGCGATAGGAGCCTGAGTGACCAAATGAAAACTCACGATCATGGTTATCATGTGACTTAGAGCTGAAAGGAGGAAATTTAGATTGAATCGAGATTTGATACCCATTGAAATTGTATCAGGTTGGTGAGAGTTTGAAGTGGCTCAAAGATATGATGTCATTCATGACATTTCGGACAGTCGACGCTCCATCGGGATTGCAAGATCAGGACTCCTCGGGAAGGTCACCGCTTACACACCAAGCGTGATCGTGCATGGTTACATATACACGTGGTTGGATGCAAGATGTGTGTGGAATTTCAGACGAAATTCTTTTAAGGTGGGGGGAATGTGAAACCTCGAGAAAATCCAATTTGAAAATGGCAAATGGGTAATTTCGACCAAAATCCAAAATTTTCTAGATCTCGATGACAAAACTGACTTCATCGCTGAACGCCTCTCGCGAAATCTAGCTACCACGTCGAATTTTGTTGAATTACGAGACAATAAGAATTTCACGTTTTTCGAGGCACCGAGTGTCGGGTGCCGTAAAATGGCTTTTGAGAGACGTGATGTGACAAAAGTCACCTACTACATGTACTCATGTGACACATGTTGCATGATTAGAGAGATGGATTTTAGATGAATTCACTAGACAGTTTTTGTCAAAACTAAGACAAAAAGGGACAATGGATGGAATTTCAAAAGTTAAATGAGACAAGACAAAGATTAATACTTTCTTCAATTTGAAGAAGAAAACGTGCAAGAGAGAAAAAATTGTGCAGTAGGTTTGTGGTTCAGTTTTTAGAGAGAGTGTGTGTGTCTTCTCTCTAGATTTCCCGCCGTTCGGACCGTTTGCTCGATGCGGAAGAAGAAGCTAAAGTCGATCTACGCATGAGAGCTACGTATGACATCAATTTAGTGGAGTTCGATAACCCAAGAGGTGTGGGTCTTCCTACTCGGTTATTTTCGGTTTTAAGAGTCGTGTTAATGGTTTGGTTGATTTGAGGCCGTGAGTGGCCGTTTGATTGGTCCCAAAACTTTGGACCGAATTGTTGGAATATATGGAACCCGTTTTGGACAGTTTAGGGGCTGTTTTGGGTGGTTGTGTGATAATTATTGCAATAAATTATGGTTTGGGTGTTTTTGGGCCAAAAATGGCCATGGATTTCGGTTCCACTTTGTGGAACCAATGCTTCGTGAGTGGGCTACCCACGGACAGCCCACTGCTCATTTAAGGACCATTAAAAACAGTCTCGGTTTGCTTGGTTGATCCGGAAATGGTTCATGTGTGTTGTAAGAAAAATATTGCTTGAATTGAATGGCTTGGAATTGTGTGAGAAATAATATGTTAATGCATGTAATTAAATGTGTTAATACGATGTGAAATTATATAAAATATAATTTCGTGCAAAGCCATTGGAAATGAATTATAATTAACTCAAGGAGCTAATCTTGATGTTATTGATGTGAATTAAATAACATGTGGCATGTATGTAAATCTTGTTAATATATGTAATGATATATTGGCATGTGGCTTATAATGATATATTATTATGCAATTTAGAGGTAATTAGTGAAAGAGGTTAGAGGCAGAAATGAAGAGTTTCCCATCATTTATACGAGAGTACCGAAGACCGAATCGGATCACGGATTCAGCAGATCGCATCTGATCGCGCTACACACCGCATCCGGTCGGCGAGATTCATCACCACCGGCTCTGCGGCGATCTTATTTCCAGCACGGCGACAGGATCTGATCACCATTCAGCATCGCAGAAGTCGCATCGGTAATCGTTCAAACATTTATATCCCAACCTTGATATATGCCTTAGTTAAGAGCATTGTAACAACCTTGAACCATAGTGATGCAATTTTGTGAGTATTGACGGTACCAAGGACCATTTTTACTCATTTTAATCAGACATGCATCTCTGATGGTCTTTGTAAAATATTGTGATAGGTTGCATTGGGTAGAGTTCCCTGCAAAGGAGACTCGCTCGATTTTTACGAAATACACAAATACCCACATCCATGAATATTCCATGGGCTGACGGTCACAATCTAATTTCGAGAAATAAGGCCACATAAATGCACATGAATGGTCAAACAACCACTACTGCACTAACCTAGACATGCAATCCTAGCACATAATCCTATCACTATGAATGAGACACGACTCCATCATGCGCCCCATCAAGTCCTCACCGACTCCTCAAACATGCATTTTTCCATGAATGAAAACCATTTCCAAACAAAGGTGTTTGTGTTTACCCGTGGACAACCCTCCGATATAAATAGTGGACACACTCCGATAATCTATTTTGTGGACAACCCTCCGATGTTGATATGCCGAAAGCGTGGTGTGTATATATGTACGCCTATGTGCGCAAGTGCATGCGTCGTATCAAGTAATATAGTGTACGTAGGGTACGAATATCGATCCACGGGGATAAGTGCGTTGAATACAGAGTTTAGCCTTTGAATATTATCTGGATGTAAGCTTTGAGTGACATATTACTAATGCCCGAATTTAAACTAAACTAATCGATCTTAGTGAATTACTGTATTATGGAGACTAGGCCATGTCTCCCCGCCACTTTCATGGATTACTCCTCAGAGAAATTACTATCCGCTTTATTCACGACTCTATTGATGACCTGGTAAACAGGCTTTACAAGATACCCCCTCCTCCCGAGGCGTGATCCGCCCCATCTCGCAAGAGGCCGGGCGTATCTCTACCCCAACTCGCTACTCAAACGCCTAAACAGCCCGAACCTTAATCGCCACCCTGGACCCAAAATATCTCTATTTACCGAATTGACCGAAGGCCGCTCTATTCAGATCCCTGGGCATCCTCATCCTCGATCTCGATACTCCAAGAAAAACATGCCAATGTCGCCGACATCACCATGTAAATTAATCATAGATATAAAGCAGATATTGACAAGTCATGAACAACTAAATAATATAAAATATAAATCTCTAATCCATGCAATCGTGACAGGGTTCAACAAAACCCTAGATATGAATCTAGAACATACTGGACGTAAGTACACAAGTGTTCAATCTATAAAACATCATCATTCTTCGTGAAAGAAGAAAATACAAAAGTAATCGCCTTCACTCGATTTTTGTCGCCTCTCGCTTCCTCGCGTCTCTAGTCCGCACGTATCCCATGCCTCAAATTCTGGTCCCCTTGCTTTTAATGACGGGAGGCAGAATCACACGATGATCGCAACGCTGAGACGCTGCGACGCTGCCCCTTGTTGACTTCTATTTTGTCTAACCGCCGCGACGCTCCCGCCAAATTTTCAGACTTCTACTGCCCCAAAATGCTCCTAAACTCCGCCTGCTCCACCCGCATTCACACAAACTCGCATAAATCGTATATCGCTATAGAAATGCTTATTTAAATGTAAAATGAAGCAAAACCGTAAGATAGACGCTGGTACATGAGTGTTTTGCACTCATCACACCCCCTGAATTTAGCTATCTCCAAGCAAGAATCGATTCTAAAATCGGGATTACACAACCTACATACTATAACCTAATACTAGGATTGTGATGCACATGTTGATAGACAGAGGATCAAATTAGACCGACTCACACTTTTGCCGTTTTGCTCGAATTTCAGGGGATTCGCAAGGGTGTTCGACTTTCGAAAGAATTAGATTGAACCCTATGGCACGCTGAAGCGCCTCAACCTCCGAGGTATTCAATAACCTTTCCCAAGGACCCTATGTGCGTTGAATAAATGACCTCTAGTATATACCTAGGTTCCGACACCCCTAAACTTGAGTTCAACTCACCTAGTTGGGAGAATCTAACTACGGAAGGATAGGAACGCACCGTTTGCATTCCTGAACATACCTACTCATAATGTAAAAACAAAACTAGTGCTCAAGTTTATGCTATGTTCATGTAGCAAGGATTAGTTGGTGACTCCCACCAGCTTGGTTAAGGGCACCAGATTCGGGGCTCCCTCGAACGTTACCCCAACACTAACTAAACCTATGGCCCTAAGCCGTGGGAACTTCCATCTTCCGTCTCTCAGAATCGGCGCTGAAGTCAATGACTCGCGCCTTGGCCTGTGGTGGGTTTTGAAAGGCCCCACTTTGCTCTGATTTTGATCGAAGATCCCACTTATTCTATTTCTATTTTTTTTTTCTAATGCTTTTTTTTCATTTTTAGGCCTCGGCAATCCTCTTTATTTGGCGTTGTCCCATCTTCGTGTTTAGAGACTCCCAGGGTTTGTTGAACCTTAGTAGCCGGGCTCGGCACCTAGGCATACCCTAGAGGTCATCTGTGTGTGAGTAGGCTCATTGAGAAGAAGTTTCTTGAATATCCGGGAGGTGATTCACTATGCCCCACCTATTCAACCTAATTCTAGCATCTAACACCCTACGAATCCTTTCGAGATATACTGCTTTCCATGATGATAATGGACTCGGTCAAAAGTGATCCTCGACTCTCAAGCATGGCATCACACACAAACTACCTAAACACGAAACAACTAAACATAGAGATGACCTACCAAAAACAAAAACAGAAACTAAACATAAGACTCGGCAACCTAAAATAAACAAGCGTAAACGAAACGAAACTAAAGCACAACTACGAAAATGAAAATAACCATCACAAAACTATACAAATCTAACAAAAACCCGATCACCGCCCACACCCTCCCAAAGAAAAGTATCCAGTGTCCCCACTAGCAATAAAAGAACAGTAGAGGGTGAAGGAAACTTCCCTAGTGATCGGTCGGGTCATTGCGGTGGCGGCGAAGGTATCGTGGAGGCGAGTAAATGGGCGAGCCTGGGCCTGGCGGGGAGGCCGATTTTGAGAATGGTGGCCCGGGTTACGTAACGGTACACATGTCAACGCGAAGAGCCTCCATGTCCCGTAACATGACTCTACCCCCCGGGTCTCTTCCCAAAGGCATCAAAGAGATCGGTGAGGGCGAGCACCGGGTCCTCTAGATCAGGTGTGGGACTGGATGGGGCCGCCTCCGAGGTCAGCTGTGTGGGTGGTGGGTGAGTGGTGGATGGTCCAACGGCTCCCTGGGGATCGACCGAGAGGTCGAAACTAGCCTGGTACTCTCGAATCTCCTCCTCATCCGAGGGCTCATTGTACACCTAGTCAGGTCATGGTACACCTAGTGTGTCACGCTTAACCGATATAGCCTTAATGGGGTGTATCCACGCCTCATTATCCTCTATGGGCACCCCTGCGCGCTTACATAAACCGTATATGAGAAAGGGGTGCCCCATGTTCATTTTAGCTGCCCCTACATGGAGGACGGCATCTCTATAACCCGCCCAACATCAAAATGGGATGTCTAATGATGGCGTAGTCGGCACGCTGGCAACACCACACACGTTCGTCGTCGGAATGAGACGCGACGTGATGAAGTGATGCCAGACTTTGGGGATATAGGCCAAATGCTTGGCCTTGAAGTGCATGGCGTGCCCTTCATTGTTGAGCTTTCACTCTACCCGCCCGTTGGTTAGAACCCGAATGACCTCGGGGTAATTGGGCCGCTCATATAGCCGATCGAAAGGCTCAGGGGGGATTGGCTCGAGATTGTAGAATTGGTTGATAGACTATGAAGAAAGTCTACCAACACACACCACGCACTCGACCTTTCGACGACATTCGAGGCGAGGTCATGAGGACTCCTTGCACTCACACTCACGCACTGACGAGGCGTCAGTGTGCCGCTCACATCCTCGGGCTCAATAGTCTTGCGGAAGAAATCGTCGGGGTGGTGGAAATCCTTTTCCTTGATAAAGGACCTATTCTTGCATATGGTACCGAACCGATCGGCGGCACCTTCATTGAAAAATTTTGTGATGTTGAAGGTCAGAGTTGGGTCCTCACTGGCCCAACCCCTTTTTGTGGGTAACTTTTAGCGCTTGCCTGACATCAGCGTAGAGGGGCAAGGCTAATTTACCTAAACTCCTAGGGATACAATGGGACCCAATGGCACCAAGGGGCCATACCCAGGTGACCTGGACAAAAAATCAAACACCTAGGGTGAACAATGAAAACACTGGCTAGGATACGTCAAGGAGGTTGACACAACGTCGAGGACACCTATTAGACCTGCAGGCTCTAACTATACCGAACAATGGGGACTAGACGAGGCAGAACCACACAGATGTCGAACTCACTAGAGCCAACAGAGGCAGTGGCTAGGGCACCAAACGAGTGCCATTGGGTTGCAGTGGACTCTCGAGACAAGGGATTGGGGCAAATTGGGGTACAAAGGCTGGAAAGGGGAAAGGCGACAGGGTAAACGAAGGTATGCCAGCTGCAAAGAGGGTTCGTGCAAGGATGGACGAGGGTAGGAAATTAAAATGAGAGGGATTCTCGAATTTAAACAGGCAACGTCGCTGACAAGTTTGGGTCTAACGTCACACGCTCAAGATAGAGGAGCAACCAACGTCGCGACGTTAGGATCCAACTTCGCGACGTTCTAGAGAGAGGCAAAACTGACGTCGCGACGTTGAGACGTTGCGACGTTGAGAACCAACGTCGCACGCTAGCGCAGAAGGCCCATACCCTTCAATGCTCCAAGGTAAAAGAAAACCCCTATAGTGCCATTGGTGACTCCTTGTAACTTCTGAAATGAATTTCGAAAGGGTCCCACATTACTGATCACTGCCCAAACAAGGAAATTAACAGAAAATCTTGATTACGTGATCAAGAATAAACCAACCTAAAACTAAAGCAACAATAAAACTTAAACTATGGTATTAAAAAATTTAGAAAAGCTCTGGGTTGCCTCCTAAGAAGCGCTTTGTTTAATGTCGCTAGCCTGACGGCCCCGATCTCAATGTGCTCGGAACCCAGCTCCTATGTCCCCGCCACCGACTCTCCGATAAAAGTTCAATGAATGCCCACTTATCCGCATGGGAACTCGCCTCAAAATACGGCTCAACCGCTGCAGTTAACTTTGAATTCCTTTCTATGGATTCGTAACCTCTGCCCCTCCATGTGGAAAAACTTTGGTCACTGTGAAAGGTCCCGACCATCGAGACTTCAATTTCCCAGGAAAAAGTTTGAGACGGGAATTAAACAAGAGGACCTGTTGCCCCGCCTCGAATTCCTTCCTGGCAATATGTTTATCGTGCTGTGCTTTGTCCTCTCAGAAATGCTGAGCATTCTCATAAGCTTCGCTCTCGACCATCTAGTTCATCAGGCCATAGCATCCGCTTCTCACCGGCTAATGTACTATCCATGTTCAACCAGCTGCCCAAGAAATCGATGCTCCAATTCCACGCGTGGCATGCTTTTCCATAAACAATCTCGAAGCGCGACATACCCAATGGTGTTTTAAATGTTGTCTCAAGATGCCCAGAGTGCATCCTCAATCTTTTTCACCAAATTCTTCCGGAGTTGTTAACTGGCTTCCGCATCGGACTTGATTTCTCGATTCGATACCTCTGCTTGCCCATTTGAATGTGGGTGATATGCGAGGGATGTACGATGTCGCACTCCATACTTTTGCAAGACTTTGTCAATCAACTTATTGCAGAAATGAGTACCGTTATCTGTAATCGCGCTCGGGGAGGCCGAATCGCTGGTGAACACGCGGATTACGAAGAAACCGGCCACTACCTTGGCATCATTAGTGGTCGGCATTGCTTCAACCCACTTAGAGATACACCCATCGCCATCAAGATGTACTGTGCTATTATAAGAGGGTGCGGTCTGATGAATCCATCCCCCATAAATCAAATGCTTCACTTCCAGACTGTATGTACGGGCGTGTCATTCTTCTAGAAATGCCCCCATTCACGATATTTGTCACATGTGGATACGAACCGACGAGCATCCTTGAATAAGCTTAGGCCGTGAAGCCTAATCAAGCACTCGTCAGCCACCGCCACCGAAATGCTCTCCACATGGTAAAGTGTGGCAAAGTGGGTTCAAAATAATGTTCATTTCATCTTCAAAATATTATCTCCCGATCACTTGGTCAGCACAATGTCTGTATAGAATTAGCTCCTCCCAATAGTAGTGTTTCAAGTGTGCTTAAAACCTTCTCGTTGATAGCTAAATTGAGGGATTACCTTACAACAACACCACGTAGTCTCAAAACCATGGAACCGCCCTTTGTCTTCACACAGAGTTGCTCATCAGAAAGTCGCCATTCACTAACCTCATCACTTGCCCTTTCTAACCATGAAAGATGATTCGCACTAGGTTCTCCTGCTCTTTCTCGTCTTTAATCTCTAAGTCAATTTCAGCAAGAGAACCCACCGGATTAGTCCGGGTTTACGCCTTTTATCATCAAGTATTTTATACCGAATGATCGCTGTGGGACTATTACCTATTACAATCAAATAAGGCCTAAATTTGTCAAAAGCAAAGACAATGGCCAATAGTTCTTTCTCAGAGTGTGAATTCAATCGAAAGCATCATTCAAGGTCTCCGCCGCATAGATTACCCGAATATCTTTCAAGCTTCGCTCTAACATCGCGCCATTCGCAGTCACTTGCGCCACATAAGCTCAAATGGAAAGGACCAATCTGAGCTACTACAATAGGAGTCGATACCAATTTATCTTTCAACACTGAAAATGCGCGCATACACTATGCATCAAACTCAAACGGGTCCCTTGGACCAGGAGATTAGACAAATGGGCTTTGGTAATCCGGGAAAAGTCTGATGAAGAGTCTATAGAATCCAAGCCAGGCTCTAAAAACTTCTTATCCTTTACCGATGAGGGTGGACGAATTTTTCAATTGCTTCAATCTTGCCTGGTTTACCTCTATTCCTCTCACAACCGGCTGCCCAAGCATAATGCCTTTACCATAAAATGGCACTTCTCCCAATTGAGTACAAGGTTGGTCTCCTCGCATCTTATCAACACTAACCTCAAATTCTCCAGACAATTATCAAATGAGCTACCCAAGACCGAAAAATCATCCATGAATACCTCGATTGTTTTTTCAACCATATCAGAGAGTATGGCCATCATACATCGCCGAAGGTGCCCGCGCATTGGTACGCCTAGCGGCATCCGGGTCAATGCGAATGTCCCATAGGCCATGTGGAATGTCGCCTTCTCCCGATCTTCTCAGGGGCTATAGCAATTTGATCAGAGTCGGAATATCCATCCAAAGCAATAAGATTCGCGACTCCGCCAATCGATCCAACATCAACCAAACAAGAATGGGAAATGGTTCTTCGAGTGGCCTTATCTGCTTCCGATAATCAATACAAATTCTCCACCCAGTAACTGTTCTAGAAGGCAGTAAGATGTTATTCTCGGGCCTATGACTACGATCTAATCGTACTACTTGTACCGACTTACCCATGTAATCACGGAATAGGATAAATAACCCCAGATCCACCATTTTAACACCTCCCTCGCTGATCTACCTTTCTATAGTTGATTCAACCTCCTCTGTGCTTCCACTGAAGGTTTATGGCCATCTTCCAGCAAAATACGATGCATGCACATGGAAGGGCGAATCCCTTTTAAATCGGCTAAAGACCATCCGAGTGCATTTTTGTGATCTCTAAGAACCCTCAATAACTTCTCTTCCTCTAATTCTGTCAGGGACACTGAAATGATCACTGGTAAGGTGGAGGCCATCCTAAGATACGCATACTTCAAATGGCTAGGCAATGGCTTTTGTTCCATCTTGGGTGGTTGTTCAAATGTGACGGTATCGCCTTTTAGCACTTTCACCTAGATTCAAAATATTTCCTTCTATCGGGTTCAAAGAATCCATCCATTTTACATACTCTCCGCTTCGCCCATATTCTTGGAATCCGCACTAGGCTAGCCTCCAAAGGATCAGTGAGACCACTTGGCTGTATTCATAGCCTCTACTATCTCCGGGTCATAAAGCATGTATCACTGGCTTGATGTCTCACGCCTTCGAACACGTTGAACTTGACTTCATCCTCCCGCACTCTCAATTTTAACTCTCCCTCAACATCAATCATTGTCACAACAGTAAGAAACGTCTACCTAAGATTATGGGTATTTCTTTATCCTCTTCCATATCTAATACAATGAAATCATCTGGGAAGATAAACTTGTCCACCTTTACTAAGACATCTTCTATCACCCCTCTCGGATGCTTTAAGGACCCGTCGCTAGCCGGAGGTGATCATAGTTGGGCGGGCTTCTCTCAACCCCAAACGTTTAAAATTATGGACAAGGGCATGATTAACGGCGCCCAAATCACAATGCCTCTCAAAGATAAGATCGACGGTGCAGGATAGTGAAACTGCTCGGGTCTTTTAGTTTCTATGCAAAGCTTCTCCTCGAAGGATGGTAGCACTACACTTCGCTTAGGGTTAGCCATTTCAAATCTACTACCACTCTTTCCGAGACAAGATGTCCTTCATAAATTTGACATAACTTCTGGCAGGTTCCGTAGCACGCTGAACGGAATATTGATGTGTAGTTTCTTAAATACTTCCATGAACTTGCGAACTACTTATCCAACTTATGTTTTAGACGCCGGGATAATGGAATTAAGGCTAAGTGGGTTGTGGGCAATCCTTTGTTTCCAGCTTTGTCTCCCCATGCATCGCTTCTTCATTCTCTCAGACATCATTCCGACCGGCCGATGACTTCTGCCACTCTCCAAGCCACCGAAGGTTCTATATCGCCAATTTTTTACCACTTCTCAAATAAGGATTGTTTTAACATGTTCATTCCCTTCCTGCTCACTTCGAAGGTTTATAAGGAACCCACCGCTTTCTCATTAATAAATCAGCCATTTAAATTTTATCCGCACCTCTAAATTTCTTAACTATGCTGCTTGATTGTTCAATTGGGTGGCTTGGTGTTGCATATTCGCCTTAGTCTCATTCATAAAGACAGTGTGAGATGTTAGCATTTGCGTAAGGGCTTGTTCCAAGTCCACTTTTTTCTCAGGAGGTGGTTCGCTCACTCGGGGTGGTGTCATGTTATTCTGATTATTCCTCCACCCATAACCTTGACTGTTCTAATTGTTACGCCATCCTTGGCCTTGATTTTGGTTCTGATAGTTGTTGCTCCACATCGACCCCAAGTGTCGTGGCTAACTCGATTAAACCTCGACACATACTTGGCCTCGCTCTACCGTTTGGCTTCGACTAGCATTCCGTGGCTGGTTGTGTCGTCCCTCCACGTAATCCACACAATTCCCATGGGTTGGTCCGCATGGCATTCGCGCGATACCTTGGGCCGCCTAGCTAATTGGTTGGCAAGTTGTGTGACATGAGTAACCGGGACAAGGAGAACTCGTTGTCTCAGGCCGCCATGGCCTTCACTGGTGTAGTTTTCTCTCTAGGCCACTAATTGGTATTAGTAGCAGCATCCTCCAAGATCTCATATGCTTGGTATGTGGTCTTTCATTAGCTTACCCTCCATTGAGGCATCAATCAACGTTCTAGTCGCATTTCAAACCATTATAAAAGTATGGACCTCGCATCCATCCGGTCACCGTGATTGCTGGCACTTCTCAACAGCCTCAGCGCATCCCATGCTTCGCCAGGCTCTCTCCCTCCAAATATTCAAAAGTATTGATCTCTTGCACCACCTTTGCACTTTCGGGCAGTGGGAAGAACTTGGTGAGGAACTTCGCATTAAGTCGCTCCATGAAGTACTGTCCTCGTGGTCGACTCATCGCCCAATGCTCGGGCTCTATCACCCAGCGAGAGTGGGAACAATCTCAACCTCGAGTGCCTTCGGGGTTGACCCCATTATACTTGATCGTGTCGCAGACTTCAAGGAAGTTGGTCAAATGCATATTTGGATTCTCATTAAGCAATCCGTGGAACAGATGTTTCAAGCATCCGTAGTTATCGACTTCAACTCAAGTTGCTCGCCTAAATAGTGGTCTTCGGGATAGCCAGCCTAAACAACTATAAAGTGGCAAACTCCTCTAGCAACATGAATGGATCATCCAACTGTATAAATGGCCTGAGTGCTTGATTCCTTCCGTTATTCCCATTTCGGCCCTTTGCGGGTTTGTTTCGCTTCAAGGCTGGGTGATCCCGCCTTCATCATTTCATGATCGCTAGATTTCTACATGTGACCGCCTTTGTTCCTACACTGTAAAGTTCTTCCGGCTAGATCAAAAGGATGTGGTCAACTCGATCCCGCCTTCGTCAAGGGCCATCAGAATCCCTCGGGATCGTAATCACACAAAACAAAAGACCAAATTTACTCAAAGACTTGTAAAAACAAATAAAACAAAAATTCCGCAGTAACATCTAATCGCCTTATTGTTAATACTGTACTAAACTTTATCCCTATGAACGGTGCCAAAAATCATGGATATGTATCGAAAGCTGCGGTGTATATATGTACGCCCTATAAAGTAAAGTGCACGCTGGCCAGATTGGCAATATAGTGTATCTTAGGGTAATGTATATCGATCCACGGGAAAAGTGTGTTAACATGTAGTTTGGCCTTTGAATATTATTAAGCTTTGAGCGACAAATTACTAATGCTTGAATTTAAGCTAAACTAATCGACCTTTGAATATTATCTAGATGTAAGCTTTGAGCGACAAATTACTAATGCCTGAATTTAAGCTAAACTAATCGATCTTAGTGAATTACTATATTGTGAGACTAGGCTATGTCTCCCGCCAATTCTTTGATGGATTACTTCCAGAGAATACTATTCGGGCTTCTATTCACGACTTATTGATGACGTGGGTGATCGTGGGTTTACAAGATACCCTCTCTCGAGGTGTATCCGCCATTCAAGTAGGTCAGAAAGTGTATCTCTACCTCAACTCGATACTCCGAAACGCTTAAATGTTCTAACCTTAATCGCCACCCTCGGAATAGGAATATCTCTATTTACCGAATTGACCGAGGGCTACTCTATTCAAATCCCTGGGCATCCTCATCTCTCGACCAGATACTCAAAGAAAAACATGCCAATGTTACGACATCACTCATGTAATTAATCACAGATATAAAGGTATATTGACAAGTCATGACAACTCGAATAATATAAAATATAAATCTCTAATCCATAATCGTGATGTGGTTCAACAAACCCTAGATATGAATCTAAACATACCGACGGGTACACAAGTGTTCAATCTTATAAACATCATTCTTCAAGAAAGAAGAAAAAATACAAAGTAACTGCCTTCTTCACCGATTTCCTTCTCGTTTCGCTCGTGTTCTAGTCCGTACGTATCCCGATGCCTCACTCGGGTCCCCTTTTTGCTTCAATGATGGGAGGCAGAATTGCACCGACAAGCAGTGATTTGCAACGTCACGACATTGCCGCTTGTTGACTTCTATTTTTGTTGACCAACGTCGCGACGTTAGGACGTCACGACGTTGGGACGTCGCGACGTTCCTGCCAGCTCTTTGCACTTCTACTCTCTGCTCCTAAAATGCTCCCTAAAACTGCCCATTCCACCTGCATTCACACAAAGTGCATAAATCAGATATCGGGATATAGAAATGCTTATTTAAATATAAAATGAAGCTAAAACCGTAAGATAGACGCCGGTATGACATGAGTTTTTTAGGCACTCATCATATGTATATCAATTGGGCATACTCCGACGATTGACATTATATGGACAACCCTCCGATGTATATAAATTGGGCATACTGAATGCATTGATATCAATTCCTGACAACCCTCCGATATCAGAGCGACATACTCCGATAAACAATATTGCCGTCAACCTCCGAACAATTCTCTCAAGAAACCACGCCAAGGCACTCACTCCTACTATTCTTTGCGCCCAATGCATATGAAATGCAATGAGCCATTTCATTTCTTAACCCAACACCATGCAAACCGTGGATTCCATCGGATCGGCCCAAAGTACGAGTCCACAACCCATTCACTAAGGATCATGAATGACAACGACTATGCACTCACACGCACGCCATGCGATGTCCCCGCACCAAGCAGAATGCACTGTGCCATTGCACTCTAAGTCATGCCCAATGTATAAAGACCTCTACATAGACACCCTATACCGTACACTCCACCGTGTACCATGGACACTCATGTCTAATGCACACAAAAGTCCATACACTCCACCGTGTACCATGGACACTCATGTCTAATGCACACAAAAGTCCATACATTCATTAAACGTTAATATACATGCAATCATACTAACATTTATCACATTCATGTCAACACATCAAACAAGCATGCATCAACATCATTCTGACTACTACTTTAGACAAGTAATGTCGCACTTCAAACTCTAGGCTACATCATGGCGCATAATGCCCAATAAACTAGCCTACAATGCCATGCAATAGTCATCCACGAAAACACATCACAAACCCAATATGTTAGAGCACACATATTGACATCCAAGCATGACACCTCTTAACCAAGAAATGCTTCATCAACCAATCACACAAACACATGTTAACATTTCATCAAGTCACTACCTAGGGGCAAGTAATGACACACCTCATTTCCTAGGGCATCCATGGCATATCATGACCTAAGATAACCTACAACCTACCATGTAATGGCCACTTCAACACACAACTCCTCACATCCACACAACCAACAATTAGCACACTTGTTGTAACAATCAATTTTTCAACAAGGATGTGAGCACCAATTTCCATTAAAAAGAATATGGTAAGATTATATACTCCAATATCTTTCCATAGAGTCCAAGAACACCCCAAACGGAGCTCGGACGAGAAAGTTATGACCGTCCAAAGTTGGAGGCCTCATATGAATAGTAACTGACGCGCACCAGCAGGGGCCTACTGTTTTTCATAAATTTTGGACCGAGTATGACTTCAAATTTTATCAACCTATATATGGATGGATTTTAGACTCAAAGGGCTTTCCATAGAGTCCAAGAACACCCAAAACGGAGCTCGACGCGGGAAAGGCGGTCGTCCAAGTCGAGTGCCTCAGATGAACAATGATCAAGCGCTGGAAGGTGAAACCCACGAAATGTCGAGGCCCTTTAAAGCTCCCGCATACGCTCTTTTTTCTACCTAAACTCATCTCGAAACAACCTTTCAATTCCGAAACAAACCCACCCTAATTGAGTTCATTAATTCAAACATAAACATGGCACAAAAACTCGTCCCGAACTCAAATTTCACAACCGCCCAAAGCTACCCAAAAACTAGACATCATAGCTCAAAAACCAGAAAATTTTCGCCTTGTGTCCCGGAACAACCAACAGCCCCTAAGGCTCACCAAGACCAAAATAGCATTTAGATGAAATATAAAACCTGAGTTGGAAGGTTCCTACCTCTTGAGCGAAGATGAAATCCTTGAGTCCTCAAGACTGCATACCCACGGCCTTCCCGAACTTCCGCTCAAATCTTCGATTTAAAATTTTGATTTCGTGTCCATGCGCTACTCTCGGCTACATCTGACTTGTTCGCCCGACTAACCGAGCCGGGAATCAGGAATCTTAGAGAGAAGGAGAGCTTCTTCACTAGATTTTCTTCTCCAAACTTGAAATTCCTTCTGAAACCGCATGCTGGTTTTATCTGCCGTGAAATTTTGCTATAGATGAACTTTAAATCTTGGCTCTACGGATTCCGACTACCCGATCTCCGTAGATCGTAGAAAGGTGGAGAGATTTTCTCCTCTATCTCACTCTCTCTCACTCGCTGCTTCCCTCCAAAACGAGCTTCTTCCTTTTTTTTTTTTTTTTTTTCCTTAAAGATAAGTTGGTCGGGGCTCACTTACGCCATGCGTCCACGACTGGTCCGGGTCTGCTTGTCCCAAACAATTTATTTTTGTCTTAGTTCAATTTATTTTAAATGAACTTAACTCAAATTATTTTAACTCTAGATTTTTAAAGAAAACTGCCTCGGTTATTAGATACCTAACTTCAAAAATTCATAAAGAATTCCCACTACCTAGGAATTTAGCGAAACTTTTATGAGTTACTCGTTTTCGTGAGACGGACTCAACGGCGTAGTCCGTTTTGTCATTCAAGCTCTAGGGAATTTTCTAGGTTTCCTTGAACCATTTCAGCAATTTATTATTATTATTATTATTTATTTTTTAACTTTTAGAAAATTTTAAATTTTCCGGGGTTTTACATTTGGCCTACACTTCAAGAGGTAGGTTCTTGTCCTACTTGGGATATCTTTGTCTAAGGGCCACTCAATGGCTATGGAGCTTAGCCCCAACATCGGGGTTGGTTCAAAACAGTTTGGGACAAACGATGGTGTGTTTTCTGGGCACTTTTAGATACCATAAACTATAATTTTAGTGCAGGTTGAACCTGTTGAGTTTATGTGTAGTATGCTGGATTTGTGTGCTACTGTTTCTTGCTTAGAAAACTAGAAAAATTTCCAGTTTGCATGTGTTATATTTTTATTGATAACATGTTGTTTTGTATGAGAAATGGTAGCAATGCATGCTGATGTTTCCTGGTAAGGAAACTAGAAAGAAAACTTAGTTTGCATGTCTTATTTTTCATTGGATAACATGCAGTATTTGGTGTGAAAACAGTGTTGGTAATGCATACTGTTTCCTGAGTTAGAAATTTGGAAAAAATTCTAGTTTGCATGTTTTATATTCTTGATTGATAACATGCTGTTTTGTATGAGAAATGGTAGCAATACATGTTGATATTTTTTTGGTAAGGAAACTGGAAAGAAAACCCAGTTTGCATGTCTTATTTTTCATTGAATAACATGCAGTTTTTGGTGTGAAAACAGTGTTGGTAATGCATATTGTTTCGAAGGAAAATCGAAAATTTCTAGTTTGTATGTGTTATATTCTTTGATAACATTCTGTTTGTATGAGAAATGGTGCAATGCATGTCGATATTTTTCGTAAGGAAACTGTAAAGAAAAACTACCATGTCTTATTTTTCATCGATAACATGTAGTTTTCGTGTGAAAACAGTGTTGGTAATGCATACTGTTTCATGAGTTGGAAATCTGGAAAAATTTATTGTTTGTGTGTGTTAAATTCTTGATTGATAACATGCTGTTTTATATGAGAAATGGTAGCAATGCATGCTGATATTTTCTGGTAAGGAAATTGGAAAGAAAACCCAGTTTGCATGTCTTATTTTTCATTGATAACATGGGTTTTTGTGCAGAAAATAATTTTGGTAATGCATATCAAGTTTAGTTGGAAATTCAGAAAATTTCCAGCTTGGCGGTGTTATATTCTTGATTGATAACATGCTATTTTGTATGAGAAATGGTAGCAATGCATGCTTGTGGACTCCTGAATTCTCAGAGTCGGTGGATAGTCGGAGCATTCATTAGTTGGTTGCAACTTGCAAAACAAATAAGAAGACGACGGTGGTGTTCCGTCGCCCCTCCGTTGGCAAAGTTAGTCTTTTTCTGGAAGACTTAGAGCTGAGAGCAACAATTGTCTTGATTAAGAATCTCGTACCTCGTTTGGTGTGACTTGCTTCTCTTTTATGGAGGGAGAAAAGAGGATCCGTCTTTCTTGGAGAGTAGACGATTTCTTCCCATAATGATAGGGGAAGGAGGCTCTTATTTCGGGAAGGATGACTCATTCTTCCTTTTACGTAACTGCCTTCCCGATAGGGCCACTGCTAGGAGTGCTTTCCTATTATATTAGAGGCGAAG
Source organism: Tetrastigma voinierianum (assembly GCA_016808115.1). Classification (NCBI taxonomy): domain Eukaryota; kingdom Viridiplantae; phylum Streptophyta; class Magnoliopsida; order Vitales; family Vitaceae; genus Tetrastigma; species Tetrastigma voinierianum. The sequence continues at coordinate 156,023 of JAEQBH010006763.1, forward strand.
AGGCCGGTTTATGGGAGAACTTACACTTATATCATAAAGAGCCAGTTGGCAGCTTCGTTTGGTGGAGTTGCCGATCGGGAGAGGAAACACTTAGGTAAAAAGCCATCCGAGATATGAGGTACCCGGGCACTCGGGCGGAGGATTGACCTGGCGTTCCTGGGCCGACCGACTTTTGGGCCTAGTCCCTTTGGGGCTCTTAGGCTGGGCCGATTGGCTAAGGGAACCGAGCCTGGGCCCAATGGTAACCACAATGCTGATATTTTTTGGTAAGGAAACTGGAAAGAAAACCCAGTTTGCATGTGTAAAACCCCGAGAAAATTCTAATTTTCTAAAAAATGGTAAAACGGGAATTTCGGTCAAAACCCAAAATTTTTCTAGATCTCGGATGACGAAACAGACTTCATCGTTGGAATTTTCTTGTGAAATCTAGCTACTACGTTGAATTTCACGAATTCAAACAAAGAGGGAATTTCACGCCTGAGACACCAGTGCCTGCAAGCCGATGATGGCTTGTGAAAGACATTTGATGTGACAAAAGTCACCTACTACATGTACCCATATGACACATGTTGCATGATTAGTGAGATGATGGAAAGATCATCTGACACTAAGTGTCAAAATCCAAAAACTTAAAAGGACATGATGGAATTATTGGAAAGTTAAATGAATAAGACAAAAATTGAAATAGTCTTCTTCATTTTGAGACACAAAATCGGCAATGAGGTGCAGTAAGGGCTGAGATTCAGTTTTAGAGAGAAAGAGAGCTAATTCTCTCTAGATTTCCCGCCGTTCGGACCGTCGGTTCTCGACGAAGCAAGAAGCAAAGTCATTCTACGCGGTGAGGGCTACGGGTGGGCACCAATTTTGTGGAGTTCCAACAACTCCAAGAGGTAGGGGTCTTCTCCTACTTGTGTTATTCTTTGGCTAAGAGCTATGTGAATGGTTAGGGATATTCTGAGGCTTGATTTAGTTATACTCCCGGTCCCAAAACATTTGAACCGAGCGGAGAAAATCATGGTCGTGAATAAAGGCTCTACCCGAGGGTTTCACTGTTCACGTGATTTTGTTGTGTGATTTTTGTGTTATTGGATGATTCAAAATGAATTGCTTGGATTGTTATTAGCCCATGTGAGCTAATTTTGTGTTATTATTGTAATTTGAATAATATGAATTATGTGAATTAATTATGTTAATATATGTATGTAAAATATATTAGTATGAATATTTTGGAATTGGCATAAAGCATTCCATATGCACTTGGGCACCCTAGAATATTAGGTGTGAGTGCATGACATGAAATTGAAACAAAAACGAAAATGTTTGTGAAAAAAATTTCGACATAAGATTTTTCGAAGAATTGTGTTGAGAGATTGTCCAACAATTCACGTCGGAGGGGCCCATGAATTGTTTCGGAGGGTTATCCAAATATATCTGGCCGGGAGGATTGTCCAATAAATTTTTACCGAAACTCGGTAGTAAGTTTTTGAGAACAAAAAGTTTTTGTTTTGGAAAATCAGATTTTACTGCATTTGGCTTAGGTATGTGCAGGGAGCCTAAAATTCGAAACACTGGATCAGGCATGTAGACATTCGGCAGGATCATGTATTTACTTGAGTGTGATTGGCTGCCATGACATGTGCAAGTAGGGTGGGGAGTAAATCCACGTAGGAAATTATCACTACCGGGCTTTGCTCACCTCGTCGAGGATCACTATCGCACAGGAGTGTATTAGGAGGACGACGCTTACTGTAGGCCGCGCTTTAGAAGAAAGTCAGTCTGCGGGCTTTCGTATTCATTTTGTGTACGATTAAAACTAAATTTTGATATATGTTTTGCTAAGAGTATTGTAATAACTCTTGAACTATTGGTATATAATTGATGTAATTTTTGTGAGTATCGATGCATGGCCCTAAGTTGCCCTTTTATCACATGGACCCAGGTGGTCGTTGTTAATCATGAGACAGTTTCACTGGCAGGTACTCTCCCAAAGATAAAGTGAGATCGCCCGACAAGGAGAGGTCGGGTTACCCGACATCCACGAGTATTCGTGAGGTTGACCCGTTGTCAACACTCTGCCTAGGCGTCACAATTGGTATCGTAGCTAAGGCAACGACACCTTAGGGAGCCCGCGGCGCAGAGTTTAGTTATACGAATACCTGTATTTGCTGGACTGGTTTGTGCCATGGTCATTAAGGTATATGAGCATTATAGCTCGATGTTGATACTGTGTTATAACTTAGTATCGGTAAGTTAGGTATATGGTTTAATGACTTGATGCAGTACGGTTAGATCACGACCTTGTGCACTTGATACTGATGTGTGATCATGTGTCAGATGTGAGATCCCTGGTAAACGAGATTCCTAAAGGAGGGTAAAATGGTAATTTCGATCAAAATCCGAATTTTTCTAGATCTTTGATGACGAAACGGACGGCACCGTTAGAATCGTCTCACGAAATCTAGCTACCACGTCGAATTTCGTTGGATTCCGAGGTGGTCGGGATTGCCGAGGCGTGGGTGCCTGATGACTCATGGCAAGGTAAGGATGCCATGTAGCGTGCAGAATAGGAGGGCCGCCACGCGGGCAGGGACCAACACGAACAATTGCATGTTCTCATGAGGACACAGGCAATCAATGAGATACATGGCCACATCGTTCATGCAAAGCCGGGCTGAGCAGTCAAAGAAATGAGCAAGAACTGCAATTTTGAGGAGAAGACATCATTTCTCCATCTTCATTTTCTTCTTGCCTGGTTTTCGACGGGCAAGTGGGTCGGAGAGTGAGTTTTAGAGAGAGAAAGTCCGGCTTTTCTAAGATCTACGACGACGGACTGGGTTTGCTCGCTTCAAATAAGAAGAGGCAAAGGTCTACACGTCGAGGGCTACGGTGGATAGATTTTGGGAGTTTCATAAACTCTATGAGGTAGGGTTTTCCTACTCATTTACTTCTTGTTTAAGGGCCTTGTAATGGACGGGGGATTTGTCGAGGCCCTGACTTCGGTTCCAATGATTCGGGATCACAAGTGAATAAACTTCATGTATTCGACACCCACCTGGATCGCTTCAGGTGATTTGTGTGGACGTGTGTTGTTGCCATGGGTGAATAACATGTTGATTGTGAAATTATGGGCTGTTCCAAGACGAACTGCCGGATTGTGCCTTAGCCCATGTGAGCTATGTTTATGTTAATATTATAAACTGAATAACATGATATATGGGATTTAAATTTGTTAATATATGCATGAGTATATATTAGCATGTGTCAGCGTTCGTGTGTCATTGCATTGCACTTTAGCGGGTTCCAAGTAGGGAAATTCCACTACTAGGCGTTGCTCACCCCGTCGTAAATACTTTTCGTGCAATCGAAGACGCACTTGGGGATGGATGCATCCGGGCCTAGAGGCGGAAGAAACGCCAAGATGGCCTTATCTTATGCGTTTTTCAGGAAAATTCGTGGCTAGTGACCCGCTTTGTATGAATTGTAATTAAATACAATTGTAAATAAACTCCCTTTTGTATAAAATATACATTTTATGAGTAGGATGTGTAGGCCCAAGTGGCCATATTTGCATCAGATGTGGTCTCGTGATACAGACAATAGATGACCCACGTGTCATTGTGTAGGTCAACTGACACCCTAAGCCTGGGGGCGCCATAAAGATGAATTGTTGTGAATGTTATAAGATTTGTGTGCTTGCATTATAATATAGGAAAATATATATATATATATATATATTGGTGGTCTTCCAAAGAGATCAAATGGAAAAAATATATATATGGTATATATAAGGAAAAAAAAGAGTTGCGTTGAGGTTTGAAATTCAAGCATCGTCATTTTCTGTGTTGAGTCACTATACAAAGAGGATCGTATCGTAGATTAAAACAAAAAGGCATGGATTGTGCCAGGATTCCTCGCACGACACGGCCGGATGAGGCCATGACATCAGGCGTGGTAGCGCCACGATGCCGCACCCATGACACTACCGACCTACGCGCCGGGTGCAGAACGTGCGCAACAAGATAGCTTCGCTGGGAGTCGCGACACAAACATCGTGGTCATGGTCGGGCACCTAGGGTCGCGACACAAAGGCGCAAGGAGGCGTGGGCTTGTGCTGTGATAATTTTGTATCGTGACCGAGGGAGCCGCGATACAGCTGCAGCTACTATAAGGGCAAGGCAGAGGGCTTATTAAGGTGATGCACATGTTCAACACGGCCAGAGGGGCCACGATATGGTCGATGCACGCCACGACATCTACCGGGCCAGCTCGCATACAAAGATGCGTCATAAGCAAGAAATTAAGGTCTGGCAGGTGCACATCAGGCATCAATCAATTTTGACTCGTGACTGCTTGAGTCAATCGGTCAGACACCGTTCAACAGGCTTAAAATAAAAATAAATAAAATATTTTTAAATGAAATAAAATAAAATAAAATATTTTTGTTGTAAAGATTTATTATGAGAATTATTGTCTTGTATTACCTATGAATGCATGGACATTGTGTATGAAATGTTTTCTGTATGTGTATAGTGTCTCAGGGCTGTGTTTATGCCTTAGAGATACTGCATTGAATCTTAACTTGCCATTTGACATGTGTAGATGGCTAGTCGAGGGCGAGGACGTAGAGGTCGTCCACGAGGTGCTAGCTACACCGCCGTTTAACCAAGAGGGTCTCACTGAGGTCGAGTACTGGCCGCTATTGCACAAAGCAGTGCAAAGAGCCAGGGAGGTCCGAGTACTTTCTGTTCAGGCACATCATCCTCCGACATTCAGGGGAGGAGATCCGGCGGTGGGTGCACCATTGGTCTGGGCGTAGGTCAGCTGCACGGAGGCCATGGAGACGCCCATACGACCAGATTAGACTAGTCATTCCAACCAGAGGACGAGTTTAAGCTCGTGGAATCGTCAAGACTCCCAGATCTAGAGGCAATGATCGCGTAAACATGATCTTTCATGGGCAAGTATTTTCCGGATAACGCTTTCATCACGCCAAGGCTCAGAGTTCCTAGAGCCGGGCTGTGGACTATGATCGTATTGAGCATGTGGCTAGATTCACTAGAGCTAGCCCGCTTTATTGATGACTATGTCTACTCGACACGCAAAAGTCGAGATTCGATAATGTAATGGGGTTGTCCATTCAAGGTGGATTGTGGACTTCGCCATGAGATGACTCCGCACCTGGACACCTCTAATTTCATAGAAAGAGATCTATGATGCCTTGAGCACTCCTGGATACAAAAGTTAGTAGCAAGAGTGAAGGAGAGCCTGGCCTTCTAGTTCTGGAAAGAAATAAAGATTTTAGTTCACATGGGTTCTGTACGCGACCATCCGGTCGTGATTGCACGTAGCTGCCAACAAAGTACCAGTCAAGTGTATGGTGTGTTACCATTACCAACAATTTCTGATACGAGGAGGGAGCCACCTGAGACAGATCCTGTGGTTTCTGGGAATAGCCTCCCAATCGCAAAGGATGAGAGGATACATATTCTCCACGCCCCGCATGTGTCAAGGAGCTAAGACGCTCAGGAGCTGCACTCCGGCACTCCCTCACATAATGCAGCCGTAGAGGCCGTGTTATGCCGAGGCAGAGGACGAGGCCCATGACAGGACGCTGTGGGCTTAGTGGGCGTGTCTACGCATCACACCACCTGGCCAGCCATCAGCCGCTATATAGGGTACGTTTGCTATCTCGCCTATGGGCAAGAGGTTATTGACTCAAAGCCATTCATTCATCGGGCTGCATTAGTTGTGATAGAGTCGGGCTTAGAGGTTGAGGTCCCCTGAGGAGCCCTTATATGTGAGTTCTCCCCTAGGATCAGGCGCAGGATAGGGATGATATGCCATGGGCTGCAGTTAGAGATCTTCTATCTACTCATAGTGTAATCTGAGTGGTCATAGACATGTCGAGTTTGCTGCCATCCCGATTGATCAAGCCGACACATCATACAGAGTCGTCATTGTTTGTGAGCGTAGGAGAGTCACCGCCTACACACAGGATGGTACTCGTGTTATATTTCAGGGGGACAAGCATGATATTTTGCCCCAGACAGTGTACAAGTCCAAGTGTCAGGGATAGTTGGCGGTCAAGAAGCCTACCCTGCAGATCGGTGGCATGAGACTGTGACTTTAGATTCACTCCCGAAAGTAGTCATGAAAGTACGAGGATGTTTTTCTCGGATGAGCCATCGGATTGCTCTTCGCAGGGTTGTAAAACTTCGATATCGAAGTTACACTGGTATTTCGCCCATCTCTATGACTCACATGAAGATGAACGCTGAGTTGCAGAACTTTGAGTCCAAATGCACAGAGCTACTGGATAAGGGGTTCATTAGACTAAGCACTTCACCATGGGGCGCTCCGGCTCTATTTGGTAAAGAAGAGACAAGACCTTCTACTGTATCGACTACCGATACTGAATAAGTACATTGGCCAAGAATCGGTACCCATTGCCCAGATTGACGATTTGTTTGATCACTGAGGGAAAGGAGTCTACTCCTAAATCCAGACCTTCACACCGGTTACCATCACCGAGGTTGGGGAGATGAGCATCCCTAAGACTGCTAAGACGTATTGCCCTTCGATTGATGGTCACGCCTAACAAAGATTCATGAATCTCATGCATAGGGTATTCCAACCCTATCTAGACTGCTTTGTCGTAGTTCAGGAATGACATTTTGATCTACCCCAGCTAGAGTGAGAGCATGAGTATGAGGATCATTTTACGCTTGCTAAGAGATCATCGCCTATACGCCAAGTTCGGGCAAGGCGAAGTTTTGGCTTACTCGAGGTGAGATTTGGGACAATGCGGTGTCGCATTAGGCGTAGACAAATGATCTAGAGAAGGTCGAGGTCGTGATTTAGTTAGAAAGATCAAGTCGGGCCTTCGAGATACGAGTTTCTGGGATTGGCCGGGTACTACAGAGATTCATTGAGGATTTCTCCATTAGGCAAGATCATGATTTAGATTGACCCGAAGGAGGTCAAGTTTGATTAGATGACAGATGCGAGGAAGATTCAGAGCGAAGAAGAGATTTACTTCACTTCCATCTGATAGTCCCAACAGGGACAGGTACACAGCAGTATTGTGATGCCTCAAGGGCCAAATTGGGATGTGTTTTAACCAACCGAGGGTGTAGCTTACACCCTGGGCGCTGGAAGGATCACTTGCTAAAAATTACTCCCACACACCACATGGAGTCAGCGCCAGTCTTCGCTTTGAAGATTCGCGCCACTATTTATATGACGCACAAGCCAGGTGTACTGCACCATAAAGTCCAAGTATATTTTCATGCAAATTCGGACTCAATATGAGGCAACGCAGATAGATGGAGTTCCAAGAGGATTATGACTCACTTTACAACATCTGGTAAGGTAAATGTGGTGGTTGATGCACTTACCTAAGTCACTGGGAAGATTAAGGCATAGCTTCGGGAACATGGATGCTCGAGGATCAGGATGCTTTGGGCTACAAGATGCCGAGTAGGCTCAGGGTACGTTGGGGAGTTTAGTAGCTATACCGTCTCTATTGAGCAGAGTGATTGAGTCCCAGGGACAGGACGTGGAGATAGTGTCTATCAAGGACTGGGTACAGTCAGGTATAGGTGACAAGGGTTGGACCGTCCACGCAGATGGTAGTCTTCGATATAGAGGACGGGTAGTGGTTCCTCAGTTGATCGATTTGAGAGAGGAGATCCTCATGGAATTTCATTGCTCTTGATTTTCCGTGCATCCAAGTGGCACAAAGATGTATCAGATCTTCACAAGATTTCACTGAGCTGGACGAAGAGATACGGTAGGGACTTGCTCGACAATGTCTCACGTGGTCGCACAGGCACCGTGGCAAGAGGCTACTTCAACACGGAGGTATCATGGGGAAGTGAGAGCACACACGATGGATTTTGTGACCCACTTGCCACTGACACCACAGACAGCGATGTGGTATGGGTACGATCGACCACTGGTCGCACATTTTCTCAAATTTCATGCGATGACCTTCATTGGAGAATTCGCCAACAGACATTCGAGAGATAGTCCGGCTACATGGAGTACTAGTATCCATAGTGTCGGATAGAGACTTGAGGTTTACGATGCACTTTTAGAAGATTTTCCAAAAGGCTATGGGCACACAGCTGACCATGAGTACAACTTTCCACCCACAAACGGATGGTCACCGCAGGCGCTGTGTGTTAGAGGACATGTCATGAAAGATGGCCCGGATCATAAGGGTAGTTAGGAAGAGCACTTACTCCTAGTGTGGACTTGCCTACAACAATGCTACCGCCGAAAGGTGATGTTTACATGAAGCATTGTATGGGAAATATGTAACACCGGTTATGTTGGACCAGGTGGAGAACTCCATCACTAGTCCCGATCTGATTAGAGACACCTCCGAAGGTGTATTTGACATTTATTAACGCCTTCTCACGGCCCGTGAGCCGGCGTAAGAGTTATGCTAATGTACAACGAATCCTTAGAGTTCGGTAAATACGCCTTCTCAAGCGTGATGCTAAGAGATGAGTGGTCGTGTCTCGCAGTCGCTGGAAGCCATCGCCGAGGTTCATTGTATCTTCGAGATACCTCGAGGATAGGCACAATAGCGACGGCTAGCTTTACCCCAGCATGTCGTGTCCACGAGGTATCACATTCCACGCTTCCGCAGATACACCTGCATCCACCATGTAAAGTGATCGGGAGATACGAGGCCGATACGACAAGACCTTCGAGGAGCGACCAGCTGCATTATATAGCCGGATCGTTTTATGACGAAGACCGTGAGGCTAATGAGGGTGCTAGCGACAAAGACCGCCGTATGAGAAATTAACGCGAACGCATGACATCGACATGCGACCACCTATCCCTTCACAGTGACGGCTAAGAGCGTAATTTACCATTTACTGAACGACTAGTTTATACGTACTGTGATAATGACGCCGCATACGCATGTGGTTCATTAGATTGTGCAGACTCGACGAAATCTTTTTAAGGAGAGAATGTAAAACCCAAGAAATTCTAATTTTCTAAAAAGGGTAAACGTAATTTCGTCAAAACCTAAATTTTTAGATCTTGGATGACGAACCGACTTTACCGCTTGGAATCGCCTCGCAAAACTAGCTACCACATCGACCCCCGTCACTCAAATGAATTTCGTTTTTCGAGACACCGAGGTTCGTGCCTTATGACGGCTATGAAGATACGAAGATGTGACAAAGTCACTTCATTACATGTACCCATGTGACACATGTTGCATGATTAGTGAGATTATGGAAATGAATGACTTGCATTGTGTTCTGCCACAAAATCCAAAACTTAAAGGATACTGATGGAATTATTTGAAAGTTAAACACAAGACAAAATCAAATAGTTCTTCTTCATTTTGATACACAAAATCAAGTAGTTGAGGTGCGTGAATGGCTGAGATTCGGTTTTGCAGAGAGCTACTCTCTCTAGATTTCCCGCCGCTTGACCGTCTGGCTCGACTACAAGAAGCAAAGTCGCTCTACGCTGTGAGGGCTACGCGTACACCGATTTCATGGGAAGCCCGACAGTTCCAAGAAAGAGGTCTTCTCCTACTGCTATTCTTTTCTGGCCAAGAAAGCTACGTGGAATGGTTAGTGGATATTCCGAGGCTTGATTTAGCTGTAATTTCGGGTCTCAAATTTGAACCGAGTGGAGAAAACTCCTATTTGCAGAGCCGTGAACAGCGTCACCCGAGGGTTTCACTGTCTACGTGATTTGTCAGGTGATTTTTGTGTTGTTGGGTGATTCAAAATGAATTGCTTGGATTGTTATTAGCCCATGTGAGCTAATTTTGGTGTTATTGTTGTAATTTGAATAATATGAATTATGTTAATATATGCATATAAAATATATTAGTATGAATAATTTGGAATTGGCATAATGCATTCCATATGCACTAGGGCACCCTAGAATATTAGGTGTGAGTGCATGACATGAAATTGAAACAAAAATCAAATGTTTATGAAAAGACTGACGGAAAGATTTTCTATAATTGTGTTGGGAGATTGTCCAATAATTCACGCCTAAGGGCCTATGAATCATTTTGGTATTATCCAACATATTCGCCTGAGGGTCAACAAATTTTTACCGAACTCTCAGAGGTTTTGAGAATAAAAAAGTTTTTGTTTTGAAACTGTGATTTTTACTCAGAGATTTGGCTTAGGCATGTGTGAGAGAGTCGTGAGGACTCAAACATGGATTGGGCATGTAGATTCACAGGATTACGATTTACTTGAGCCAAGTGATTGGTTGCCATGACATGTGCAAAGCAGGCGGTGAGTAACCCATGAGGGAAATTATCACTGATCGGGCTTTGCCTACCCCGTCGAGGATCACTATTTCGTGTACAGGAGGTATAGGAGGATCGACGCCACTAGAGGCCGCGCTTTTAGAAGAAAGCTCAAAAGGTTTTGGTATTCGCTTTGTAGAACATGTATTAAAACTTTAAATTTGATATATGTTCGTTAAGAGTATTGTAATAACTCTCGAATCCATTTAGATATACATGTAATTTTGTGAAGATGATGTACAACATGGCCATTTTTATCATTAATATGGACCCTGTGGTCGTTGTTAATTATTGGTATTGTGTTTTGTACCTTGGGTAGAGCTCTATACAAAGGAGACTGCCCGATTCTGAGTGGTGTCGTTACCTCGACATCCACGAGTATTCCGTTGTGTCGACTCGTTGTCAACTGACCAAGTTTTCACAGTCATAAAGAGTCTTATTTTTCATTGATAACATGCGCTTTTGTGTGAAATGTTGTTGGTAACGATATTGTTTCCTCGAGTTGGAAATCTGTAAAAGATTTCTAGTTTTTGTGCGTGCGGTTATATTCTTTGATTGATAACATGTCGCTTTTGTATGAGAAATGATAGCATGCATGCCGACATTTTGGTGAGGAACTGAAAGAAACCCACTTGCATGTCTTTTCATTGGATAACATGTCGTTTTGTGAAAATGATACATGCATGCATGTAAGCAAATGAGTAAATATCATGCAATAGTTTTTGTATCTCACGTGCATGGGAACATCGCGCATATTGGGTGTGAATGCATGACATGCCTTTGAATAGGTGGTTTTTCTCGAAAGGTTGTCTACCACATTTTATCGGAGTTTGTCCAAATAAAATATATCAGAGGGTAGTCCACAGTATTATCAGAGTCTGTCCAAATGAATAAATATCGGAGGGTTGTCCATAGTATTTTCGGAGTGTTGTCCACAGTATTATCGAAGTCTGTCCAAATGAAAATATTGGAGAGTTGTCCACAGTATTTTCGGAGTGTTGTCCACAGTATTATTGAAGTCTATCCAAATGAAAATATCAGAGGGTTGTCCATAGTGTTTTCGGAGTGTTGTCCACAGTGTTTTCGGAGTGTTGTCTACAGTATTTTTGGAGTGTGTCCATGGAGTGTTGTCCACAATATTTTCGGAGCGTGTCCAATGAAAATATCGAGGGAAGGTCCACGATATTTCTCGGAGACATCTAATTTAAAAATATCGATACAATATTTTCGAGTATGTCCAATGAAAATATCGAGGGTTGTCCAAGCAAGATTTCTCCGAGCGCAACCAATGAAAATATCAAAGGGTGGTCCAACATTATCGGGCGATATCCAACGAAACTTTATGAGAACTAAAACAAAAATACTGTTTGGAAATAGTTTCATACATGGCAAAACGATACGAAAGTGAGCCTGGGAGAGGATTCGGCGCACGCGCACGGGCATGAACATTCATGTAGAAATATGCATATTTTTACTAAAGGCTGTTGGTAAATTTGTGAACATGGTACGCATATGCACGAGGGCGGAGTAGCCCCCATAGAGATTTTCTCACGGCATCACCAATTCCGTCGGAAACATTTCGTGCAATCGGAGGTACACGGAAAACGTAAACAGTCCAAGAAATAGTTGAGAAAAGGCTGATTTGGCTTTGTTCTCAGATCCCCGTAAATTTTTGTATAACAAATGCGCTTCTAGTAAGGTTTCACAGTTTCATATGTCCTTAATAAAATGTTGTTTTATACCGACTTTGCGCGCATTGAAAAAAAAATGACCCCCGAATCAAAATACAATAAATAAAATGAATTGTATGTGATAACTTTAAATAAAAATGTAATATACCTCCATAACTCCATTATCATTAAAATAAACTAATAATAATAATAATAATAATAATAATAATAATAAAATTAGATATGGTACTTAAATAAATTATATACATACATAATAATTAAAATTTTAAAATATTTTGATATTTATGTATCATATTTATATAATAAAATTATCAAGATATTTATATGAAATATAAATTTTATTATATGTTTCTTTTAATTTTTAAAATGTATTTTATATTTTTATAATTATAAATTATATATTTACGACACCTACCAACCATAGCTCTCAAACTTATTGATTCGACTATTGTATCGTGAATAAGTAACTTTTCTGATTTAGTAATTAGTCCGATTTTTAAAACATTAGTAAAAGTACAAATGAATCTTGAAACAGAAGAATGAGTTTGTTATTTAAATAACATAATTTGGAGGGAAATTCTATTTCAACGGGAAGTTCGTTAAATAAAGAACTGTATGTAAAGAACTACGGTTATCCAGACGGATAAATGGGGAATCCGGCTTCATGGGTGACGGACAAAAGGTCCTCAAAAGCCATATGCCTAGAAAGGCTTGACGCTCTACAAAGGCATGGGACCTTGGGTCGTCAAGTCACCATGCAATTTATAATTCATGAAAGAAAGAAGGCGAAAATTCATTAGCCAAAACATCCAGTAATAAGTAGCACATCCGCCATAAGTCAAGTCGGATCATCGGCCTAATGTAACAAATCTTGAAACATGAAGTCTAACTCTCACTATGTTAATGCGGATCTGAAATGATAGAAATATGTTTTTAAATACGTTTTCCTTCTTGTGACAAATTTCTGCTGCACAAAACCTTAATATGTTAAATGTTTCAAGTGGGTCTTTATTTTATCCTACCTAGTAAAGAAAATCAAATTTAACTTCTTTAAATAAAATATGCAACAATTTCCTTAAAGCTACAGGAAAAAAATTTAAAAAATAAATTACGAAATATAAATAATATTAAAGTACTAAATAAAATAAAATATATGAAAAATAAGATCCAAATACTAAGCAATAATAACCAAAATGAAAAAATATCAAAATAACTAAGTAAATGAAACATGACTTCAATAGCATACAAAAAATACAATAAACCATATAATTAACTTATTTAAAAATAAAAGAAAAATCACATACACAAATCGAATCTAACCAATGCTATTTTTTAGCCTAAAGAAAACTGATCAACCCAACCCATTTCGGGATATAGGCCAAAACGAATTGGGTTAATCTGACCCATTTATATTTGAACTAGTTTTCGATTATCCCAACACAACTCATGCGGGTTGCAGGCCAAAACGGGATAAAATGAGTCAAAACCTTAAAATTTGTTTTTAAAAAATTAATTTTACAATATTTATCATTCTTCAAATAAAAATAAAAATATTACAAAAACAATAAAGTAACAATTTAATAACATCTTTGAAAAAATAACTTCTAAGTATTAAATGAAATTTTATATGCATGTAATCTTCATCCTCATTATACCCAATAATAAATATGCACTAAACATTATAAGCATGAGTATCCTCGGCGCCATTTGAATTATCCTCATCTATTAATTAAATTTTAGGAATAAGTTAAATAAACATAAATTCATGCCTACCTCAGCTTGCCAGAGCGCGAAAGTTTCCAAAAGGTGCTTATCCAGTGATGTGGACGTCCGTGACGCTTTATTACATCAGAAAAGGCGAATTATAAATAAAAAACAATATAAATATCATTTATATTTAGAATAAAAAAAATTTATAATTAGGAAAATTCATTATTTTTTCCTGTGCAAATACATCTCAACCGTATAATAATAAAATATTCTTTGTTTGGAAAATTTAAAAGATATAATCATATTAGGAAAGAAATATGTATGATTTTGTTATTTATTTTAAAGTAAATACATTTTGTAAATTAACACTAGCTTAAGTACAAATTATTTAAAATATTGATCATTTTGTTATTAAATTTAATTTAATTTATAAACTATCACAATTTCCATTTTATAAAAAAACATATATGACTAAATAAAATTTAGGAGAAATACAAAAAAATGAATTGTAAATATTTAAATATGATTAATGATATAAATTGTAAAATATATTCAATATTAAAATTGTAATTTATTTAATTCAAATTCATTCCGTAATTTTCCATACAATATTTTAAATATTAAATTATCATATAAATTAACACTACATGGATTTATATTTTGATTTGTACGTTACATGGCCATACGTAAGATTGTTGCTTTCTAAATAGAAGGATTAATACTGTTGTCTTTGGTCATAATTTGGAGTCTCTGATTTGCTGCGCTACATTACTGGCGCCATATGTAAAGATTCGAGCCTTTGAATCTCTATTGAAATTAATTTTTGCAACGATGATTATTTTTCAATTGTTGTTTAGTCTTAAGCTGAGGGATGGTGATTCTTAAAAGTTTTATAAGAAAAGAAAAAAAAAAATGTACATGATGAAAACCTTCTATAGTTTCACAGAATCGAAGTGAGATTAAAAGTTTGTTAAAATTTTGATATTAGTTACACAATGAAAACTTTCAATATATATTTTCATAATTTTATAAAATTAAATTTATATAGACTATTTTCTTAAAAAAAATACTTTCTATAATTTTCATGGCGGTGACAATACCTAAGTAGAAAACTTTCAAGAGACATCTTTTAACATAAATTCAAATATTTAATGTGCATAAGTGATTGAAAATTGTAGAAAAGTATAAGGAACCCTTCTAATGTAATGTTCAATTTTGTAAAATTGCAGAAAGCTCTGAGTGTAGAATTTTTTTTTTCAAAGTGATAAAAAAGTGACTTGAAGATTTATCAATGCTTTCATAATTACTCCTTTGAAGTTTTTAATTTACATATCTAATTTACTGTATTATAACAAAATGCTTAATTATAAAAAAATCTAAATATTTAATATTGTTATCATATTTATAAGGAAGTAGCTTAAGGACACTATATTGTTTAACTAAAAGTATTTGCAATATCCATTTAAATATTGTGTGATTAAATTTTCATAAAACCTTATAAAAGTTTATTTTTAAGATTACCGTGGTTCTATCCATATGCCTAGCTTAATTGATTAGAACATTCAACGTTTAAAGGCTAGAAATGAGGAGAAGAGGTTTCCAGTAACAATAAAAACAATTTACTATATTGTAAAAATGTAAGCTTTTAAAAAAAATTTATTGTGGTCCTTTCAAAAAAAAAAAGGAAGATTAGTGTGGTAAGAAGAAGAAGTCACTTCCACTTCCAAGTCAAATAATAATAATAAAAATAGTAGTAGTAGTAAGGAAAAGAAGAATAAGAAAAAATTCATTTATCCAACCAATGAATTAAATAAATAAAGTATATAATGTCACTTCCCAAGTCAAATAATAATAATAATAATAATAATAGTAAGAATAAAGAAGAAAAAAATCATTTATCCTACTAATGAATAATTAAATATAAATATGTACTATATCCAATAGCTTACACTTCCATGTCAAATAATAATAATAATAATAATAGTATTAGTAAGAAGAAGAATAGAAAAATTCATTTATCCAACCAATGAAGAATTAAATAAATAAATATGTAATTATATTCACAGTTTTCATAAAGTACTTTATATTTATATTTTATTTTTCTCTAGGCAAATTTCTATTAAATAAGGAAAAGGAAATGAAATTTGATAGAGATCTTCAAAAATTTGACCTTGTCCAAATATTACGATTTCCATGAATTTCTTTCTGGAAGTGGGCCCAAGAGCCCAGTGTCTGTACATTTAAGAGCTATTATGGACCATGGGCTTTGAAGTAGCCTACCAGAGCCCAAAACATTTGTGGACCTCATCCTTTTCTTTCCTTTTGGTTTGGGCACGGACAGCGCCATTCTCGCTGTTGTCATCCTTGAACTGGTCCTCAGCCCAATGGGCCGGAAAGGGTTTCAAACCCAACTAGAGTTAAATCATTCACCGCATTGAACCATCTTTAGATGTTGCTTTTAGCCCGCATATATAAATATTGGGTAAATGATGCAGTTACTTTGAATTTATATTTACCAAAAAAAATTCCTAACCTATTTTTATCAATGATTTATTCTTTAAAATATAATTTGAACTTTGAAACACCGAAAAGCGATAATTAGAATGAGCGATAGTAATGATGGGTTATCATTTCCATCGTTACGCCATTCAGTTCACTACTGCTATCATCAACTTTACAACATTCAATCGTTCGCTTCACACCCTACACCTTCGTCCCCGCACTACGTCGCTACATTCTTTTCGTTACTTTTATCCCCGCTTATTCATCGTCTTCATCATTCCGCATTCTTCAGCATACATACTTATTTTATCTTACTTTATTGTTGCTTATTTAGTGTATAAATATTTTATACATTTAAAGGTACATTTTTGATAACGTGACATTTATTGCTAATCACGGCACTACATATCTGATACGTCTAATCACATCTAGCCCTGCTCAGATCACCCAACTCCACTTCACATTTATTGCTACGCACTTGTCCGCGCCCAACTCACTGTGCTACTTATCATCCAAAAACTAGTTTTGCCTATCCACCACAACATCTCTCGATACATACTGTTCCATCGCACCCAGTACTATAATAGTTTATCCCTACCAATGTCAATCCGCCAACAAGAGAAAATAAAGGATTCATCAATGATTTTAATTTTTCAACGCCTAAAGTCCAACCATACTGACCCTCAAATCACATTACAAGAAATTACCTAATGACCTTATGGTTCTTTTTTACATTAAAATGAGTTTAACCAAATGGATAAAATTTAAAAGAAAATTAAAATAAATTCTAAAATACCTACGTTGAAACCAAGACATAAGCATTCTAATAAAATAAAAGCCATCGGTGACGCATACAAAACCACATCGTCTCTGCCTGAAAGGCCTCACTACTGTATAAAATTTGAACTAGGAATAATTACCACTCCCTTCCAGTATATTAAAAGTTCAAGGTAAATCAAATATAATTAGAAAAGAAAAAACAAAAATACCGTAAGCTCTCTGATGATGAATTCAAGAGCATTGCTTTATTGCTTTAGGTTATTTATATCTTGAACAAGTTATCATCGTTATTACCATTGGTGTAGTAATAATTGTATCCATTTTGACATTTTCCATAAATAAAAAATAACCTCCCATGCAAATTTTAGGGGTAAAAAATGCATAATTTGTGAAACTTCAAAAAATCTGAATTTTCTAAAAAGGGTAAAACGGTAATTTTGATCAAAAAACCGAAATTTTTCTAGATCTTGGATGACAAAACGGATTTCAATTGCCACCGCCCACGAAATCTGGGCTACCTCGTCGACTCATCTGATTCCTGGCATACCGAAATTTACGCTTTTCAGATATTCGGTGCTCCGGGTGACACACAGATGACATGCATGACGCGTTAATGCCCCATATCAGCCTACTGCTAAGTTTGGAAGGAAATAATGAAAGATAAAACAATAAAATAAAATAAAGAGAAATAAATAAATATGAAAATAAATAAATAAATAAATAAAAAGATAAAAACGAAAATAAAAAAGAAAAGTCAAAAGAGACAGGAGAGGGAAAGCGTTAGAGAGAGAGAGAGAGAAATTTTATTTTTTTCTTTTTCGCTTCTTTAAGATATACGTAAACGGATCAAGTTTCGTCTGAAAGAAGGCGCAGTGCTCATCTACGCGACGAGAGTTTACACGCGCACCAAAGGTGCCCCGTTTTGGCGGGTCCGAGATTCAGCTCATTTTGTGTTATTGCTTCTATGAATAAATACGTCATACTACAGATCACGTTAAGATACGCTATTTGACGTATTAACATGGACGCATTAATGTAAATCATATGTAAAAATTATAATTGTCCACGGTGTATGATAGCGTGAGATGAGAGAGAGGGGAAGAGCAAAGAAAAAATGCATCTAAGATCACGCATTTCATACGCACTCACATCGCGCTGAGTCGGGCCACCGATACAGGAATGGGTTGAAGGCCGAAATGGGACAAAGTCTAAGGTTGAGACTACTTCTGACACTGTAAATTGATCAAAAATGATAAATTACATGTTTCATGAGTGTCGTAGAGATCTTCCAGGTGAAAGACCCAAATGTTATTCACAGTTATACATGAATGCGATGTAAGTTCGAAAATGTCGGGAGCGCGTACAAGGCCCCGCGAAGGAAACCTAAAAATTCGTGGGCCCATAAAAGAAAAAAAAAAAAAAAGAAAACTGTACGAAACGATAAATTAAAATCGAGGGTCCAATGGTTTAAGTCATCGGGTTAAATACCAATGGTTGGTTTTCAACTCGCAATTGCAAAGTGGGAATGACACCTCAGTCATGGTGCACGAGGTCGTGATCTCATGCATGACACGGAACATTTCATATATAATATCGCATAAATTGTATGAATGATTGATATTTATGTATTATGTCATTACATGTGCATTTTAGAGTAACCTCAGGAAAACTTCTAATCGGGCACTGTCACTCCAGGTGAGGAATTATTTTCAAAAAGGTAGGAGGAAATTGGTTTCGAGTCGCTATGATGACTTAGGCCTGCCAGGGCCTATTCAGTTAGTTTAAAATGTTGTGGATAACATATTTAGTTCTTACATGTAAATAAAGTATAGCATACACTTTTGTATATTTGTGAATTAAATATGCAGGAAATGAGTGTGATATCGGGACATCCGATATTTACAAGCTGAGGCTGACTATCGTCAACGGACCCCCGGATAGGTAGTGTCACATAATCTTTGTTGAAATCAATGGCATAATGAGGAAATACCAAACAAAGAAATAAACACCAGATTTACGTGGAAATCCTTACGGGAAAAAACCAAGGGCAGAGAAAAAAGCTTCACTATGAAACTGGGAGAAATTACAAATACAACGGAATAGAGACAAACTCTAACGTTCATATGACAAAAATACTCTGGGCAAAGAAAGGTCCATATCGACCTGCCCCATACGCTATCACAAATGCATCCCTATTTTTCAACTTTTCTTTCACAAAATCACATCATGAAATCTTTCAAGTTTCCAAAGATAAGCCTAAAACCAACAATCAATAAATTGACCTTTGGCCTACCAAGTCTTAAGGATGAATAGACCCCATTTATAGATGGCAAGAGAGAAATTACAAAACATGGTGCAATTCTACAAGAAACTTCACATCATTTGATGTGATTCACACAACTCTAATGTAAGCATCATCATCTTCAGTTCCAAGAACTTCCAACTCATTGGATAGGGTGTATTTATCCCTACAAACCAAAGTTCATAGGTTTAGGCCCCAAAAAGAGAAAAACAGGTTGCTTCAATTATCTATGAATTCTTCCATATAATATTTCTTCAGCTATAAATAAATCATTACCACTTCCAAGATTTTTTAAAAGATATTTTTCTAACATTCAGGACAAGGTAAATGCCACAACTATTTGTTTACTGTAAAGATTAAGGATGAGATACATAAAACCATACTCTTAATGGATATCTTGGGCGACTGATACGCTTATAGGATTATCAATTCCTAATCCTCGCCTGAAGTGTTCATATGCTTCTCCTCCAAATTTGAGAGTGTCCTAGCTCGCATTCAAAAGATATACCAAGAGAGATAGCTAGGACTTCTAATCAAGAATTAATGAGATAAAATGATCAATCCATATCCAAATTTAATTTCCATTGAAGGTTGAATCTTTTTAGAAATAGGAAAAAGATTTATGACACAAAAAGAGAGAGAGAGAGAGAGAGAGAGAGAGAGAGAGAGAGAGTTACCAAAACTTTAGGGATTCACGCCTAAGCTTTCAGGATAAGTTTTCCTTCAACTGGCCGCTCTACCTCTCTCACAATAACTGCCATTCTTGCCCCCAAAAATCGATGCGGAGAAGGTATAAATGCGCTCGAGTTTTGTGTGATAACCCACGCTCTTGAAGTTTTTTCCGGGCCTCAAGATACCCTTAACGCTTACTTCATACCGCCATGCCTCCTGCCTTTAAAAATGTAATAGATGGACACACACCCGTTAAATCACCGTTAGCGGGATGGGCATTGGTGACTACGTAAGTAAACGTTAAGGGAATCTCGGGATTGAAAAAAAGTTTAAGGGCAAAGTGAGACATACGTGCAAACCTCAAGGCATTTATGCACCTAATCCCTAAAAATCATAAAGCTGAATAAGCTTACCTTAAAAAGGAAACACATGGCTCTTTCACCTTAAAAATTATATTAATATTGAGAAGAAATATTTTACATACAAGTAATTAAACTCAAGAAACCTTTATCAAATACTATACGAAGTACCTCACTCAATTTGACTCGTAGTTGGAATTGAACATTGTCTGATGGGCACCAGAAAAACAGATTGCTCTGTTTTTAGTATTAGCATATCGCACTTCATACTACATACACCCGTTACTCAAAAGCATAAATCAGCTATTAATCCAGCTGAAGTTCTCCAAACAAAGATGATACGAAATAATATTCACTGAACAGAATGACATAACAGTTACAAAATCAGTCTTTGGGAGATTAAAAAAAAATTGACTGGCATGCAGATTCCCCTACCTTTTACTGCAGCAAGATGTCTTGAGTAGCTAAAATGTTAGTCCACTTTTCAGTTCCATTCAAGAATGGTTGGTAATGCTTTAAGACAACCAGTCACATTCCTAGAACTGGTCAAACCTCAATCTCCAATCATCTCAATTAGAATGATAAATTGAATGAGAAGTATAAAACTTCTTATGCAAAACAGAAAGAACAATTAAGAAATAAAACCCACTCACCCTAGACAATTCCTGCACACACATGTAGTCAATCAAGTATATATAATAAAGAATCCCTTATTACCAGCATTTAACACCAAGTTGCACCTTCTTAGTAATGTTCCACTTGCATGATTGTTTGAACACTGGTCTTGATTGTGGATCTCCATGAATCACAAAAATTAACTCGATTCTCGACCATGAACTATTTGTCTCAATAGATTAGTTTGATCTAGAACTTGGGATAATGGATGTAAGCTGAAAAAATATTCATAAGTTGTTACTGAAGTTGAAGTTATCACCCTAAGGAGCCAAAGCATTAACTTAGGTGTAATTGGTCCAATGAGATTACATAGAAAAAAAAAAATCAATTATGGACACTAAATACAATTAGATCTACTTTCATTGATAAATCTCGGGATTTGGTAATCCCGTACAATCATCTCAGATAAAATCTATATTGTACTTAATGTCTCAAGACCGTGAAAGAACTTTACAACAATCTACGTTTGCTTCACTGACATCAAAAGCATTTTAAATTTTGTTCTATTTTGCCTAGCTTTATAAGTCTCTCTTTATTACTGTTAGAAAATAAAATCAGATAAAACAAGAACGAAAAAGAAAGAAAACCAAGATTTACGTGGAAAACCCAAATCGGGAAAAACCATGAGTATAGGAGCTATTAATCCACTATATCAAATAATGGTACAAGGAGAAAAGAAGGGGAGAAGAAAAGTGAGCTTACAATGATCTCACTATCTCTGAAGATACTGAAACTCAATAAACACAATATATATATATATATATATATAGTTTGTGTATAAAAGCCCTAGAGGGCAAGCTTGAGGAAGCAATTGCTTGTCGCAGCTGTGCTTATTGCTTGTCGCACAGTTAGAAGGTGAGCGTCTGTATTTACTAGCTTGTCACGATTAGTGTGTTTACCGACACGCCTCTTGCTTCGATTGTCTTTTTCTTTTCTTCATTTTTCGTCACACCCGGCCAACACTAATAATAATTACAAGAGCTTCGGATGTTGAAGACTCAGAAAAACAGAGGTTCGGTTGCGGCTTATTCTTACCATCCCATTTCACACCATGGTTTCTATTTGCTAATGCTATTATACTAACATAGCATCAATGGAAAAATAAATTTTGTTTATAAGCAAAGAAATAAGTCTCATGAGGTACTAGTATTCAACTCGAGGACTTTGATATCTTTTCATATATTTGATTCTATGAAAAGAGAAATATAAAAATAAAAGATAAAATTACCGAATCCATCAAAGAAGAACCAAAATTACTGCTTCATATGATGTGGTAGCAAAAATAATATGTTTAAAATAGGCTTTAAACAAAGCATAATATAAGAAACATACACATCATCAACATGTTTAATATGCAAAGTTATTGGCAGATGGCTAGTTCAATAAACACAAAAGCTCTTACACTCAAGCTTTCCCACGGAATAACAAACCCATTACTCTCAATCATAATTAGCCTAATGATCTCGAGATGCCGCTTAAAATTGAAGTTCTGCAGCTACAAAATGAAATGATATTCATAAAAAAAGGTCCTTCAACACCGCAGAGTTACTTTTCTTGATTAATAATAAAATACTTTAGTATGCCGTCTATAATTAAACCTCAGCTTATTCCTTAAAGATACTAAACCAAGTTGGATCGATCTTTCACAAAGGCAAACTGTGGCAAAATAAAGAGGAAAAAAAATAGTCATAATTATTGTTTCTCAACTATGATTCTCAAGCCATAACATCATCAAACATCTTGCAGCTTCCCAGAGAGTTTAATGCGTTTCCAATCAAACAAAATATAATATTTCTATTTGAAAAATCTTATTTTATCAACATATACGTGGGAAGGTGTTAATTAATAAAAACATTTAAGAATAGAGCATCACCGAGGTAATACACTTTGAAAAAAAACCAAAGAGAGAATTTAAAAAGTCTTACCATTTAACTTTGGAAACTCCTTCAGTTATCATACCATTGCTGTTGTCATGTATAATCTCGCTTTATCTTGTTCAAGAACTCAAATAGGCATATCTCCATGAACGATGAAGTAGTAAAGTGCCACAAACTCCCCAAAACTAATGACGAATCCAAGAACAATATCTACAAAACCACATATACTACCTAAGTAATCATCCCACTCATTCATCTTTTCACCACAAGAACTTAAAAAGTGTAGTTGACCCTCCATCTCATCTCTTCATCTTCTAATTTTTTGTGAGGAGGGTTACAAAGTTTTGATTCTTTGTATGAGGTATTTAAAGCACTGAGCGCGGCGGGAATTTGCATTTGATATGTATGATAAATGCAGAACACTTTAGACGGTTTATTTGTAGCATTTACGTACTCTCTTTGAGCTTTATTTGTGATAGATCACATAATCCAGCACTCACTGACCAATCATACAGGTGGCTGGTCCAACTCAAATTACTTCGATAGTCTCACCATTATCCACACCCCAACAAACTCCGGCTACTCCACCGCACTCCTCCTCCAAACCACCTATTACTTGAAAAATCACTGCCTCTCTATACTCTGTGCTACTCTTTGCACTCCAATTCCTTTCCTTCCATTGAACTACTGCATTATCAACATGTATCAGTGTTTAATTGTAAAAATTCATTGCATACACACTCAAATCCTCCTTTTCCTGAGCTGCTACATTTTTTTTATATATTTTGGCATTTATTTCATATATTGTTGCAGAGAGGTCCAATATTTAAATTTTTTTAGTTTATTAAAGATTTAGTATGTTTGATTAATCTATTAGGATCTCAGACTGAGAACAACCAACTTCATGTGCTCCACTCATCCACGTTGCGCATTCTTCCACACCTGTTCTCCCCAAACCACAAGACAATCCTCGTAGCCTCACATTTGAATGCAAAGGTCCATCTTAAACCATTGTCCGCAAACGCAACAGCCTGCATCTTATACAACGTCAACCCATCTCCACCTTCCAACAATTATCGTCAAATTAAGAACACCAATCTTCCACTGTCTCAACATCGTAGTTCTCCTATTAACATATTACTGAGAGATCAAGATGGTACAAACTCAAACTAGATTGATCACTAATCCCCACATGACAACAGAGCCCAAACATGTTGTCGGAGAGATCTAATCCATCGTTACAAACATCATGGGCATGGAACCTTCCACAGCTCGAACTCAACCATCTCCTCAAATTGCATTTTAGTATCAGTTGAACTGCAAAGGTCTCTAAATGCACTGCTTTGCACATTTTTTAAACCAAAACTAAAATCCTGACCGGAACCCAAACCACCAGAAGAAGCCCCTAAATCTTATAGCTGCATACTGCTGTTCAAAACGTTTTCTTGAGTAGTCAATTATAAAATCAGCTTGGCTCAATTCATGCAGCACAACTTTATATAAATTATTTGAAACAGAATCTGGTCATGCTTGTTGAGTCGTGAAAAGATAAACTAAGCACACAAAGAGGAGACTCGTGCGTGATTTTCTCCACATCACACCTGCAATGAATTTAAATCCACGTCCAACACCTCCACCACATAGCCGTCCAACACCCTGCAAAGTCCTACTCAGCCGATTGTGAATCAAGACACAACTCACTCAAATTCATGAAAACTGTTACTGCTGTACCACGTCCCCTCTGAACCCATCTATATTTTTGAAACTCAGCTTCCTCCCCATCATGTTATTGTTACGCCATGCTTGCATCTTCAGCAGTCCTCATTCATATTTGTTTTATACACAACACAATTTCTCATTTGCTGCAAATTGCATTGTATTCTCACTGCTGATTAGGCAGTAGAGTAGAGAAACCATGTTCTGTAAAAAGCTAGTCCGAAATTGAACCATGTAACCGGTTCATAGATACAAGTCAACAAAGCAAAATCTATACAGTTGGTCGCCTCGAATCTCACCTCTGCTGATTAAGATAGATCAAGATATGTCGAGTAGTAATGTTTCCTAAAAGCATCCTCGGAATTGAACCATTTGTATACTATACGAGGTTTACATTTGAATAAGGCTACTGGTACTAATGTTGAATACCATGGTATTAAATAGTTAGTTTTATACTATTCAGATCAAGATATGCAAGAGTAGTTACAAGCTCAAATATTGAATTGAAACTTATTTAGATATAGTATATAAGCTGCATGCTGTTATTGTACAGCAATAACCCATAGAGAGCTGGAAGAATAGCGGAGACCATTCCAGACAGATTCGCTACCAAATGCTTACTCTAGCACTACTGTGGTCAGACACTGCAGCTATACAGCCTCGCTGCAACCCAGCTGTGCGCGTACTCCACACCTCGCCTGAGGCCACTGACTCGTTTCTACTACACCAACCCACCCCAAGTCGCCGCCTCAACAGCAGCATCGTGCTTCAGTCATGCCCCTCACATTTGTTTTTGCTCATCATTACATCATGGACACAAGTTTGCTATTTCAGTTTATTTTTAAATAAATTCTCATGTACCAGAAATATTTGAATATATAAATATATTTTCATTACATAAATTATTTTAGCCAAGGTATATATTGCACATACTTCACTTACTCTTCAAACTGATCTCCAACTGGAGGTTCAAACATGCTTTTTAAATGCTTTAAATGCTGCAACTCTGCCAATGAAGGACCTATCCTACCCCAAATAGTATGATGAAGATCAAGGCTGATCACGTTTATTCCGTGTAGTTTGTCACACTCCACCCCTCTCCACCACGCAACAACCTTTGTCTTCCATCTCCATGAGCTAAATGAGCTTTTACATTCCAAAATCATCCACAACACCTCTTGAACTAGGCTATTGAGCCTCTCCTCTCTCTTTGCATACAATTTCTTAGCTTTCACCTACCTTTCCTGCTTTTGAAATTGAGAGGTGAGTTTGGTCCAATCAATATTGAAAAGGGCCTTCATTTCCACCTTATCTTCAATACAAAAGCATTTACTCTGACTTTATAAGTTCTGGTTTTTTTAATTTCTATATCACTATATATTCTTTTATAAACCATTCTGCACACCAACATTTATATGTCCCATTATATAGTTACAAAAACAAAAATCTATTGCATCGCTATGCTCGATTTCTTTTTACATTCATTCACTTTTCTGCTTTTACATGATTTAGTATTATGTCTTATGTTTCATTGTACTATGCTTCACATGAATACTATTTAGAATAGTTTGTAATAATATGCTTTTAATACAGAATATACATTTGTAATTTAATGATATTGTAAATAGAAACCATTTCTTAAACTGAAACATTTGTAATCTGGTTCCAAGCTCATATATTATTGCCTTATGTTCCCTCCACATATTCTACTCTTAACACTTTATTTACTATTTATCATATTTACATTAATGCACAGCAATCACTACTTTAAACATTGTTTTTTCAAATGCCTGTGATTTCCAAATCCGATTTATATGTCTTTAACTCATACGTTTAATACACACCCAGTTTATCTTCTTCATTTTTAAAAATTATGAATGCTTCGTTCTTTATTCTTATCATTTTTTGTCATTTCATTTTCTTTTAATATAATATGTGCTGTGCTATTTCATTTTACTCTTAAATTATTAGAGAGCATATATTTGTATAAATATAATATTCCACTCTGTATCTAACACAAAGAAGAGTAAAGAAAAAATGCAACAACAAAAATGTATAAAAATATGACTCTTGAACAAAGAATCAACTTTACAACACATGTAGTCACTTTCAAACACTACACACAATTAGCATATATCGTAAACAGTCAACTTTGTCACATAATGCAACGTCAATACCTATTTATTGTTTTGATCCTCGTGCTTTGTGCACTCTTTACCTTTGTTTACTACACATAACAACTTTTTTATTTTTAGAGTCTAAATACTCTACCACAATATGTAATTATTTTTATTTACAAATTTAACTCTAATTCCCTTCTTTTTCATTCTATTTTGAAATGTATTTATTACATGAAATCAGAGGCTGATTACTATGATGGATGAGGGAGATTACCAAAACACTGCGGACAAGGCTTTTAAAATTTCTACTATATTTATATATATCTAATAAGTTTTTGCAATATCATCATTATTATTCATCTTTTGAAATAAAATGAATGGAAGCAGAAGTTTTCTAAGATTTTATTGCTCTTCAGTTTCCAAGTCTTTTAATAATTTTTTTCCATACCAAACTATCAACATAACTTGCAAGGAGGGCAATTGACTTTGAATATATATTTTGTGTTCTACATAATTTTAAATTCTACCAACCTAACTTTCATCATGTCTCTTTAAGACAATTGACTTTAAGTCATTTTTGTATTTTTCCCAAATTAAGTCTATTGTCTTAGCAAGATTAAAATGGTTGATTATGATTATATATTTTATTAATTTTGAATTTGTACTTTAAAATTTTTACTACAACTAAGACTAACTAAGCATTTTTAAAATTTATATCTAAGAAGCTTCTTAGATATTATCATCTCAGTTTCCAAATCTTTTTCATAACTTTTTTCCACACTAATTCCTATCAACATAACTTGTATGCAAGGCAATTGACTTGGAGATATTCTTTATTTTGTATTTTACCTCAAGTCTGTAAAACTCGGGAAAATTCTAATTTTCTGAAAAAATGTAAAATGGTAATTTCAGTCAAAATCCGAAATTTTTCTAGATCTCGGATGATGAAACTGACTACCTGTTGAACTGCCTCACTGAACCAGCTACCACGCCGACTTCGCCGACCTCGAGACAAATGCAATTTCATGTTTTTCAGACACCGGCGTCAGCCAGAAAACGGCTTTCAGAGAGACATGATGACAAAGTCACATACTACACGTAATTCATACGACACACAAGCAATGACAGAGAGGATGGATTAATTATTAGACAGTTCTACGTGTCGCTTAAACGAAAAGGACATGGATGGAATTTTGAAAAGTTTAATAGAATAAGACAAAGGAATAATCTTCTTCTCCACCAATTTGAAGACAAAACGTGCAGTAGAGGGCTGGAAATTGATAGTGAGTTGGGTTTTGAGATTCTAGAGAGAGAAAGAAATGGCCTTTCTCTGTGATTCATTGCTCGGACCGCTGCCGATTTACAGAAGCAAAATCGATCTACGCGGCAGGCCACGCATACACCTCGGCTCAGGGAGTCCACAACCCCAAGAGGCAGGCATCTTCTCCCTTACCCCATGCCATTCCCTTCATTCAGCTGTTCAATGCGAAATCAAGTCAGTGATATCCTATGGGCTTCACCCCAGCCGCACTCCCATCCTCCAAACATTTCCAAACCCAAGCAAGGCAAACCCCATCGCATCGCAAACCAAGCCACCTGAGGTTTCTACTGTTCACGCATTCATATGGCGATTTGGTGTGGCTGGTGATTCAAATGAATTGCGATTTGTTACTCAGCCTTATGAGCTCACTTGGTGCATATGTGGAATTGAATAAATATGAATTGTGAACTACTGAGCACATGTGAAAATATATTAGCATGGATATTTTGAACTATTGATAACATTCCACACACCAGGCAATCCACACAGGCTCATGCACACGCCTGTTGTCAGTGCTGCTGTTCATGCTCAACTCCACCACACTCCTACAACTGTGCCTTCCACAGTCCAAACCACCTCCTGATCCGCTAAACTGCTCCTATTGTCATCCACCACATCCACTCTATTCATCATCCACCACCTTCACTCACCCATGCTCTGCCAAACTGTGCCCTCATTTTGAAAACCCATTCCATTTTATTTCTTTTCGTTTTGCTTCATACCATATTTTATCGTACATAATATTCATATCATGTATTGCTTGTTATTATGTTACTTACATTTGTGAGTAACCCATGGTGAAATATCACCATCGGGCATTTCACCTCGTCGGTGGATCATCATTCTGCCACGTGATGTAATATGATCTGCGCCTCACTAGAGGTCTGTTTGCATGTTTCCACCAGGCTTTCGCATTTTCATTTTGTATAACATGTATAAAATTCGTAAAATCTTAATATATGTTTGAATTATTATATTTATTAACTCTTTTTTAAACTATTGCTATTGTTCATCTAATGTACCCTCATTTACTAATCACTCATTTTTTTACCATTTCCTACCCTCATTTCTTATCTACTCTACCTCATCACAAAAATGTCAAGTTTAGTACTTCTAAGCCCCAATCATACTCATTTAATTTTCAAGTGTTAGTGCTCAGCATCCACATCTACGAGTAGCATTCCGCTACACTGTCATTAACGAGACACCTGATCGGGAGGCGCCGCGCCTGCATCGTAAAATTACCTCGGGAGCCCTACAAGTGTAGAGCCAGTATACTAAAAACCTAGGGTTTGGGACTGCCAGCCATAGTCATTAAAGTGTAAGAACATCACAGCTTAGTGAATAACTCGATGTTGGATACTAGAGTTATAGCTTAGTATCTATAGTTAGGTATACTAGCTTACCTTAGGACTTGATGGGAAACGAAGTTAGATCATGCACTTGCGGCATTTTGGTGAATGAAATGTGATGTGTGATTTGATTTTGTGTTGTGTGTGTGTGTGAAATTGTGTGCTTAGGTAAATGACACATAGGAAAAAAAAAATGTTGAACACTAGGGTTAGTGTGAAAACAAGTTGTTTGAGAAATTTTGGACAGAATGACCCAGAAATAAACAAAAAAAAAAATTTCTGGACAGTTGCTCCAGTTTTTGAACAAAAACATATTGTGTTTGTGAAATCCTGAAAAAAATTTCCAGTTTTTGCACAAGAAAAAGTGTTTGTAATTAAACTCTTGAAAATTTTGAAGTGGTAAATTGCAAAGTTTGTTCAAGCTAATGATCTTTAAAGAGAAAGTGCGAGGCTACGAGATGAAAAAATGTGTTGAGGAAAATTTTTCTCGAGGTTTTGCAAGATGTGTAACAGAAAAAAATATTTAAAATAAATATTTTGGTTCTATCGAAAATTATATATATATATATATATATATATATATATATATATATATATATATATATATATATATATATATATATTTTTTTTTTTTTTTTTTTTTTTTTTTTTTTTTTTTTTTTTTTTTTTTTTTGTGGTCTTCCAAGAGGAACAAAATGAAAAAAATGAGGAAAAACAAAACAAAACAAAAGAGAAAAAATGCGGGAGACCGATAAGCCACGCCATTTCTAGTTCAAGTAACGACACAATAGGTCGTATCGTGACACAAAGAAAGCCCGGGCGCAAGAGGGTCCCGCGACATGGCTGGGGGCCACGACATGGCCACTGGCTGCGACGTGCCGGTCGCTACAGGTGGAGCTTGTTGGTTGAGGAAGGGGAGCATTGCCGCAACACCGGCCGGTACGCGCCACGATACACGACGGAAGAGCGACACACCGCTGAGGAAGCCGTGGACGGCGGAACGCACACGCGACATGACTTCATGGATCGCCAGAGGAAGGCCAATACGCGCCGAGGAGGCTTATGACACGCCACAGGCGCGCGCCCGGGCGAGGTAGCGCTACGTCTGGCGCAGCAGGCGCAACCAAGGTCCTCGGGGTGTGCACCTCGCGCACCCAACCCGCTTTACTCGTGACATTGTTTCGGTCATCAAGCCAAGCACCGCTCATGAGCACTGTTCATGAGCACTGTTCACGAGGTTTTCAAAAAAATCAAAATAAATAAATAAAATAAAATGAAATGAAATAAAATAAAATAATTTTTTTTTAAAATATGATTTAATATATGAACTTATTGTCTGTGACACTATTAATGCATGGACATTGTGAATGAAATGTTTTCTATGATGTGAATAGTATCTCTACCGTGCTTACACCTAGAGATGCCGCATCGCCAGATAGAGTCAAGCTAGAGGGTCGGTACCCTGAGGAGCCTCAGATATGAATTCTCCCCAGGGATTAGGCGAGGATAGGATGATATGTCTGCCAAGGAAGTTAGAGATCTCGGGGACTCTACTCATAGTGGACTTGAGGATCATGGACATGTCGAGTTCGATGTCATCCCCGAGGATGGATCGGCCGACAAATTACGTAGTCAAGTATATCGATCGTGGAGCGCAGGAGGGTTACCGCCACACAAACAGGATGGATACTGCGGTTTTTATTTCAGTGGGGACAAGTATGATATTTCGGGCCTCAGACAAAGGTACGAGTCCCTTGCACGTGGATTGGCGGTCGGGGTCATGAGCCTTACCTCAGAGACAGGTGAGGCTAGACTTAGATCTCCCTCAAGTAGTCTGCGAGTATGAGGATGCTTTTCCGGATGAGCTTCCGGGATTGCCTCCGCAAAGGGTTATAGACTTCGGTATCGAGTTATTCGCCTATCTCTATGACTCCACATGATGGCAATCAGCTTGAGTCATAGGAACTCGTGTGAGTCCAAACCCACAGTGAGCTATTGGAGGCGTTCATTAGACCGAGCACTTCACCATGTGGCGCCCAGCTTCTATTTCCACATAAGAAGAAGGACAAGACCCTTCGACCGTGCATTGACTACGCATGCTGAATAGGGTTACGATCAAGAACTCCAGACTCATTGCCCGAGGATCGATGACTTATTCGACCACTGAGAGGAGCGCGAAATTACTCCAAGATGTATCTTCGCGACCTAAGCACATCAACTCGAGGGTTAGGAGACATATATCCCAAGACGTAGCTTCAAGAGACACGCAGGGGCACTTTGAGTTTATAAAGGATGCCCTTTGGATTGACGAATGCACCAAAGAAGATTCATATCTCATGCATAGGGTATTCAAACCCTATCTAGATCGCTTGTCGTAATCTTCATGATGACATTTCGACGCCCAAATGAGCGGAGCATGAGTATCACTGAGGATCGCTTACTACGAGAGACTATCACTATATCGCTGCCCAAGAAGTGCGAGTTTTAGCTACCGAGGTGAGGCTTCGGGACACGTGGTGTCAACATCAAAGGTGTCACACCGAGCGGTCGAATGATGATTAGGAGAGGCCAAGTCGCCTTCGAGATACATAGTTTTCGGGATCACGGGTACTACAGAGATTCATCGAGGATTTCTCCCGAATAAGGAAGACTTATGACAAGATCGACCCTAAGAAGGTCAAGTTTGATCGATGACAGATGCGAGAGGCATTCCAGAGTCAAGATGAGCTTACCAGCCCCATTCGATAGTCCCGTGACAGGGGACAAGGGGTACACAAAGGTATCAGGATGCCTCGGTATCGCATCGGGATGTATTTGATGCAACCGGGAGGGTAGTAGCTTATGGTTCGCGCTGAAGAATCATGAGTGTAATTACCCCACACACGACATGGAATTGGCGACATCAGAGTCTTCGCCAAGATTGGCGTCACTACTTATATGGTGAGCAACTTCAAGGTGTACTCAAACCATAAAAGTCCAAGTATATTTTCGCACAAATGGGACCCTCAATATAAGGCAACGCATGGATGGAGTTCCTGGGAGGATTGAGGACTTCACTTTGCATTACCATCCCGTAAGGCAAAATGTGGTGGCTAATGCACCCGCTTGGAAATAACGGGAGTATTGCCAGTGTAGCTTCCCGAATGGAGGATGTGCTCGCAGACCATGACAAGCTGGGCTACAAGATCGCGAGCGTGCACAGGTATGTCGGGAGTTTAAAAGAGCTACACCGCTCTCGTTGAGTAGAGTGATTGGAGTCCCAAGGACAGTGAAGCGCTTAAGATAAGGTCCATCAGACCGGTACAACAAAGGCTGTGACGAGGGTCGGACCATTCACGTAGATTGCAGTCTCTGTGATAGAGGACGAGTAGTCGCTCCCGGGCCGACCGATTTGAGAGAGGAGATTCTCAGGAGTTTCACGCCCGATTTGCTTCGTGGCATCCAGGGCAATGTAAGATGTACCGCCAGACCTTCGCCTCCGCATTTGGCTGGGATGGACGAAGAGACACGTGAGGGCAATTTCTGCTCGACGATGTCTCACGCGGTCGCCAAAGCCAACAATGAGCACCAGAAGCCAAGAGGCTACTCACCATCGGGAGGTGGCGAGTGGAAGGGGGAACACGCCACGATGATTTTATCACCCACTACTCTTTCCAACACCGCAAGCGACACGACGCGTACGCGATAATGACCCGCCTCAGCCTGACATTTTCTGTACCGCGCTGACGACCTTCACATTAGAGAGATTCTACCGATTGTACATTCGAGAGATAGTCCGGCTACATGGAGTACCAAGATCCATATGGTCGACAGAGACCTCGAGGTTTACTACGCACCTTGAAGAGTTTCCAAAGGCTACGGGGCACACTACGACCACGAGTACAGCCTTTCCACCCGCAGAGACGATGCGGTCGCAATGAGAGACTATTACAGTAGCTGAGGACATGTCGCGAGCATGCTCCCGATCATAAGGGTATTGAAGAGCATTTTCCTTAGTGGAATTCACAACAACGCTTATCAAAGAGTATACGCATGGCACCATATGAGGCATTGTATGGGAGGCCATGGATCACCGATATGTTGGACCGGGGCGGGAAAGAGCTTCACCACCGGTCCCGACTGACAGGAGACACCTCCGAAGGTGAGCTTGATACAACAACGCTCACCGCCGCAGCCAGAGAAGAGCTATGCGCCGATGTACGACGCCGACCCTAGAGATCGAGGTCGAGATCACGCCTTCAGCAAGGTGATGCCAAGAGAGGAGTACCAAGTTCATAGCGCGAGGCCATCGAGGTTTACCGTCCCTTCAGATACTCAGAGGGCAGGCAATCGGTGAATGGCACGGCTATTTTACCGCCTAGCATGTCAAAAACCACTTAGGTATTTCACGCCTCCATGTTCCGAAGGTACAATTCTGACTAGTCATAGTGATCGGGAGATCGAGGTCGCACGGATGGGACCTTTCGAGAGGAATCACTATGCATTATAGATACCGGATCGTGCTTTTACACGAAGACCGTGAGGTTAGTGAGAGGGTGCTATGGCAAAGACCGCGGGAGGACAACGGGAGCGCTGAGGATTGATGAGGTCACCTATCCTTCTTGTTTAGTGGATGAAGGTGCGTCACAGTCGCTTAATACTTGAACAATTAGCTTATACGATGGTATAGTACACGCGTATATGCATGTGAGTTGTGATTGTACGTAATTTTGGGATGAAATTATTTTAAGGAGGAGAATAAACCCAGAAAATTTAATTCTTCAAAAAGGTAAAATTGCATTCGCACAAAACTGAATTTTTCTGGGGATCTCGATGATTAAAAAGACTTCATCGTTGAATCGCCTTCGCGAAATTCAATACCACGTCGAATTTCACACTTCGAGACAATCTAATTTCATTTTTCGAGGCACGTGTCGTGCAATAAACGGCCGAGAGACATGTGATGTGACAAAGTCACATATTATATGTACCGGCCAGAACAATGCCATACGATTGTGGCAGGTGACGGCATTAAATTCGGCCACGAAGCATGTATCAAATAGTTAAACGAAAAGGGATACACGGAATTTTGAAAAGTTAATAGAATAAGACAAAGGAATAGTCTTCTTTCCACCACCTCTAGCTAATAAAACGTACAAAAGAGAGGGTCGAAATCGACAATGAGTCGGGTTTCGATATTCTAGAGAGAAAGAGTGTCTTCTCTAGATTTCCCATTGCCTGACCGTCTGCTTCTCTACGAAGAAGAAGCAAAGCCGATTTCAAGGGCGAGGGCTACTTATGGGCACACCGATTTTGTGGAGTTCTCGACAACTCCAAGAGGTAGGATCTTCCTACTTGTTTATTCTTCTACTAAGAGCCATGTGAATGGTTGTGACATTCCTCTCGAGGCTTGATTTAGCCGTACTTTGGCCCCAAAACATTTGAACCGAGTGGAGAAAAAATCCCTATTAGGTCGCGGAATGGGCAACCCGAGGGTTTCACTGCTCACGTGATTTTGTCAGGTGATTTTGTGGTTCGCGATTCAAAATGAATTGCTTGATTTGTTAATTAGTCCATGAGCTAATTTTGGTGCTATTGTTGTGAATCAATAACATGAATTGTGTGAATTTAATTATGTTAATATATACATGAAAAATATATTATATGGGATATTTTGACCGACATAATGGATTCCATACGACTTCCAAAGTAATAATCAATATTAGGAGGAGTGTATGACATGAAAGAAATAAAAGGAAAATGTCAGGAAAGAATTTCGACTAAGATTTTCAGAATCAGGTTGAGATTGTCCAACAATTCACGCTCTGAGGGGGCCCATGAATTGCTTCGGAGGGTTATCCAATGGGATTCGCCCTGAGGGTTGTCCAATAAATTTCGTCGAAACTGTAGTAAGTTTTCGAGAACAAAAGCTTTTGTTTTCAAAATCGTATTTTTCGCATTCGCTTAGGTAATGTGTGAGTGAGCTCATGGAGAACTCGAGACATGGGATTGCATGTAGACATTCAAGTAGGATCATGTATTTGCTTGAGTGTGATTGTTTGCCATGACATGTGCACTTAGGTGGGGAGTAACTCATGTAGAAAATTATCACTATTGGGCATTGCTCACCCTGTCGAGGGATCACTATTTCAGTACAGGAGTGTACAAGAGTGTATTAGAGGATGACGCCACTAGAGGCCAAGAAGAAAGTTTGACAGGGTTTTCTGGTATTTTCATTTTGTATAACATGTATTAAAATTGTAAATCTTAATATATGTTTGAATTAAGAGCATTTATTAACTTCGGTGCCATGTAATATAGTTGGGTTGTAGACATATTTGGTGAGTACCATGTGGTAATTTATGCATATTTCATCATTTTATCCGCAGTGACCGTGGCTTTTCCAGGTAAAATGTTATGACAAAGCATTAGTATTCTGACAAAGGAGACTGGCGTAGATTTTCGCGAATGCGGTCGGGTTACCCGACATCCATGAAGACTTACGGCCGACGGATTATCAATTGGTGACACCCGGACGGCCACAAGTCTATCTAAAACAGCTTTATTATCATTATATATTTATTAATTTTATGTCATTATTTATTTGC
This sequence comes from Tetrastigma voinierianum, assembly GCA_016808115.1. Classification (NCBI taxonomy): domain Eukaryota; kingdom Viridiplantae; phylum Streptophyta; class Magnoliopsida; order Vitales; family Vitaceae; genus Tetrastigma; species Tetrastigma voinierianum. The sequence goes on from JAEQBH010006763.1 coordinate 191,993, forward strand.
CAATGTTATATATGTGGATGAGGATGATGGTTATTATTGTTACTTGATAAAAAAAAATTAATATAATGTCTCTCGAGTCAAGTCATCCAAGATTATTTAATCAAGTTGGTAAGATATCACCGGGTTAGCATAAATATGGACTCCAAAAAATTCAATTTAATGACTATCGGGGTCTAGTCACCATCATACTGGACTCATATATAATTATATATATAGAGAATTTTCTTTCAGCTTGTATGAATATCTAATGGAGTCAAGTCGCATAATTTTTTTTTTTTTTTTGATTGATGAGTCAAGTCGCATAAATATAGACTCTAAAAAATTCGAATGTAATGTTTGTTAGAGTTAAGTTATTCAACATATTGAACTATCTTGAGATGTTGCTTTTAGCTTGCATAAATATATATTGTACTAATGATGCAAGTTAGAGAAAAATTACTTTGAATTTATATATACCAAAAAATTCCTTAATTACTTGCATCAATGATCTATTCTATAAATTAAATATAATTTGAAAGCTAGATAACCATTTATTATTTATTACATTGATATAAGAAATAATAAAAAGAAGATAAATTACTATGATATTTTAGCCTAATTAATGTCAATCTTGTGACGACCAAACGCTAAACTAATACCAAATCGTCAATCATTGAAAATTCGTGACATCGTGACCATATACCATACTATGTGTCCCATTTATCGGGATCCACAAATTTAACAACTAAATGGCCACTCTGGGTCCATTTATTCATTTTCATTTAAAACATGCAAGATTATAATTAAAAACAGATTATAAGGGTTTAATTACAACTCTCTTGCATAATAAAACACATGGCAAAACTAGTTGAAATACAAGTTTACAAAAGGATATTTGTAAAGCCATAATCGGCTGCTAACAGGGTTCGAGTGAGCCCCACCGTACTGTGACGCCCTAAATCCTATGGATCATTTTTTTTTTTCGCTACGATAAGTCTCGTGAAGTACGGGTGAATCGTCATCATGACGTCTCACATGTGCACGCCCGCCTCGCCGTGAGTTCGCTCCTAAGGGGCTTATCGCCGCACGCCCAAGCCTGTTATAGCGCGCCAGGCGCCGCCTCCGTATGCCAAGCCTCAGCAGTTAACTCGCCGCGACCGACCGTGCTATGTCGCGACATCGACTTCCATGTCTCGACCTAAACTCGCCGCACCTGCACATCGTCGCGGATACGGAACCTTCATTCACCGCCCGTCCGTCGTGACATAATCTCCCTTTGCGTCGCATGCGCAACTCTCGCCGCGCATCATTATCCTGGCCGCACGCACATGCCCGCCATGCGCGCTCGATCATCATAGGATGGCATACAAGGTTCTTACCGCGGGTAGGGCACTCGTCACAAGACACCGCGCGCCGCCGCGCGCACCGGGCCTGGTCATTCACGCATGGCCTTCGCCGCGACACCCGCTCGCCAGGTGCACAGAACTTTCAGCCGCGGCCAGCTCCGTCATGGCGTAAATTCCTACCCTAGCCAACTCTATTGCAACATAGAATCGCTTCCGTCGCGACATAATTTCTCCTGCCTCGCCAACTTATCGCAAACCTAAAAATCCTTCGTCGTGACAAAAATCTTCCCTTAACATTTAATTCCTAACTATGTCGCGACATAGAATTACCTGGCCGCAACATAAAACCTTCCATTTAGCCACCATGTCCCGACATAAAACATTCCGCCACGACAAAAACCCCGGGTTCGGGCCAACTCAATAGCGACCTAAAAGTATTATGTCGACAAAGACCTTTCGGGTCTTCGCCAAACTCTATCGCAAGAAACACTATGTCAAGACACAACCCCATGAGATTTTGTTACGACACTACAAATCTCTGTCGCGACACGAAATCTCTTGGCCTTGATCAAGCTCCTGTCGCAACCCTAACCTCTTGCCTAGGCCATCTCGATAGCGACGAGGGAACCTCTGTCATGACATTGTCACGACAGAAAACAAAATACTATCGCTACATCAGGGGGCCCCGCCGCGACGTAGTAAAAACAAGAAAATAACTTACACAACCCAAGATTCGCCTCGCTGTACTCGGGAACCATGTCACCAGAAAGCATCATGTCATACACACATAGCCAAAAGCCTTGTCGTGACAAAGAAAACTCTCGCTGCACCCAAACTCACAAACGTAGTAGCCAGGGTGCCTCAAACCGAGTCCCACAAAACCCTTCATGTAAAAACCGAGAAATCTCCAATCAAAAAGCAAGAAAATCGTAATTTCGGTCAAAAATCTCGACTTATTCTTCAGGATCTCGATGACGAAACATATTTCACCGTTGGAATCGCCTCATAAAACGGCTAGCACGTCGACTTCGCTGAATTCCGGTGACGGAAGTTGGCACATTTTTTGGAGGCACGCGATTCAAAAGCCGTGAAAACTATTTTCGATGCCGACGAAAGTCACATATAACACGTACTTAGGTGCCAAGGCGGCATGAGAGAATGTATGAAATAATAATGAGATAGTGCCGAATGTCAAACTGAAAAGAATGGACATAATCGTATTAATGGAATTGTTTTAAGTTAGAAAGACAAAATCGAATAGTAATTTGTTCCTCCAATTGAAATACAAGGCAAAACGTGAAAAGGACAGAGCAATTTATATAGAGGGTTTGAAATTCCATTTTTAGAGTGAGAAGGTTAGAGTTCTAGAATCGCGGGGAGATCCGGCATCTGGTCGTCGAGAAAGGTATGAAAGCCAGCTTCGACGCGAGATACTCTACCAGGTGCCATATTTGAGGAGTTTCAACAAACTCCGCGAGGTAGGGGTTTTTCCCTACTTGGGTTTTATTATTTATTTAAAAGACTTTGTTACTGCTTGAGTCGAATGAGCCGCGAGAAGTCGGGTTTGATCGGTCCCAAATTCCGAACCGACCGTTATACTCAAACCCACCGCAGCCCCAGGACTGCCCACTACCGACCGGGCTGCGAAGGTGCATTTATGTGTTAATGCATGCTTTGATGTGTATGAGGCCGAAAATGGCCGTGAAACCCGAGTTCACAAAGTGAACCTATGATTGGTGATTTGCAGGGAATAGTAACCGAGGGTTTCACTATTCCCGAGAATAGTGTTCACAAAATAATTTTTGTGAAATAATGTGCTCGGGTCGGCGATTCAAGTTGAATTGCTCGTGTTTCGATCATTGCCCTGCTGAGCTAACAATTTTTCGCAGATGGAAATGTGAAATTACATAACATGATTGTATTTAATTATGAATATATGCAATGAATATATATTTGCATGTGTTATAGAATTGAAATTTCCACTGGCACGATACATTTCATACGCACTCAGCAAGACCAGACTATAGGAGCGAGTGCATGAGGTGATTCGAGAGAATGGTTTCGGAGGGTCGAATTAAAAATAATAAATACTCCGAGGGTAGTCCAAAACAAAATATCAATCACCGTCGAGTCGCCCAATTGATATATATATCGGAGGGTTGTCCACAAATAAAAACTAAGGTTCCCTATACGCGGCTTAGGTAATGTGAGGGAAATGTGGAGGACTCGGGGATATGAGATTTACCGCTAGACATTCAAGTAGGATCATGCATTTGCTTGAACGTGTGTTTATTTTAGTATCGCATACGCACTTAAAGGAGTAGAGTAAATTTCACTTAGTAGTGATTCCACTACTAAGCATTAGCTCACCCGTCGAGGGATACTATTTTACGTGCACAGAAGCGTGAGACAACCATCATAGAGGTCGCTAAGAGTTTTAATGTGGCTTTGATGGTTTTGCAATGTATTAGAATGTTTTTCATTTTAATATATGTGTTGTATAAGAGGATCATTAACTCTGTAACTATGATATATATTGGGATGTTTTATGAGTATTGGTTATGGGCCCAAGTGGCCGTTTACTCATGTGATGGATTATACTGATAGTCGGGATATATGTTGTGAGTATAACGCAAAATTCAAGAGGTCGGCTTTACCGGTATAATCAGACATGAGACCCTCGTGTGGTCATTGTGTATTGGGACAAAGTTATATACAGGTGTTGTATTTCCGGCAGCCCCCGCACAAAGGAGACTCGCCCGATTTTCATGAGTGGCGTCGTAACCCGACACCACTAGTATTCTGGTCGACGGATAATCAACACCGAGAATTGGGGCGCACTAACCCGCGACTCCGGAATTTCGTGACCTATCATCACACTATCGCCTCATTTATCTGATCCATTACAAAAATCGCATAGCCTTGCTCGGCAGCCTCTACCCAACATACAACATGTATACAGATAATCATAAATCATCCGTGGTCTCAACATAAAGTAGCATCACCCCACAAGGTCCATCCGTCCATATCCCCAATATACATCCCTTTACCGGCACTCCATTCATTCACATTTAAATCTAAACTACAAAATAAAACGCTTTACTCATAATCCGTAAGAGTCCGAGCACCCAGCCATCTTACCATAATTACATACCCAACTATTTAGACAATAGTCCCAAAAGAATTCTACATAATTCTTTTACAAATATTTTTACAAAAATGTTACTCAAAGCGCGATATCATGCCACACATCACCCTTCTTCATAATCACGACCTACGGAAATGCCTTCCCGTACACCCCTATACCTCGGAAGGTCACACAACGGCAAAGAATGCCCATTAAAATTTCTCCAAGGCAAGGGCTACTCCCCACCTAAAATGCACATGCAATGACAACCATGAAAATGTCCAATCACATTCCATATAAATAATGTAATCCTATATGGAATATTACTTGTCATGCATGAGATGAGATCTCTGCGTCTACAACCCAGTCCCCGACTAACTCCCTCACACCTCGCAATGCCAGGAAACTACCATCGGGTGTTTCACCTAATAACTAAACTATTGGACAACCTCCAATATTCACTTGAATTTTTTTATCAAACTCGTGTCGCTCATGGGCCACGCCTTTTTCTCGTGGGTCACACCGGCGATCAAGCCACAAGGCCTTCCGACACTTTTACGGCCACCGCCGGAGATCATGTCTAACCGCATATAAATTCCTGGGGTCTTTCACCCGGGGAATCTACCCCATCTTGCTACGCATAAACACACGTGATTTATTTATTATTTTATACAACCGCTGAAGTCCCGAGCTTGACGTGGCCCATTTCCTCGAAGCTCACTCACACATTCACCAAGAATGGTGAATAACAGTATCATGCACTCACACCCGACTCGATGTGATGTGACCATGCATATGAAATGCCATCATGCCATTACATGCTATGTCATGCTACATGCAACATTTATAAATTCCAGATAATTATATTTCTTACATATAATTTCTATTCATCACAATTTCCATGTTAATACATAACACAAGCACATATTAACATGATTTTTACACACAACAACATATTATTTATTTTTCCAACAATACATACAAAATTGCCTAAATCTCGGACCCATATAAAACAAGGCACCTCTTGGTCCCTTCACGGTTCATCACCGACCATCAGGATACCAAACACACCACAAAACCCAAAAACATCAGTCCCGGGATCAAAACCAAACCTCAACCCTGTCCGGGACTACCCAAAACCAGTCCCAAAATTTCCAATATTATGTCCCAAAATTTTGGGACTAAATCACACGGCCTATTATGGCCTCGAAGACAACCTATGTCATTACATGGCTTTTAGGCTAAAAATATTCCATATAGGAAAATTCTCTACCTCCTGGAGTTTAATGAAACTCCAAGATTTTGGTACCCACGCATAGCTCTCGATGCGTGGACTGACTACCTCTTGCTCCAAAAAACCCACTCGCCAATACTCGTGAGAGATCTTAGACAAAGGCAGAGCTTCTCCCCAAAAATCTTTTTCTCCCTCACTCACGACACCGCCCGCTTTCTCCCTAAAACGCGGCCCCTCGACCTTTCTCCTTATTTAATCCATTTCTTCTTTTTTTTTTTCCTTTTTTTCCTTAAGTCTGGATACGTGGCTCACATTGCGCCATGTGTCCATCTCTCATTCGGGTCCGTTTTTGCCTCAAAAAAATTTATTTCTTTTTAGTTCAATTTATTTTAAATGAAATTAGCTCAAGCCATTTCCTGACTTCCTAGATTTTCGTAAAAATCTCGTCCCTGGAGTCACTGGCGACTTATCATCCAGAAAATCGTAAAAATATTCTGACTATCTCATAATTCGATGAAACTTTTCGTCATCGGGATTCGTAAGACGGTCCACGTGGCACACCCATTTCATCATCCGAGATCTAGAGAATTTTCTAGGCTTCCCTAAACCATTATGGCAATTATTATTATTATTATTATTATTATTATTATTATTCCATTTTTTCTTGAAAATTACCACTTAATTGGTTTCATGTTTCCTCTAGCCTTTTCGCACTCTCCAACTTTTTTTTTAAACACCCTAAATTCTATATAAAAATAACCTTTATTATAAAGGCAACATGAAACTCCGGAAAAACTCTTGTCAAACTCCGTATTAAACATACAAAATTAGCTTAATTACAACTCTTTTCTTTACATAAATGTAAAACCGGATAAATATCCAGAATTTTACAAAATGCATGCATAAGCCATAATCTGGCCCTTTTTCACAACTAAGGTCTTGGATGTGTTTCATCCTCCGGTGTATCTCCAATACCTGAAAATATTTCTCGACGTGGGCCGACAACGCCAAGAGATGACCTCTTCTTACGCGGCTACTCCCACCTAAGTGCACATGCAATGGCAAACACACATTCAAGTGTACCATGCACATTCCTATTGGAATGTCTACGCCATGCCCCATGCCTCGAGTCCTCACAAATTCCCTCACACATGCACTCGCCATGTATGAAAATCGCTTTCAAACAAAAGATTTTTGTCTTTGAAAACTCATTAGTCAATCTCTGATATAATTTATTGGACAACCCTCCGATATGATTTATTGAACATACTCCGACAAAATTTGTTGGACAACCCTCCGATATAATTTATTGGACATACTTCGATAAACTTTATTGGACATACTCCGATATAATTTATTTATTGGACAACCCTCCGATATCAAATTCATTCAAAACTCATGTCATGCACTCACCTCCGAAATGCGGAATGTCATTTCATGCCAATTCATGTTACATGCATGATGAGTGCTACATGCAACATGAATGAATCATGGATAATTATATTTTCTACATATAATTTACATCTATCATAAATTCCATGTTAATACATCAAATAAGCATATATCAACATGATTTTTCACACAACCAACATGTTATTCATTTTTCTAGCAATAACACACAAAAACAAAACACAAAGTCCGAAATTCAAATTCCGGACGCCCGTAACAGCCCTGGGATTTCAGCATTCGCCCCAAAATTTTGGGATCGAATCGCATGGCCACCATGTACTCTAAGAAACCCATGCCATTAAACGCTCTGCATCAAGACTAACCAAAGTAGGAAAAGAAACCCCTACCTCGAGTTTGGCAAAACCCGATTCAGACGTACGCGGTTCTCCTATCACAGATGAACTTTGCCTCTTATTTCCAAACCGATACCCGACTGCAAACTTAGAGAAGCGTGGATCTTCACTTTTCTTTCTTCCTTTCTTTTCTTTCTTTTTCTTTCCCTCCTTTTCCCCTTCTTTCCACCGAATTGTTCCAACTTGATTCAAGTGGGAAATTTCTTCCCACCTTCCCTTGCCACATGCCCCTTCCACACATGGCCTCCACGGGTCACCCCTTAGACTTCCCCTTTTTGTTTTGACTTTTTCTCTCAATTTGACATGTCTTAATGTGAGCCATGGATCTCTTCCTTTTTACTATTCATGTGCCATGTGTCATATGGACACATGCATTAAGTGGAAATTTTCCACACCACATGATCCTCACATGTGCACCCTCACAAGTCATTGCTACAGCCTACACGGGCCATGCATGTGGCACCACTCCTTGTGTCACCTGACACCCGATGTCTCAAAAGACGCGAAATTCTGACTGTCTCATAATCTGACGAAATTCGACTGGATAACTAGATTTCGCGAGACAATTTCAACGGTAAAGTCTGTTTTGTCATTCGAGATCTAGAAAATTCCGTGTGATTTTCAACTCAGACTATTACAACAATCACCGCTTTTGCCTCTTTTTTCGAAAAACTGAAGTTTTTCCCGGTTTACAAGATCCCTACACTTGATATGTTTTCCCATAAAGGGTGAGCCACGCCTAAAGGTAGTAAACCCTACATAGGCTACTTCACCTAAGTGCACATGCAATGGTCATATTCCACAATTCACATTCACATTCCCAGTAAAAACATGCAATTTCTATCATGGAATCAAAACATGCCATAAAATGAGATGAGAGACTCCAATCATGAACCATGAACCATGCCCTAAGTCCTTCGACTCCCACCATCCTCGAGTCTTTACCGACCACGAATATGATGCCAATGTGCATAAAATCGCTGATGGATTATATCCAATAATCATTTTCAAACAAAATTCATTTGTTTATAAACCAAAAGATTTTTGGATGTTACACCTCAAATGATCATTTTATATTCAAAACTCATGTGCCTTTTTGTACGTAGCGAATTTCGATGTCGCACGACAAGCTTCGCACGCTTAAACACTTTCACGGGCTTTCACTATTGAAAATATGTATAACCATAAATACTGGGTCTTTCAACCGAGGAGGTATTTATCCTTGTTTGCTATTACCCAACACAAGTTTTCTTTACCATTTTATTCAATCGTGCGGCTCTATTGGACTTCGTCCCAATTGACTAAGCCCACCCAATCAATCACCAAACGCAATGTTGATTTTCAACCATGCACTCACACCCATTCAATGCGATGTCCTCGTGCATATGCAATGCAATGCGTCATTGCATGTTATATCATACCACATGTATAATGAATGCTACATGGACAACATAATCCACACCACTCACCGGTGTCATAGACAATCACATCACCTGCATATGACTTCCATACTACATTTCATTCATGTCAATATATTATGCACCGCATATATCAACATCAACATACAACATACAACATGTCATTCTATGTTCAAGCAATGACACACACACAATCAAGCCATATAATGGCCATTTGCACATAGACATTCATCACATGTCAATACATTTGAACACATATTGACATCCAAACATTTCCCTCCTTAGTCAAGCAATGACACTCTCAAACAAGTCATACAATGACCCCAAAGCAAGCCATAAACAATCACAAACTGGGTCACAAGATCGGCTACAAAACAAAGCATGATGTGCCATGAACACAATCACAGGCTCGCTTAGGCGTAGCCTACCTTCGCCTAGGCGAGCAAAGCCTCGCCTAGGCGGACCTGAAACTCCCATAATTCTATCCCTTAGCTTGCCTAGGTGTATCGCACTTCGCCAGGCGCACCCTTTGCCCAGGCGAGACCCCTTTCTTCCTGGGAGGCTCCATGTCTCGCCAGGAGAAGCACAATTCACTACAAAAGGACGCCCGATAGGAACTCAAACATCAAACCATTTGCACTCTAAAAATGAAAAACAAACCAAGGTAGGAAGAATCTCTACCTCTTGGAGAGTAGAAGAAACCTTAGGAAGCCTCGTGAACACTTCCTAAACCCGAAACCTTCGATTTCCCGAACTCCTCACTTGGATCCTTAGCAAAATCCCGCGTTTTCAATACTCACGCATAGCCCTCGTCGATGCGATGAAATTTTATTCTTGGCCCGCTGAATTTTGACCGACGGAATCCCATAGATCTTGGAAAGAAGCCCTTGGCTCTCCTCTTTCTCTTTTCTCTCATTCTTCAATAACATAAAGTAAAAAATGTGATTTTTTCGCCTAATTTCTTTGCTCTAACTTAAGTTTAAATTAAGAAAGTGGCCCACGCCAGGCTACGTGTCCACCTCATAGGTTAGATTTGCACTAAGCTATCTATTTCGTCTCAGTTCAAGTTCAAATCATAATCCATGAACTTAACTCAATTTATTTTCCTAACTTCCAAGATTCTCGTGAAAATCTCATCCCGGGGAGTCATTGGACACCCGTCACCTCGAAAACATAAAAATCGGACTGTCTTGAAATTCAACGAAACTCGTCAAGGTAACTAGATTTCGTGAGACGAATCCAACGATGAGATCCATTTTGCCATCCGAGATCTAGGAAATTTCCAAGTTTTCAACCTGCACTATTTCGTCAATTTATTGTTTTGCCATTTTTTTTAAAATTCGATTTTTCTCGGGTTTCACAAATCTATCTATTTCTATACCAATTAACATAAAAATAAAAGATCCACCATTGATTTTAATTTTTCAACAAGTTCCAAGTCTAAAATCCACATGGCTAATTGCAAAAAAAATAGAAAAAATCAACTACCGACCTTTTGGTTCCTTTAAATGCTAAAATGAAATTAACCATAGAGATAAGAATTTAAAGTAAATTTAAAATAAAATTTAAAAAACCTACTTTTGTGATACCAAGAAGGGATGAAGGAAGTTTCAGGACACACAAAGGAAAATTGAACATTTGCGAGTACAGAAAAAAAAAACCAAAATTTGCTGCTTAGAATAACACTAATTCCCATCTGGTATATATTAAAAATTAAAGGTAAACCATATATGACATAGTAAAATACTTCAAACCCCAAGAGCATTGCGTTAGGTTACTTACATCTTCAACAAGTTATCATCGTTACTACCATTGGTGTAGCAATAATTACATCCATTTTGAAATACAAAGTCAATCACCCGCATGCAAATTTCAGGGAAAAATGCATAATCATTGAGATGATCTTTTAATCTACCGAACCTTGAGTTTGAATGAATAGATCCCATTTATAGATGGCAAAAGGAATTTACAAGACATGAAAAAATTGTACAAGAAAGTACTTCACATCATTTGATGGATTCACACAACTCTATCTAATGTAAGCACTTACACAAGCACAAGTCTAACCAATCATAATAATGCTTACTCATCATCCTCCTCAAAATCAATTATCATCCTCAACCTTCTTCTTGTAGAATTTACTGATAATGCATTAGAAGCTATATCATCATCCCCTGAATCAGCCAATTCATCAGTCACTTGTCGATGATTCAAGAGATATTCCCATTGTTGGTCGTGCATCTCCTAACTGCTTTTCACCGCTAAAGGCCATAATCATCTTCTAAATTGTCATAGCTAAAAATTTTGAAAGCAACATTGTTCCTCGATTCAAGCAACTTCCAACTCATCGGATAGTGGTGTCCATCCCTAAGAATAATATTTCGGGATAAGTAGCTGATAGAGATAATGAGGACGTGGCAAAGATTAGTGAATTAGTCAATAAGTGGGTGAGAAACTACATCGTTAGGGGTGGAAGAAAAATTGCTAGTTTTAGTCCATATTATTTTATTTTATTATTTTATTAATTAGATAATGTGCTAGCTTTTTAGGATCATTTAATTAGCGGGTCATTATTTATTTGTATTTAAACTTTTAATGTTATCAAGTCGTGAGGAGAAGAGTTTAATAAAAGTTAGTTAAGGTTTTATCTCGCCCGGCGTATAATATTAAGGTTTTATCGCTTCCGAAGATTATCCTATCATCGTATCGTGAGTCAGACGATAATGGCAACAATCAAAGAGCGCATTGAAATTTTTGAAGTTAAGTTCAAGGACTCCAATGCCGATTCCGCATAATGGAGGTGGAGTAGCCGAGCAACTTGCAAAGATCGATGAAACAATCGTAAGACTTTTTGAAGCCAGGGTTCAATCGAGCGTATTTAAACAAGTAATAACTATGTGCCTGCCTCTATCAAAAGTCATAGTCGGCGTGTAGAGAAAGTCAAGATAATTTGAAGACGAAACCACCATTTGCTTCTCGCCAGTAAAACTATAATTTTCCGAAGCTTCGATGATCCAAAGGTTTGCGCACAGAGTCAAACAATACTCTTCAACTATCAAGTCACCCCAAATTCTCAAAAGGTTCCCTTAAATTCTTTTCACCTAGAAGCTAAAACCAAGGAATGGTAGCAATGGCTGAAGTATGCATATAAAGAAGAGGACAAAAAAGACTAACAAAAGTTCTTCAACTTCAACCTTGAGGACAAGGTTCCTCTTTGGCAGAGGGCAATAAAAGGAGATAACGAGGAGGTGCAAAGATTAGAGAATTAGTTAATAAGTGGGTAAAAGACCACATTGTAAGTGGAAGATAAATTGTTAGTTTTTTTTTAAGTCCACTACATATTATTTTATTTTTACTATTATATTAATTAGATAATGTGCCAACTTTTAGAATCATTTAATTAGTAGGGTCATTATTTTTATTTGTATTTAAACTTTGAATGTTATCAAGTCGGAGGAGAAGAGTTTAATAAAAGTTGGTTACGGTTTTATCTGGCCTGAAATAGATTATCCTATCATTTATCATTTAGACCCACAAAGAAAAAAGCAAGTTGTTTCAATTATCTATGAATTCTTCCATATAATATTTCTTCACCAGAATATATCTTTACCCTCCTCGCAAGATTTTTTTAATGACATTTTTCTAAAATTCTAGGGACAAGAAGAAGATCCAAACTATTAAAGAACCAGCATGAAGAGGAAAGATGCATAATACCATACTTTTTCGTGATATCTTTGGCAACTATATGATCAAAGGGATAATCAATTCATAATCTCTCATTTGAAGTGTTTGTATGCTTCTCATCCAAATTCAAGGGTCTCCTAGCTTTCCTGTGTTCAAAAGATATACCAAGAGAGATATTAGCCAAAGACAACATTCCAATCAAGAATTAATGAGATAAGAATGAATACATAAATACATTCCAAAAGTAGGACCAAGCAACTAAAAGTGAAGGGAAAACATAACGATGAAAATTTTCCCAATTGCAACATCAGGTCAGAGATATTGGAATCGTATGTCAATAGATTTTCTTTCTTTTTTCTTTTTATAACCATGGGTGTCCGCCAACTGCGGCGCCTGACTACAATCTCACAAGGCCTCGAAGTTAAGGTCATGTAAACCTCCAATGACCCGACTAATTGTATGTCTATAGATTGATGGAATGGTACCAACCCACAATCTCAGTGATATCATAAGGAAAAAGTGCATGTAGCCAGATCCGTATCATTTGTGGTCTTTGATACCATGAAATGCACCTAAATGAATAACTAAGAGGATTGCATCACAGAATCAAGTATATGAAAGCCGAATGCATTAGTTAGAATGGTCTGCTAACTAAAGTTCACGCAGTAAATCATCAATGTGTTTTCATCAATAATCCAACATGCAAGAATTTAATTTCCATTGAAATGTTCAATCTTAGAAAGAAGAAAAAAGATTTGTAGATTACAAAAGGAAAACACTTTATTGTTTGTTCGTGCTATTGGAGAGAGAGAGAGGAGTTACTTCAAAACAGAGCTTAGGGTTTCATCATCCGAGGTTTGCATAATGTTTCCTTCAATCTTCAGAACAAAATTAAAATGGGAACCAAATGTGTTTTCTATGTTTTCTGATCTTACGTTTTCAAAAAACACTTTTAAAAACACAAACAAACATGCTTACCATTTTATCAATTTTCACCTCATTTTGACAAATTACATATTTATTGCTTTTGTAAAATGTCTTCATTTTAAAAGATAACGCCACACATAAAATAGTAAGAGTATTTATCTAAAAATGAGTGCTATCTTTCAAGAAAATATGAGAAATATTAGATTTATGAATTTTGGATTACTTTTTTAAAAATACATCTTAAATACTTAAATGGTAGTGGTAAGATAAGATGTTCTTGTCTCAATAAGTTATTTTTCAAGAAAAAAAATTGAGAAGGATTAGGTTCACAAATTTTAAATTATTTTGAAGTTTTAAACTAAAAGTACTTTTTAATTTCAACCTGATCCAGATCTAGGTTGTAGTATGAACGAGAGTCTCCATGTTGGAAAGACGACAGGTTTAGGGGTGAAGTTGATTTTGAAAGTCTACCCATTTCACTCTTTCTTGTAATGACTAATTCTGATGGGTAGATGCATGAAGACAGCATATCTCATGAAGTCGTTAGCTGTCCGGAGGTCAGAAAAGAACTTATCTTTGAAGAATGAAAAGTTGAAAATGTTGTTGCCAATCTGTGATAGTGAATGACCACCAGGTTGCTGTAAAGCATAGTCGTCATCAGCTGATTATCCAAACACTACTATGAATTTATAAGTTCATCATCAAAGTATAGCAAGCAGTATTTTCTCATAAAATCTGAATCTGCAAATAAGTGTGTTAACCATAGAAATGCAAGTATGTGACCAAAATTGCACATATAAACAAACTTAATTAGCAAAATCATAAAATAATTAATGTACCGTCACCTTTTCATTAGTGACAGCAATGTTTAATTAATAATCCTGCACTTTTTGCCATATCAGAGTCATTAAGATCCTTATCTCTCAAATGCATGCGTTGCCTCTCTGGCAAATGATTTTCTTCATTAGATGAACATGTAAGCCAAGCTGCTTAAGTTTACGGAAACTTGGCAGCTGTGAGCGTATCATCACCAGCCAGAGAATCCTGCAATCATGTGGCCGCACCTTTTATGGCCTTTAAACCTATAAGCAAACAAATCCAATTTCATTTGAAAAATAAAAAGTAAATAAAATTTAAGGCATGTGTACGCCACTGGGAAAATAAATTAATTAATTAATTAAGCACTCACTGTTCAAATAAAGCTCTAATAGTTTCCTCTTGGTCTTTGCTGAAGGCACGTACTGTGTGCTAAGAAAATAACAATGATTCACAAATTTACTTACAAAAATGAAACAGAAAATAGCTAAACTGAGATTCCAAATTCAGGAAAAAGCGAAAGCATATGCTTTTTATTCCCAACACAGTTTGCAATTTCACAACTACTGAAGCAAGAGCTCAAACCCCAGTTGTGCACAAAAAATTGATCTCATAACAGAGTACACAAAAATAATGTTAAAAAGCTACTGATGCCAATAAATACTCACAAAGATTTCCTCACTAAACTTCCTCTGGTTTGTTTGAAGAAACAAGAGATGACTCTTCTTCTCCAACTTTCTAGCTCTTCCATCAGTTGATTGAGCGACGACAAAGGTACATCAACTTGAAGCATCCTTTTGGTGCAATTTTCAAACCTAGCTGCTTAAGCTTATTCGAAACTGGATTCCATGAAACTTACTAATCAGGATCAAGGGCTTCGGCAATGAGACAGCTACAATGTCTTATCATCTTTGAATCTAAAGAAGCAGTATTTGTCAAAATGGATGCCATTCAAACTATTTAAGAAACTGCTGAATAAAATAAGAAGTATTCTATAAAATGGATAACCCTAAATTCCGTCTTTTATATATATATATATATATATATATTTCCACATGCAACCTGGGTACAACAAGCTATAGGTGTTAATAGCCTCTATTCACGATACTCACGTGTCACTCAATTATCAAGCAGTGACACATAATAGTACCTCTCATTCAAAACTCCAGTAATTAGTGCACTTAGTGCAATGATCAACTTTTCAGAAACTATGTGGGCACCAAATGCCATCCATAGGCATATGGTTAGATTCTAAACTCAGAGAGCTTTCCATAGAGTCCAAGAACGCACAAAATGGACTTCGGACGAGGAAGTTATGGTCGTCCGAAGTTGGCGCTGCCGAGCTCATTCCCTAGACGAGGTCGGCTCGGCCAAAGGAGGTCAGCTCGGCCTCACACGGCTCATCCCTGCTGAGGTTGGCTACACACAGCTCATCCCTGCTGAGTTCGGCCATACACAACTCATCCCTCGTCAGCCCCTGGCCACTGGGCCATCCCACTTGAGCTCGGCCAGAAAAGGTCGGCTCATCCCAAGAGAGCTGGGCCGAAGAGGTCACTCTACCTCAAGAGGCCGCTTCCTACGTAAGAGCTCAGCTCGGGGCCCCAAAGAGGTCACAGCTCAGCCGAAGAGGCTCGCCCATCAAAGAGGTCAGCTCGGTCGAAGAGCTCAGCCTGTCCAAAGAGGTCAGCTCGCGTAAGAGCTCACACACCATCCTCTCAAACTTCTTCTCAGTGAAAAGGTCGGTAACTGAATGGTAGAGGTCCGATTTGGGTGATCTAAAGCCTACATCGTTTACTGATGGGGCTACAATATACCAGAAGGCAATAGGGCCAAATTCCCTTTACTTCCCAACCAAAAATCAGTCTTAAAGTTTGGCTAATACATAGGATCGAAATAGAGTGACTTCCTATGGTTCAGACGCAACCAAACATCCCCTCAAGGAAAGACACAATCCTTACCAAATTGTATTAAACATATAATCTGAGTTTAATTACAATTTATTTAAGAATACAAGTACAAAATTTTGACACACAGTTTAAACAAAAACTGGCTTCTACTCAGAAATTTTACAAAAGAAACACAATAAGCCATCTTAGATCTTCCTCTCAACTAAGCACTTCGCTTAAGTCAGCTTCTTTCACAGACTTGGTGATCTAAAAATATTTTCCCACAACTGCATGGAGCTACGCCCAAGTAGGTAAAGCTCCCTTGCAAGGCTACTCCCTTACCTAAGTGCACATGCAATGGCATAATCCATAAAATCATTATTCACACACATTCATATAAAATATGCATATCTCTATATGAATGCCCAGCCAGTGCTCCAAGCCCCTCATCGACTCTCTCATACATGCAATTTTTCCATGTATGAAAATAGTTTCAAAACAAAAGCTTTTTGTTGTTGAAACCCACTAAACAACCTCTGATATCAGATAACCCTTTGAATATTTTACACACTTGGACAACCCTCCGAATAGTAAACCACTAGACAACCTCCGAGTATCGAACCACTGGGCCATCTCCGACAACCCCTTATTGGACAACCCTCCGATAGAGTTCATTGGACAAACCTCCAATATAATTTATTGACAACTCCGAATCAACGCATCGACAACCCTCCGAGTACCCATTTTATTCATGCACTCACACCCGACCACGCGATGACTCAAAGGTACATGCAATGATAATGTCATCGCATAATATCTTCATGTTGCAGGTGATGGGAAACTACATGCAAGACTTCCATATAATACATGCTTCACACCAAGCATCATGTTAATATATACAAGCATGCATATATTAACATCATTTTCACACAACTGCATGTTATCTAAACAAGCAATAAACATACAAAACTGATTTCAATCTCCAAACTCATAAAACAAAAACATGCACAATACACAATCAAGATCATCCCCGCTTCGATCCTGAAACTACAAGACAACAATCACTTCAGAACTCAGCTCTCTTAAACTCACACGCACCTTAAATTGGTCCCAACTATCAACAATTTCTATCGAAATTATTCTTAAACTAACCCACTACTCTGCTAATTCTCATGGCCATTTCATATTCTTAAACAAAGACTAACCAAAGGTAGGAGAGAACCCAGATTCTAAGTGCGATCTGCTCATCAGAACTCCTCTGCTTGTTAAATTAGGAGAACTACTAGTTCTCTTTCCTTTCCTTTGTCTTTCTTCTTTCTTTTTCCCTTTCTTCTCTCCTCTTCCTAATTTAACAAATCAAGGCTTAGGTGGAGAATACTCTATCTAGGTGTAGAACACCCTCTCCTTCTCTCCTCACAGATACACAGCATTCATATGTCATTCATGCCTACTTTCTCCCACCACTATCCCTCTCTCTTTATGCAAGAGCTAGAAGTGTGACACTCAAGCCCCACTTATGCTGGGTGTCTCTCCCTCAAAGTATGGCATGCATCTTCATGCCACGTGTCACCCTCTCACTGGCCCGTTTGTCCTCGAAATACGTGCATTTTCGACTCCTCTTGAATTCAACAATTTGACTATACCTAGATTTCATGGATTAACTCAACGGTATGGATCTGCGGTCGCCATCCAGGATTCAGAGAAATTCCCAGGTTTGCAACCCGTGTCTATCATTTTTTACTTCATCCTGAGGTCCACAATAAAAACCATTCAAGCAAATCTTGTGGCATAATTAGAAAACTATGTACTTACTTCGTATGATTACATTCACATCAATATTTATCTAATAGGTAAACTGTGAGATGCACTTACTTCATTAGAGATCCTGAATTTTTCTTATCCATTGAAGACTGAGAAACAAGCCTCTTCTTTGTGTTACTTAACTTATTCTAAATGATGGAAAGCATCAGTCATGACTTTTCAACAATGAGATCTAAGAAAAATAGTTTTCAAGGCTTTTACTGTTGGACATCATACTATCAGAATTCTCTTCCCATCAATTTCACCACTTGGAATAGGAGTGATGCCTTCCCTCCACCTCACAAACAAAATTATCACTATTTCTGTTCTCAAGAGAAAAGGATTTGGTAACTTGTATGTTACTCGATAGAATCACAGCATTGGCAGTATTTTTGTACTACTCCAATTATATCACAAAATATAAATAAAATACTTTTCTCCCTCTTTATGAAAAGAAACACCAATATCTAAATAAGGCCACTCTGCCTATGGATGATTGAATATGCTAAACAGTCTGCATGTTTATAAAGTTCATAAATGAAAAATGAACTACGAAACTTAAGAACCAATAATGGAATATTTTAGATGAAGAACAAATAATAACATGAATATTAAACATCCATAAACACATCTTACTTTTCATATACAGACTTATGAGAGATCACAACATCAGCTTCATCCTTCCCAAGTGCATCCGCTAGACTTCTATGCATGATGCATCCATCCCTTGGCCTGTGTTGAGCCGATTTCTCCATGCCTTGAAATATTTCCCCATTTTCCACTTTCAGTCTTCAAACTTCCAAGTTCTTGCAATAAAGATTGTGAAGGATGTAATGGCATTCTCAATGTTTTCAAAAGAGAATTTCCACAAAGAGAAGTGGCTGACTTTGTTTTCCTTAGCATTTTTCAACTGAAATTTTTAAGAAATAATAATATTTTCATAATCCTTGCATGGACATGACTTCTGCTCAATCCAGGATATTGTGTGGAATATGGCAGAGGGAGTGATAACTGCAAATTTTAATCAAATAAGAAATGTACAAATAAATTGCATTTTCTTCTTGATTGCTGTGTACTAGTTTGGTAAATAAGATGTTTTTTTAGAACTAACTTGGTATAGCATTGAGAGAGCTCCAAACTATCATGGATCTTTCGCAAATCATATAATGTAGTGTTTGTCCTGGTTGAATTGCTCTTATAAAAATCTAAGCAACCAACATAAATTTTGTATAACATGGTTATTTGAAAAAGCAGAAACCAAGGTGAGATGCACCTTAAAATCAACAATCTCATCAAGTGCAGAGCTTGCTCATCACCTGAAGAATCATCGTGTTCCATGGCTGGAAGATCATCGGTAGGATGTTTTGGCCTTTGGAGTATCCATATGTGGCAGATCGCCTCTCAAGGCTTCCTTGACCTAAGCACAGGTATTTCAGGCTCATCAATCTGTATGAAGCCTTCTGTCTCCCATCAGAATTGAATTTTCTAATCTTTCTTTCTGTGTGAGCATGTTCAGATCTGGGTAGATTGTCCACAACTGAAGACACCAATTTCATTCTGAATCACAGAATGATCTCCATGTTCTTCTTTAATTCTTGTCACCAATGCTTCTTTCTTTCTCCCTTTTCTTGATTTCTCCAGAAACCTAATCGTACAAAAGACCCTATAAGAAATCAATGCAGACCCTCATAATGGAAAAATATTTCCTACGTTGACATTCCAACTTTAGAGATATAGCAAATACATTCTACTGATTTTAGATTAACTCAACAAAGCCTTAAACTCAAATTATTAAGGATTTTTGTTCATAAAGTGGCTATATTTTTACACTGGTCAACCACCTACCACAACCCTCCTTTCTCCCAAGCATGGGCACCAACTTTTCAAGAGAACTGTAAGCAAATGAAACTCATAATTGGCAACCTTCCAAAGATTCCCAAATCATTCAGAAGAACAAAAAGGCACTTAAGTGCTGAAGAACAATGTATTTGCCTTGCAAGAATAAAAATCACCAGATAAAAGGTACATTAGCAACAAAGAATCTGAAGACCATAAATAAAAAAACTGTATATGTATATGTGCTTTGACTGAGAGAATGGTGCACATCTATTTGGGATGTGGGTTCCACCCCTGTTTGGGTACCATGTTGTTGAACAGATAACTAGGGAACCTCAAGTGTGTGTGTGTGTGAGAGAGAGAGAGAAAGAAGAAGAGGAGAAACACCAGAACTACTTCAAGCAATAATCTTTCTATAAGGGTGAGCAACCCCAAAATTTCACTGGCCTACTAGAGCCAAACATAAGCCATTGGAACCTTGATCTAGGGGCTGTACAAGATCTCGTAAGAGGGCAAAGTGAGACCCTTCAATACTTCCTCGACAAGGTGAGCAGAACTGGAAATTCTGCTCCAGGTCTAGATAGTCTCAATTGCAAAGTATGTAGGTGGGATATAGGAACAGCAGCAGGCTCCATCAGAGATATCTAAGCAAAAAGCCCTGTGCATACAGATGTTTAATTGCAGAGACTCCAGTATAGGTAAAGGCATATGCATTGCCTGACATTATGTTTAACAAGTAAAATTACCATTACTAAAGGATATCAATTATCATTTTACTAGAATACCATTAACTTTGAGTTCATGAATATATATAGTCATTTATACAGCAGTGTTCTTGAATTAATAAACAAAAAGAACAGGACAGTCAATATGCACCCAGCCCACTTTATCAAAGCAAAGATCTTTAGAATTTTTTGGTTTTGGTGTTTTCAACTTCCATCCACATGATGTTAATAGAATTCAAAGGCATATGTTTTCTATTTATAAATAATAAATTCAATTAACAGATTCTCTCAAATTTTCAAGATTAGCCCACAAAATAAAACATAACATACCCTTAATGTACCAGTTGATCGAAGACTTCCATAAGCTGTACAACTGCATATATCATTCCACCAAATCTGCAAGATCATCAGATCAGAATGATGAAATTAGTTGGCCCAGATCCTTACACAAAATATTGCTTTTGAATGCATTCATAACTACAAAAATTTAGGGGCAAGTTTGTCTTGGTTCATCATCATGATGCCCTATATTGGTTATAATGCTTTAGAACAGATAATAAAGATTTCCTATTTTTCAATGCGGTCAAGAATTTCAATGCATTTTCATGATACATTATTCCACCATTGACTAGATGATGGTGCTGATATAGTTTTGCCGCAAGGCACAATTAGGCACAAAAAGTCGCCTATAGCTTAGCTCCAGCACAAGACAGAAGCGCGATCCTAACGATGTAAAAATATGACTTAAATGCATATCAATTTTATAAAATAGTGATTCAACTAATAAGAAACTTAATATTTCTAACATTTAAAATAAACATTCAATAAAAGAGTATTGCACGTATATAAATTTCAAGACAATCGAATTTGAAAGCAACATTCATCAGTCACTTGTTGATTTTGCGGTGAGATATCTCTATTGTTGGTGGGTACATCTCCCAACTGTTTTTCACTGCTAAAGGCCATAATTTCTTTTCTTAATTGTCATGTTTGAAAGCAAGATTACCTCACTCCCAGCAATGAAAAATGCAGGATGTTTCACTATGTATGAATTCTTTCCATGCAATATTTCTTCAGTCATAAATATATCATTACCACTAGCAAGATTTTTGAATGGGATATTTTTCTAACATTCTAGGAACAAGAAGAAGATCCAAACTATTATATTACCAGCATTCCTGTAAAATGCAAGGTTTCCACATGTCACATAAATATTTTCACTGAGATCAAGGGACTGCAAGTTGGAAAGATTTCCAAGTTAAGTGGGAAGAACTACTGTAAAATTGGGATTTTAAATAGAGAATTATCTTCTACTGACAAACTGATCATGAATTGAATTTCATAAATGGTATACATGCACATAATTACCAAAACAGAATTGCCAATGAGATTAATGGATTGGGTAAGTTGAAAGATTTTGGTTGGGTGGGAAGAATCATGTAAAATTGTGAAAGAATAGAATGAGATCCTGCTGAAATACAAACTGATGGATTTTCACTTGTACATATACGCATATAATTGGTTTCATCAAAAAGTATCATTGAGATCAAGGTATCGCAAGTTGGAAAGATTTCTGAGTTGAGTGAAAAGACTTCCTGTAAAATTAAAGAGAGAATTATATTGTGAAATTCTGCTGAGACAAACCAACTGCAAAATAAATGCGACTACCTTCAAAATAATTATATTAGAAATTAGTAATATCATAGTGTATGTATGTATTTATATGATTAATTACCTTCAAAATAATTCCCGCTGAGATTCAAAATGTTTCATGCCAACTCACATTGAATTACCTATCTTACTCTAGAAACATATGGAAATTGTTTGTTTACTTAAAAGAAGAATGAAGATCGTGAGCATGCATCACTGAATTCTCCATATATTTAATGTTTTATTTTATTCACACTACATATTAGTTGAAAACAACATTCTTAATCAAGGCACTGAATTTGATAAGAATGATGCTACATATTCTAAAAAGTAGATTTCACAACAAGTACATCATCATCATCCGAGCCAGACAAGTTTCCTTCAATCTTCTGTCTGAATATTCTTCTACAATAATATGCATTCTCCTTCTTGCTCTAAGAAACCACGATATACTCACAAACGCCCCTTATTGCTGAGCGGTGATGTCCCACTCTCTTAAGTCCCCCGAACTTTTTTCCAATCCCAAGATACCCCTGACGCTTATTTCCTGGTAGTTTAACTGGCGCCTTACCAGAAGAAATGTCACGGATGGACAAATTTATCATGAAATCGTTATTAATGTGATGGCACCGCAATTACTGGCACCACGACACTTCAAGACCAGAAAAGTCTGCAGAGCATGGTGAGAGACATACACAAACCTAGGGTATTCTAAGTGCACCTTATCCTGCACTCATAAAGCTGAATAAGCTTACCCCAAAAAGGAAACACATGGCTCATTCACCTAGAAACTTTTATATAAATTAAACTCAAAAAACCTTTATCAAATACCATATGAAGTACCTCGCCATTTGATCACAGTTGAAATGCCTGAACATCTCGTTAATTTCATAAAATAAGAAAGAGAGGTTTCAGGTTTTGCAGTAGCACATCCACTTCATACTGCATAATGTCATTACTATAAAGCATAAATCAGTTATTAATCCTTATGGTGAAATCCAACTGAAGTTCTGGAATACAAAGCATTAATAAAGATGATTCACCAATGAATCAATAACAGTTCCAAATCAGTCTCTGGGATCAAAAATAAAAATTGACTGGCATGCATGCAGACTCACATCATAATTAAAACAGACAGTAAGTCGATTTGCTGTTCCATCTGCTGATATGACACATATGGCCCAAGAATGGTTGGTAAATGCTTTAAGATAATCAGTCATTATTCCTACAACTGATCAAACCTCACCTTTAATCATCTCAATTAGAACAGATAAATTTTAATGCGGCGTATAAAACTTCTTATGCAAAATAGAAAAAGAACAATTAAGAAAGAAAGCCCACCCTAGACACTTTCCTACAGAAGCATGTAGTCAAGTATGTATAATAAAGAATCCCTTACCAGCATTTAATAATGAAGTTGTAACTCATGGTAATGTTCCACTTCATAAGATTATTTGAACACTGGTCTTGATTGTGGATCTCCATGAATCAAAAATTAACTGGATTTCACTCAATGAACAATTGGTCTTGATAGATGTTAGTTGATCTAAACCTTGGGATAATAAAAAGTCAAAAATATTCATAAGTGATTGTTAATGGAGTGTAAGTTACCAAATTCTAAGGAGTCAGGTATTAATTATGTAGTTGCTCCAGATCAGTACAAGATAAAACCTATAATGTACTTATACCGGTTCTGAAGGCCAAAGCCACTTTACAGGGATCTACAGTTTGCTCCACAACCAGACATCAAAACCCTTTTAAATTTTATTCAATTCTGCCCAGATTTATACGTCTCTCGATTACAGTAGCTTCAATGCTTCAACACCAAAAATATGGAGTGTTCTGTTTTTGTTCTTTAGTCTTACCGTATACCATTTCACAGTATCTTCTGTTGCTAATACTATTATAACATAAAACAGATGGTATTGATACTTCCTAAATTTCTGTACTGATGTTCTATTTCGTATACCATTTCACAGTATCTCAAGTAAATGATTTGTTGGTATTGATGCTTTTTCTAATATATTGGATTCTACCAAGGGAGAATAAAAAACCGATAAAATATTTAACTGTAATAGGGTGAACCAAAATACTAAGCCTTACATATGATGTAGCCAAAATAATATAAAAAACAAGTCTGAACAAACATAACATGCAACAAAACCCTTTATCTGCTGCCCCATACTGATTAAACCCATAACTCTCAAGCATATATTACCTACCAACTTGAGATGCTGCTCAATTGACATAATATTCATCAATACGACACAAAAAAAGGCCCCTTCAACACCTGTAGAGGTATTTTTCTTGATTAATATAAAATAGGTAGTATGCTTCCTATAATTAAACCTTAAATATTCTTAAAGATAATTAAACAAAGCACTCACCTTCAATAAAAGGCAAATTGTAAGTAAAGAAAGATATGTGTATAGTCATAATTATTGTTTCAACTATAATATTTCGCTTTGATAACATCGATCTTACAAACAATTATTATTACATTTGGTATATTTCAGTTTAATCAAACAAAATATAATATTTTCTATTTGAAAATCTTATTTATTTATATATCGTGGAAGGTAAGTTAATTAATAAAAATGGTTGAAGCACACAAAAATTAATTACTAAGATAATACATTTTTTGCAAAAAAAGAGAGAGAGAGAGATAGAAAAATGATAAGTCTACTGCTTAACTTTGGAAACCTCTTCGTATTCAATCATATTTATTGTTGTTGTCATGTACAATCGGTCTTATCTGTTCTAAGAACTTGAAATAGTATCTCCATGAACTATGAAGTAGTAAAGTGCCAAATCTCCCAAAATCCAATGATAACCAAGAACAATATCAGAAATCATATATTATTGCGCTGTCTTGAATGTCATCATTTTTACGGCTAAGACCGCTGAAGAAGAATTTCAGGATTTATCTTCATCTTCCGACACCTTTTCGAAAGAGGTGGCCCACAAAGTTCGCACTTCCTCGCATGTGGAAGCATTAAAGCTTTGTAAATCGAAAGTGCCTCTGATGGAATTTTACTCGATAAGCAAAGTTATTTGATGTGTTTCAAAACACTTAGGACTACCTATTTGAGCAAGACTACTTGGAATTCCACCACTAAGCTGGTTTTGAGACAAATCAAGAAAATCCAGTGATTTCAATCGACCAATTGTAGCAGGTATTGGTCCAATCAAATCATTTCTTGATAAGTTCAATGACACCACCTTACCAAATCACATCAATCTAATTTTCCAATCAATTTGTTTGTTGAAAAATCATGTTTCTGATGAGCCATAGAGTATTTTTTGTACTGATTCCTTTCCTTTCCATTGAACTATGTAATTATCAATGATAGGCAAGTTGTGTAATGACCCGCACTTTCAAATAATACGAAGTTTAAACACGCTTTGACCAAGTTTTGATTTATGTTTTAACTGTAGTTTGACCAATGATCATATATGGACCAAAAGATTCTTTTCTGCTATTGAATAGCTTTTGGGTTTACTAAGACACCATTCGTAGGGCCTCGGCCGATACGAAGTTCATAGACTAGTCGCATGTATTCAAATCCGACTTACTGATAAAAGTTATAACCTAATTTCAACCTATAAGGTTTTGAATAAAGGTCCAAACTCGTCTTCAAACTTTTACCCGAAAGCGACCTTAGGGCCCTATATAGCATAACTTAGGATGCAAGGAAACCTTAGCCCCAAAACACCTCTTGAGCTCCCAAAACCCTAGAAAAAAATTCTCCAACCAGGACCGACAACAGTTCAACCCATTATGCAGCTGCGGGAAGATTGTATCAAAGGAGGCACCAATTGGCTACCACCAAGCACGCGCTCAGCCTAGGGTGCGCCACCGCCGTGATAGCCGCGCGAAATTAATGGCCAACCGACGCCGATGCGCCGGATTCCGTCGAGAAGACACGGGCGTCGCCTGCTTGTCGCCGGATTTTTCGATTTCTCCGCCATTTAGCCAAATCTCGCGCTCTTCACCATTTTTGGACCCCCAACTCATCTACGTGGTCCCTTTGCAGATTCTCACCGCTTGGAAGTTACAAATCAAACAAAATCTGGCCGAAGGTTAGACGTAGTTTTCCGGCCACCACAACATCGCTGACCAAGGCAAATTGCATTCACGAGCTCCTCGGTCTTGGCTTCCATCGATAGCTAGCTTGTAAATTTTGGACATCGTTGTTAGGTTTCCATTTTTAGGTTGTTTCGTAATGAGAAGCTCGATTGAAATAGAGTACCGATTGGTCAAATTTGACAAAAATTGAAGTTGTATTAGTGAAATTGGATGTTTTCAGGAATTATTTGGACTGCTCACCTCGAGAAATTAGCTCCGAGTGAAAGCCCCAATTTTAGGTATCATCGCCCATAGCACACTGTGCACTGACTCCGTCTGAGTCCAATTTGGATGGTTTCCATAGTTCTACCGCTATTCTAAGGCCTGGCATCCTAAGGTTGTCAGGTTCAGTTATTAGAGCCTAAGCGAGTTTTATCTATATTATGCACTCACGCCGAAAGTCGAGCATCGATCCTCGCAAAGCGTATGTGTGACTGAAATGGCTTCATACCGCGAAATAGTTTATACGCTTAAACGATTTATTATGTTGATATATCTATCAGGATAAAATATTTTTACATATATACTGCTTTGATCGATGTTGGTTGCATTCAAACATGATTTCGCTTCATATAAAAACAGTTATTATTTCAAGCGACTTTGTCGATTTTAATTATTTGCAAGTTTTACTGCGTTCAGGATGAGTCAGGTGTTTATTATTTGAGTATGATGGATTGAGGCTGAAATTCATCTGAAAACTTATTGTTAAAAACAAAAAAAGTGGATCTTGAGATTTGTGAATCGACTCTAATACTAAGATTGCCGAAAGGTACATGTGAGAAAGGGAACGGTTATATTGGTTACCACGTGATGGCCGGGTTACCTGGAGGTTTATTAGTTGCCACGTGATGGCCGGGTTTACCCGGAGGTTTATTAGAGGACACGTGATGGACAGGTTCACTCGGAGGTTTGTTAGTGCCACTGATGGCCAAGTTTACCCAGAGGTTTGTTAGTGCCACGTGATGCATGCTTCATCTCGAGTTTATTGTGCGCACGTGACGGCGTTTATCTGGAGTTATTAAAAATACGTGATGCATGGGTCGCCTGAGGTTTGTTAGCTTCACGCGACGCCGGGTCTACCTCTGAGGTTTGTTAGCTCGCCACGTGATAGCCTAGCCCATTGAGGTTTGTTAGTTGCCACGGATGGTCGTGAACGGCAGCTGTGTTCATTAGTTTGTCACTTGTTTATAGTTTTACATCAATGTGTATTATGATGGGTATGTGGTATGGACGTTGTTGTTCTTCTAAATATAGTATAACTATTTTAATACTCATGATTTTGGCATTTCTAAAGTTATCTTATTATTTGATGGTCAGATATGTTTTGTGCTTCGGGTTTATGTTGTGTACAAAGGCAGATTATGGTTTTCTTAATATCAGGCTCACTATTTCAGGGAGAATGATTTGCATATGTCGACCTGGGGTAAAAGTTGGGTTTTGTGAAATGCTTCTAAACTGGGAACTTTACAAAGAGCGAACTAGCGCTTTGAGAGAAGAACCATTGAAAATATAAAATGTTATTTTCCTTATAACCACGCCACTCACCGGATTATTATCTCACATTATCAAGCTTAATCACTCCCAGTCCGATGAAGCTCTGAGGCCCATTCGCGCCGGGATGACGCCGCTCTCCCCGCCACACCGTCGCATCACAGATTTATCTATTTATGCTTGGAGCATTAATTTATTCATTTTACTGAAATTCCTAAACTACAATACTTAACGCTCCGATATTCGTATCGACTTTTATGAGACCTCATTTATAATTGTCGCTGAGTTTTATATAGAGAGATATATATATATGAAGGATATGGAGAGATATATATATATATATATATATATGTATATATATGATAGAGCATTTCAGTATTAAATTAATACATGGTGTTACTCCTCCTAGGGTCCCACCGTGACTTCCTAGGATTACATAAAGGATTAATTAAGTTTTAATCTTAAATGAGGTATCCTGTCGGTCTGCCAAGTTGCACGCTGAAAAATGTAAACCATTTCACATAAGCAATGATCGAACTTTCCTTATGGAGCTATGGCCAAATTTTTAAACATTTTGGTATCATTCCTGATAGATTGTTGCTAGAGAGGTCCAACATTTGAATCTTTCTTAGTCGACAAAGATTTAACGATATGCTTCCATTGAATTCATTAGATCTCAAATTGAGAACAATCAAATCTGAAAGGCTTCCTCCTATCCACGAGGGTATTCTTCCTGATAATTTGTTTTTTCCCAAATCTACAAGATGCAAATCTCTCTAGCTTCTTAAGGATGAAGGCAATGCTCCATTTAAATTATATTGTTACGTAAATGCACAAGTCATCTATTCTAACAAGCCGATTGATTTTTTTATTTTCCCGGAAAAATTATTATTTACCAAGTTGAGAACAATTAAATCTTTCCATTGGTCCCAACATTGAGGTAGTTCTCCTGATAATCGATTACTTGACAAGTCAAGATAGGACAAACCTTGACTAGATTGATTAGTAATCTTGCACGATAAAGAAATTGAGCCTGAAAATGTGTTCTTGGAGAGATCCAACCATATACCATTTTTGAAAATAGATTGTGATATTGAACCATCCAAGCAATTTGAACTCATATCCATTACCCAATAAAGTGGAAATGAAGTTAAATTAGGCAGAGAACCTGAGATATGATTGTTGGAAACATTTAACATTCCCATATATCCAATGGAATTCCAAAGCCAATTGGGAATAACATCTGAAATTCCCGAAGTAGAGATATCAAGTTCCATCAAACTTTTTTGAGTGTGAAGCCAATGAGGAAAACGTGGGCCTAATTTGCAAGAGGCCAACTTTATCCGTAAGGCTTGAAACTGGGGAACTTGGTCAAGTAATGCAAATAGGAGAGACCAAAAAAGTGATTTTCCGACACCATACCTTGCAATGAATTTGAACGAATATCCAACGCTTCCAATTGATGTAGTTGTCCAAGACTCTCAGGTAAAGTTCCATTTAGTTTATTGAATCCAAGATATAAACTCACTAAATCCAGGATTAAAATGATCTTTGAACCGATTATGAGATAAATCTAAAGCCTCTAATGTGTTATTAGAGCATGCTAGAAAATCTTTTTCTAAGAGTCCTAAGGGAGATTGTTATAAGACAATGTCAATCCCTGTAGAATTAAATAAATCTCTCAAGGATTTCGGTATCTCACCTTCAAGCTATGGATTGAAAGAGTTCAAGAGATTCAAGAGAAACCATGTTTGCAAAAGCGTCCGGATTTGAACCATGTAGCTGGTTTCGAGAAAGATCCAACTCAACAAGGCAGTTGATATTATTAAAGAACTTGGGAATCTCACCTTCAAGTTGATTGGAAGATAGATCAAGATATGTCAGAGTAGTCATGTTTCCAAAAGCATCCGAAATTGAACCATTTAGATAATTATACGAGAGGTCAAGATGAGTTTATATTATTAGCAATTAAATAAAGTTGAACAACCATGGGTATATTAAGAAGAAGTGAGACTTATTCCAGAGAGATCAAGATATGCAAGAGTAGTCATGTTTCCAAAAAGTTATCTGAATTGAACCATTTAGATTATTATTCGAGAGGTCGAGATGAACAAGGCTACCGGGTACTCGAATAAGTTGAACAATCATGTGGTATTGAAGAAGAAGTGAGACCATTCCCGGAGAGATCAAGCACAACAAGAGATTTGTAGAAGAATTATTGTAGCTGCTGAGATATGTGGGAAGTTGAGTATAGCTCAAGTGTAACTCAGTTAGAAAAGGCATTTTATTGATTGCTTGTGACCAATGGATTGCTTTACTAAGATTAACCCAACTCAAGTCAAGCTGCATTAACAAAGTAAGGCCAGAAAGCCAATCAAGGTTCTCACAGGTGATCTGCTGGTAATTATGGCCGAGATCAAGGGATTGTAAGTTAGAAAGATTTCCGAGTTGAGGAGGAAGAATTCCTGCAAAATTGGAACATATTTGAAGAGAGAATTATATTCTACTCACACAAACTGATGAAATTTCACAAGGTATATACATACATAATTAATTACCTTTGAAATCATTGTAGCTGAGGTTCAAATGCTTCAAATGCTGCAACTCTCCCAATGAAGGACCTATCTTACCTCCTAAAAATTGGTCAAAAACATCAAGCATGATGACATGACCCGTCTGGTTGTTACACTCCACTCCTCTCCATCTACAGCAATCTTTCTTGTCTTCTCCATTCCCTCATGAAGAAAGCACTCCATAGTAGTCATTGACAACACCTTGTTTGAAGTGAAGAGATTCTCCTCTCTTATGCACCCAACTTCAGCATGATCACCCACCCTCCAGGTGCTGCTGAAACAGATCAAAAGCAGAGAAAAGACAATCAATCCACTCATCTTCCAACAAAGGCAAGTTTACTGTGAATTAACTAAATTGGTTTTATTTAGCAAACCTGCAGGTATTGACTTATATATCATTACCACCAAGAAGTCAAGCATGGATGATGGACCCAAAAGAAAAGAAACCCCTAACCTTTGAATCTTTACTAATGTACATATCATTATTTCAAGTTTATTAAAATACCGTTTTTTTATTTTTAGAGAAAACGTAATGTTTGAAATCCCTTTTTAAAAATAATTAATGAATATACATTTTATATTATAAGTTTGCTCTTTTTTTTCTTTTCTTTATTTACTTAAGGTTAGGATTCATCTTTTGTACATGTCACTCTTTTCTTTTGTATTTTACCTTTTTATAGAAATTATTCTAAATAAATAATAAGTTTTCAATGGATAATAAATTTTTGTTAATAAATGTTAATAAGAAATAGATAATTATATGTTTTATTAAAAATGATAAACATTATAAAATATAGATACTAATACTTTACTAAATCCATAAATTTACTAAATAAAATAAAATTAGAGAATTTTTTCAAAATCTAATTTGTTGTTAAAGTTTTATATTATTATTATTTATTTTTAATAAAAAATCTTCTAATAACTATTTAAATTTGGAATGAGAAATGATAGAGTTAATTTTTATAATCTTACCTAAAATTTGGGCTACACACACCTAGTTATCTTTTATTTGAATTCATGAACATGTTTGCCTTTTATTCTTATCACTTTTTTGGTCACTCACTTTTCTTTTAACATAATGTAAAGAAAGCATTTCACCTAATTTTAAATTACGGTTACATATTTATAAATGAGTAAATTTATCAAATTTGTATCTAATATAAAGAGTTAAAAGAAAACTAAGTAACTAAAAATGAGTAAAAATGGTACCCTTAAAGCCAATAGAATGAGTCAATTTAATAATACATGGGATTACTTTTTCAAGCACGGCACATGTAATGAAAAGGTACAAGAGTGACAAATAGGGTCGCAATTGCTGAATAATTTAGGAGGGAGAAAAAAAAAGATCTCAAAGTAAAATTTTACTATTACTATTATTATAACTACTTCATTTTTTAGATAAACAATTTTGGGGGCCATAATATAAGAATAGTTTACCATGACTCGAATCCAAAGCACTTCTTCTTTTCTTATTGGCTCTTTTTAAAACGCCGGTAGCCACATTTAACTATATACTATAAAAATGTAACCAAAAAATGATTTATGTCAAGACTTTAAAATTTATACTATATTTATATCTTAATAAAGTTTTTAATATCATCATTATTATTCATCTTTTCAAATAAAATGTGTATGGAAGCAGAAGTCTTCTAAGATTTGATTAGCTCTTCAAGTTTCCAAGTCTTTTTAATTTGTTTCTCCATACCAACCTATCAACATATAACTCCTGTAAGCAGGGCAATTGACTTTGAATATTTATTTTGTCTTTTTACATAATACCAAATTCTACCCACTTAATCTTTTATCATGTCTTTAGATACTGACTTTAAGTCATTTTTGTATTTTACCCAAATTAAGCTCCATAGTCTTAGCAAGATTAAAATATGGTTGATTATGATTATATATTTTATTAATTTTGGAATTTGTACTTTAAAAAATTTTCTACAACTGAGACTAATTATGTATTTTTAAAATTTATATCTAAGAAGCCTAGTATAGATAATATCAACTCCTTTGAAAGAACATGTAAAAGAAAAAGTGGGAAATCCCACTCCAAGTCTTTTTCATAACTTTTTCCATACTAACCATCAACATAACTTGTATGTGCAGCAATTGACTTGGAGTCTTTATTCTGTATTTTTACCTCAAGTCTATATCTAAAACAGTTGATTATCATTATATATTATTACTTTATATCATTATTTATTTATTAATGTTGTATCTATATAGATGAATGGTATTTATTATTATTATTGTTATTTTGATAAAAAAAATTTATATAATGTTTCTGAGGTAAGTCACCCACGTTATTAGACCCATGTTGAGAAAATACTGTATAGTTGGCTAGGCATAAATATGGACTCTGAAAAATTGAATGCAACGACTATCAGGGTCTAGTCATCCATCATAGTGGACTCATATATAGAGAATTTTCTTTCAACTTGTATAAATACCTAAGGGAGTCAAGTCGCATAAATTTTATTTTATTTTTTAATTATTATTTAAGTCACATAAATATAGACTCCAAAAAATTATAATGTAATGTTTGTTAAAGTTAAGTTATTCAACATATTAATTATTCCAGATGCTGCTTTTAGCTTGCATAAATATATATTGGTGCACGCAATCATGCAAGTTAGAGAAAATTACTTTGAATTTATATATACCAAAAAAATTCCTTACCTATTTCTATCAATGATATATTCTATAAATTAAATATAATTTGAACTTTATACCATTTGCCATTTATTATGATCGATATAAGAAATAAATAAAAAAAGATAAATTACTATGATATTTTAGCCTTAATTCAAGTCAATCTATAAATTTCTATACAAATTAAGAGAAAAATAAAAGATCAATTCTAATTTTTCAACAAGTTTCAAGTCTAAAATCCACAAGGCTAATTGCCAAAATATATATATATATATAAAATAAAAATAAAAAAAGAGGAAAAATCAACTCCTGACTTTTTGGTTCTTTTATATGCTAAAATGAAATTAACCATAGAGATAAGAATTTAAAGTAAATTTAAAAACCTACTTTAGTGTTGCTGCCAAGAAGATGAAGAAGTTCTGGGGACACAGCTGAAAAAATTGAACATTTGCAAGTATAGAAAAAAATCCAAAATTTACTGCTAAGAATAACACTAATTCCTTTCTGGTACATATTAAAAATTAAAGGTAAACCAAATATGACACAGCAAAGTAATTTCAAACTCATCAAAATCTACTGATGAACAAGTTATCGCTGCATTACCATTAGCTTATAATAATTAAACGACTCAAATTTTTGCCAATGTCAATCACCCGCTATGCAAATTTCAGGGGGAAAATGCATAATCATTGAGATGATCTTTAGTCTACTAAACCTTGTGAATGAATAGATCCCATTTATAGATGGCAAAAACGAATTTACAAAACATGGTGAAATTCTATAAGAAAGTACTTCACATCATTTGATGGATTCACAAAACTCTATCTAATGTAAGCACTTACACAGGCACAAGTCTAACCACCCATAATGCTTACCATCATCCTCCTCAAAATCAATTAATATCATCCTCAACCTTCTTCCTGTAATTTAATCGATAACGTTGCTGGGTTACATCATCATCCCCGACCACCTAATTCATCAATCACTGTTGATGATTCGGGAGATATCTCCATTGCTGGTCGGGTGCATCTCCTAACCGAAGCCACCGCTTAAAGGCCATAATTTCATCTTCCAATTGTCATCGAGTCGACATTTTGAAAGCAAATATCATCTTCAATTCCAAAGAACTTCCAACCCATTTGATAGGGTGCGCCCATCCTTGGAAGAATCAAATTTCGTGAGGTTTAGCGATAAGAGATAATGAGTGACGGCAACATTAGTGAATTAGTCAATAAGTAAAGGCGGTAGACTACGCTGCTAGCAAGAGCAAATTGTGCTGTTTTTTAAGTCCATTACATATTATTTTATTAATTAGATATTGTGCTAGCTTTTAGGATCATTTAAATAGTGGGTCATTATTTTTACTGTGATGAACTGGAATGAATCTCAAGTCTCTGGAGGAGTAAGAGTTTAATAAAAAGAAGGCGTTTATCTGAAATTTCAAATAGATTATCCTATCATTTGTGTGCCCCACAAAGAAAGAAGGTAGGTTGTTTCAATTATCTATGAATTTTCCATATAATATTTCTTCAGTCAGAAATATATCTTTGAAATTTCCTTGCAAGATTTTTTAATGATATTTTTCTAAAATTCTAGGAAAGAAGAAGATCCAAACTATTATATAACTAGCATTAAGAGGAAAGATGCATAATACCATACTTTTCGTGATATCCTCGACAACTATATGGACGCAGGAATAATCAATTCGTAATCCCTCATTTGAAGGCTTCACGCCTTTCTCATCCATATTCAGGGTCTCCTTAGCTTTCCCCGTGTTCAAAAGATATACTGGGCAGAGATATTGCCAGTGACAACATTCTAATCAAGAATTAATGAGATAAGAATGAATACATAATTACATTCCAAAAGTAGGGCCAAGCAGCAACCA
This sequence comes from Tetrastigma voinierianum, assembly GCA_016808115.1. Taxonomy (NCBI): domain Eukaryota; kingdom Viridiplantae; phylum Streptophyta; class Magnoliopsida; order Vitales; family Vitaceae; genus Tetrastigma; species Tetrastigma voinierianum. The sequence goes on from JAEQBH010006763.1 coordinate 226,962, forward strand.
AAAGAAGGAAAACATAATGATGAAAATTTTCCCCAATGGAACATTGAATGAGACATTGAATCGTATGTCAATAGATTTTTCTTTTTTTTTTCTTTTTGATAACCATGAGTGTTCTGCCAACTCGCGCCTTGGACAAACCACGAGCCTGGGCTAATGATCATGCAAAACCTCCAATGACCCTAAGGGACTCAAACTCTATGTCAATAGATTGATGGAATGGTACCAACCCACAATCTCATATGATATTTCCATAAGGAAAAAGTGTGCATATAGCCATGATCCATTACTGTGGTCTTGATACCATGAAATGCACCCAAATGCATAACTAAGAGGATTGTATCATGTAACTATTGCGAGCAGGGAATGCATTAGTTAGAATATTCGAAGCAACAAAGTTCATGGCTAACGTCAACAGGTTTCTTTACCAATCCAACATGCAACAATTTAATTTCCATTGAATGTTCAATCTATGAAAGAAAGAAAATAGATTTTATAGACATAAAGAAAAACACTTTATCGTTTATTCTTGTGCTATTGGAAAGAGAGAGATGCAGTAAGAGTTACTTCAAAATTGCAGCTTAGGGTTTCATCATCCGGAAGGTATGCTTCCTTTCCTTCAATCTTCTGTTCTAATACCTCTTCACACAATAATCCGTGATTGTCCTTCTTGCCCCTAAAAATCATAAAGCTGAATAAGCTTATCCAAAAAAAAGAAACACATGGCTCATTCACCTTAGAAAATCTATCAACAATGAGAAGAAATAATTACATACAACTAAATCTCCAAGAAACCTTGACAAACACCTGAACTCTATCAGACATCCTTCCTCGTATCACTCAACCTAGAAACTCTAGATACTACATTCAATTTTATTTTAATTCTATTTTGAATCTCTATGAATGGACTAAAGGATGAATCCTAACAGGTACACTGAGATAATTCTGGGTAAGTAGTTCATTGACGCGACATCGTTGCCCAAATGCTTAAGGCATCCAGAAGATTATTGTGCCTGGAAGGCAATAAAAAGAATGAAGGGCGCATCGAGATTAAAATAGTTCAGAAGCGAGGAGAGAGCAAAATAGAGAAGACATAATAGAGGGAAGAACAAAAATAGAAAAGAAAAGAAAAAGCAATCAATGCACTCATTAGAACCGTGGAACAGTAAACCATATAAGCGACTAAGCACAAAAGATGACCGTGTCTAGACCAGTTAAGTGCAAACATCAAGCATGGAATGAGGGACTTTTCTGGCCTGGAAAAGACCTGGACCTGAAGAATGAAAAGTTGACAATGTTGTTGCCAATCTGTGATAGTTAATGTCCACTAGTTAGCATTTAGTCAAAAAACATGTCAGCTGGATTAAGTCCTAAAACACTACTAAGGAATTTATGAGTTCATCAATAAAGTGTAGCAAAGCTTCTCATAAAATCTGAACTTAACAAGTGTATTAACCATAGAAATGCAAGTATGTGACCAAAATTGCATATAAACAAACTTAATTAGCAAAAAACATAAAATAATTAATAAAAAATTAGTCACCTTTTCATTATTAGTGACAGCAATGTTTCATCATCAGAATCCTGCACTTTGCCATATCAGAGTCATTAAGATCCTCATCTCTCAAATGCATGTTGCCTGGTTATTTTCTGTCGATGAACATGTGCTGCTGCTTAAGTTTACTGGAAACTTGGGCAACTGTGGTTTATCATCACCAGCCAGAGAATCCTGCAATCATGTGGGCGCACCTTTTATGGCCTTTAAACCTATAAGCAAACAAATACAATTTCATTTGAAAAAGAAAAAGAAGACACTAGCATCAATTGTTCCAAAAGCACACTAGTCAGCATCAATTGTTCCAAAAGCGAACTAGTCAGCATCAATTATGCAAGGAAATAAAATTTAAGGCATCTGCACGCCATCAAATTCACTACACTCACTGTTCAAATAAAGCTCTAATAGTTTCCTCCTGGCCTTTGCTGAAGGCATCAGACTTTTTCTTTGTGTGCCTAAGAAAATAACAATGATTCACAAATTTACTTACAAAAATGAAACAGAAAATACGCTGGAACTGGAGATTCCATATTAAGCAAAAAGCAAAGCATATGCTTTTATTCCAAACACGGCTCTGCAAGTTCACAACTACTCTGCCAAAGAGCTCAAAACCCCAGTTAGTACAAAAATTGATCTCATAACAGAGTACATAAAACAAATGTTAAAAAGCTACTGACGCCAATAAATACTTTGCCACAAAGATATTTCACTAAACTCTCTGATTGTTTGAAGAAACAAGAGGAGCACTTTCTTCTCCAACTGCTCTAGCTTCTTCCATAAGTTGATTTGTGCCATCAGACAAAGGTACATCAACTTGAAGCATCCTTTTCTTTGGTGCAATTTTCAAACCTAGCTGCTTAAGCTTATTCAAACTTCGACTGAGAAACTTTACAATCAGGATCATACTTCGCAATGAGACGGCTACAATGTCTATCATCTTTGAATCTAAAGAAGTAGTATTTGTCAAAATGAATGCCATGCAAACTATTTAAGAAACTGCTGAATAAAATGAGAAAAGATTTTATAAAACCATTCAAGCAAAACTTGCATAATTAGAAAAACCAAAAGAGACTTGGAAGTACTTGATTGTTAGACCTTAAGTTTGGTATATTTAGTATGATTACATTCACATCAATATTTATTGATAGTAAAACGGTAGGATGCAAGTGTACTTACTTCTCATAGAGATCCTTAATTTTTTGGTCCACTTCAGCACTGAGAACAAGCCTTCTTTAGAAACTCTTTCAAACTCTCTTGTTCTAAATGATGCCCCACCCTGCAAGGAAAAGCACTGTCAAGACTTTCACACAATGAGATGTAAGAAAAAAAGTAGTTTTTCAAGACTTTTACTGTCAGACATCATACTTATCAGAATTTCTCTTCCCATCAATTTCACCACTTGGAATAGGAGTGATGCCTTCCTCCACCTCACTAAAATTATCATCATTTCTGTCTCAAGAGAAAAACATTGGTAACTTGTGTTATTTCCTTGATAACTAAGCATTTAGCAGTATTTTTGTACTATTCCAATTATATCACAAAACTTAAATAAAATACTTTTCTCCCTCTTTATGAAAAGAAACACCAAAAATCTTAAATAAGGGCTCATAATCTGCTTGCGGATGATTAAATATGCTAAATGAATTGTGCATGTTTTATAAAGTTCTATAAAGGAAAAATGAACTACAAAACTTAAGAATTAATAATAACATTTTTTAGAGCAGAAGAACCAATAATAACATGAATATTAAACATCCATAAACACATCTTACTGTTGATATACAGACTTATGAGAGATCACAACATCAGCTTCATCCTCCCCAAGTGCATCCGCTAGACTTCTGTGCATCCATCCCTTTGGCCTGTGTTGAGCCGATTTCCATGCCTTGAAATATTTCATTTTCCCACTTTCTGTCTTCAAACTTCCGCTCTGCAATAAAGATTGTGAAGTGATGTAATGGCATTCTCTACGGCTTTTCCAAAAGAGAATTTCCACAAAGAGAAGTGGCTGACTTTTCATTTTCCTTAGCATTTTTCTAACCAAAATTTTCAGGAAACAAACAATATTTTCATAATCTTGCATGGACATGACTTCTGCTCAACCAGGATATTGTGAATATGGTGAGGAGGATAACTGCAAAATTTAATAAAATAAGAAATAAATAAATAATTGTACTTTTTTTCCAATTGCTGCTTACTAGTCATAAATCAGATGTTTTTTTTTTAAGCTAACCTAGTATAGCATTGGAGAGAGCTCCAAATCATCACATATCTTCTGCAAAATGCATATAATGTAGTGGTTTGTCCTGGTTGAATTGCTCTTATAAAACTTAAGCAACCAACATAAATTTTGTATAACATGGTTATTTGCAAAAGCAGAAACCAAGGTAGAAACCTTAAAATCAACTTTACTCGTTTAGATGCTTGTCATCACTCTAAAGAATCATCAGTTCCACACTTGAATATCATTGCAGATGTTTACATTTTGGACATCCATATGTGGGTAGATTGCCTTCATGCTTCCTGACCTAAGCACGGGTATTTCAGGCTCATCAATCTGTAGAACCCTTCTTGTCTCCCATCAGAACTGAATTTTCTAATCTTTCTTTCTGTGACATGTTCAGATTCTGCAGATTGTCCACAACTGAGGAGGCTAATTTCATTCTGAATCACAGAATGATCTCCATGTTCTTCTTTTTCATTCTTGTCACTCAATGTTTTCTTCTTTCTCCCTTTTCTTGATTTTCTAGAAACCTAATCACAAAAGAATTTACAAGAAATCAATGCAGATCCTCATAATGAAAACATTTCCTACGTTGACATTCCAACTTCTTAGAGATATAGCAAATACATTCTACCGATTTAGATTAACTAACAAAAGCCTTAAACTCAAATTACTATGATTTCTTTGTTCAGTATGGCTATATTTTACACTGGTCATCCACTCAACAAGAACCCTCTCTTCTCCAAGCATGGACCAGCTTTTTCAAGAGAAACACATTAAAACAAAACTTGATAAAGTACAACCTTCCAAAGATCCCTCAGTCATTTAGAAGAATAAAAATCACCAGATAAACGCACATGATAACAAGAATCTAAAGACTATAAATAATAAAATGTATATGTACATGTGTTTTGACTGAGAGGATGGTGCACATCTATTTGATGTTGGTTCCACTCCTGTTTGTCCCACGCGTTTGAACATCAGATAACTAGGAAACCCTGCGGTGTGTGTGTGTGTGTGTGTGTGTGTGTGTGTGTGTGTGTGTGAGAGAGAGAGAGAGAGAGAGAGAGAAGAAGAGGAGAAACACCAGAACTGCTTCAAGCAATAATCTTTCTATAAGGGTGAGCAAACCCCAAAATTTCACTGGCCTACTAGAGCCAAACATAAGCCATTGGAACCTTATTCAGAGGGGGCTGTGCAAGACCTCAGAAGAGGAGTTAAAAGTGAGACCCCCATCAATACTTCATGGGTGAGCAGAACTGGAAAATTCTGTCTGTGTCTAGATAGTCTTGAACTGCAAAGTATGTATGTGGGATATAGGAACAGAAGCAGGCTCCATCAGAGATATCTAAGCAAAAAGCCCAGTGCATACAGATGTTTAATTGCAGAGACTCCAGTACAGGTAAAGGCATATGCATTGCCTGACATTATGTTTACCAAGTAAAATTACTAAAGGAAATCAATGATCATTTACTAGAATACCATTAACTTTGAGTTCATGTAGAATAGGTAATACTTATACAGCAGTAAGTACTTTGGATTAAAAAACTAAAAGAACAGGACGGTCATTATGCACTCAGCCCACTTTTACCAGCAAAGATTCCTTAGAATTTGGTGTTTTCAACTTCCATTCACATGATGTTGGCTAGCATGCAAAGGCATATGTTTTTTATTTATAAATAATAACTAAATTTAATAGATTCTCCACTCAAGATTAGCTCAATAAAATAAAACATAACATACCTTAATGTGCCATGAGCTCCGAAGATTCTCCATAAGCTGCAATAACTGTATATATCATCACTAAATCTGCGTGATCACTGATCAGAATGATGAAATTAGTCGGTCTTAGATCCTACACAAAATATTGCTTCTTTGAATGCATTATAACTACAAAATTCCCAGTTCTTCAGAGGATCGATTGTTATCAATGAGTTCAAGATCAATGGTTTTCAGTTAGTCTTATGTATCTAAGTCGAGGTATTCTTCCCATCGACTTCTTGGCGATCCATTTGAACCCAATTGTTCCCCAAATGGGTTTTTTTGTCATTTCCTGGGTAAGGTGCTTACGTTGATCACTAAAGAGGAAGCGGATCCCTAGCAAACAGTGCGCTTTATGTGAAAAGAATGATAAACAATGTAATTCATTTGCTAATACATTGCTCGAGAGCCAAGATGTTATGGATCCGCCGCCACATCGATTTTAGTCATGTTCCCCGCACGACTCAACTACTCCTAACTCGCAAAGTGCTGTTGTCGGAAAAACCATGAGAGCCTGGGTCGCGCCTCCTTTGCATCTTCGACGTTAGCGCAAAGGAATGCGGTGGCTCGAGAACGAGGTCCCTCCGCCACGTGATGGAAATCTTTTTTCTGCTTTTCTGTGGGTCGTGGGCCAAGTTGTATAAAGTGTTGATAACTTAAATTGCGTATAAGCTGACTGACTGTGGTATAGGTGAGAGGAAGGTGGTTTTTTTGTTACCTTTTCAGAGTTTTTCTTGAGCACTCAGGCTCTTCTTAATCTATATACTCGCTTACCAATCAAAAAAAAACTACAAAATTTAGGCAGTTTGTCTCTGGTTCATCATCATGATGCCCTATATTGGTTATAATGTTAGAACATATAGAATTAAAGATTTCCTATTTTTCAGATCAAGAATTTCAATGCAGCCATGACATCAGATTCCACTATTGACCAGATGATGGTGCTATCATAGTTTTAAAAGCGCATGGGCACAATTAGGGCACAAAAAGTCCCCTATAACTTAGGCGCCAGGCACAAGACAAGGTGTGCATCTGAATGATGTGAAATATGACCTTAAATGCGTATCAATTTTATAAAATATGATTCTAAGAAACTTAATATTTCTAACATTTAAAAGAAACATTCAATAAAAATGTAATAAGATTATATAAATTTCAGTACAATCAGAAATTTGAAAAAGAAAGTGTTTAAAAAGAAAAAGTAAAAGTCTACAAGGTGTGCCTATTCAATAAGACACATGTCTTGGCAAGTGACACGCTATAATTAGGGAGTGGTTAATTCTTTTAGCTGCTTTTTAAAACTATGTGTGCTGGTAGGATAAAGAAAAGAATAATACTTCAATAATTGCTCATCAAATTAGTTGTAGTAATAATAAATATAACAATAAATAACATCAACAAGAAGGAACTTCTAAGTTGTTGAAATTAAAGGGGAAACCTTTGGGTTGTTTTGTGAGAGTCAAAGGATTTGATCAGATTCAGAGAAAATGAGTCATCCCTTGATCAGTTTGATCATAAAATAAATTTGTAAAGAAGTATCCAGCTGCCTGAGGCTCTTGTAATCTTCCAATGATAGTTTAAGCACTAAATCTAACATGCTTAATCTGCAAATGGAAAAGCTAGCAAGGTTAGACTGATATCACAGAGCTTATATGCAAATCTCTATTATTCTTTCTACAATAAAAATTCTAAACAAAATGCAACAATGAAATTTGAGATGTATGTGTTAAATAATACTAGATCCTCAAAGTAAATGAAACTTCCTGAACATTGTTCTATGTCTCATGATGTGGCAGAACACTTTCACCATCCATTTCATCAGTTCTAGAACTGTTAATACATCAGTCTACACATATCTAACTAAGATTGGGACAGTTACACATGACTCCACCTTATTACTTAGAAATTTTGAGAAAACAAGGATTATTAAATACCTTTCTTGTGATGGAATAATTAATGCCCTTTTGTAAGTTTTTTCTTCAGTGTTCACATTTCATTTTAGTTGATTAATTGTGAGCATATTAGAACATGTTATTGCACCTGTTTAAAATAAAAATACTAGCAAAGAATATGAAAAAGAATATCCACAAATGCAGAATAATAATGAATGTCACATATAATAAGATATTCTCTACATAAAATATAATACATTATATATTATTACTTTGTTTAAAATTACAAAGCAGTAATCATAAAATATTTCAATATTATCTCTTGCATTATTTGCATATATCATGAATTGTTTAACAATATAAACATATCCCCTATAATCATCTATCGTACAAATAAAACGAAATATTTTATTGAAAATATATTTAACTCAGACACACATGATTACCACTAATATTTTGTGGGTGAAAAAATTGTGGTTCTGAATTGCTTTTGAGAATCAGTTAAACGCAATAGTTGGTTTACAATTGAACCAAACCAAACTAACTCCTTTAGTGATGGAAAACTGAATCGAAACCAAGTTTGATAAAGTTTATGATTTTAATTTATTTTACCCACTTTGATTTGAAATTCAAAATATATTTGCATTTTTTTAGTTCAACATATAATGAGTACATTTAAAAATCAATTCAACCATAGTTTAAGAAAAATTAATTACTTTAATAGAGTGTAATAAAAAGATCTCTATCCAACATTGAACGACATATATAAATCTTTAGTTTGGTTCTGCTTTATTGTCTGTGAAACACAGAACTGAAAACCAAACAAAGTTGGTTTTGGAAAATTCTCAAACTAAATCGACCTTTATGGTTATTAAACAACTAACATGATCAATTTTACTTGGTTTTGATATTTTTTCAGTTTCCTTTGGTTCTACTTACACTCCTATCATTTAGTCCATATTTATATTCCTTTATATTTATAATAATGTATATTAGTTTAATATTATGGGTCTCACAATACCTTATGTGGGGATTTTGTTTATTTTCAAGCCACATTAAAAGTATTTTCACTTTTCTTCACAATATTTGCTGATAACTCGTGAATGTTCTGGGTCAACTTACGCACACCTCGACTAATCTCACAGATCTAGTTACTTCACCAGTAAACCCCAAGGGTCTTTAAGGGGACTCGAACCCGTGACCATCGGGTTAAACCCAAGGCCTTAGACCATTGGGTTTTTTTATCTTCACAATATTATAAAAACCCAAAATTAACATTTTCAGTTTTTCCCCTTTAAAGGTCAAATCCCCGAAATATGAAAATAGAAAAACAACATGCAAGCAGGTTCTAACTCCGTCGCTTTCCTTGGAGAAATGAAAAACAGAAAGAAATGTAATCAAACATGCAAAGTATACTCTAAGCCACTTTAGCAAATTTTTTCTTTGATAGGTAAGCAATTTTTTTCTTTTTCCATTTTTTTGTCCCCATTGGAATTCGAACCTATAACCTCCCCTAACCCCACCCCAACCCTTTACCACTCGAGCCATGCCTCAAGAGCATACCTTTGTAATAATTTTAAACTGCACAAGTTTCTTAGGATAATCAAAGTGCATGCCAAAACATTAAGTTGAAAAGGAAGTAAAGTTACCATATTTGTCGCGAGGGAACCCGCTGCAGATGGAACTGTAGTCATTTGTCTCCTTCTAAGCCATCAAATGCATTGCGCTTACTAAACTAGCAAGAGAAACATGTAATTATCTATTGCTGCAGCAATGGTCCATATTGTCCCTTTGAAAATGTACTTATCAGTGCATACTTCATTGACAAATGAGTCAGATGTATCTGTTCCCCCTATTTGGCTGCAAAAATATATAGAAATTTACACTCCAACGGGGAACTGTATGGATTAAAACATTTAAATAAAATGGAATGTTAAAGCTTAATTAAAACACTCAAAATGGAACAGCATATACAAAAACATAGCATAGAATCAAGGGTTTACAGTTTAACAATACCAGTGACACATCATCAAATGGCATGTTGAAAAATAGGAAGATAGAAATGGGATACCACGAACTGTATTGATTAAAATGAGAATCATTACAAAATTTTCTATAATGGAAAAGCGTATACAAAAACCTAGCAGGGAATCAATTGTCACAAGTTTGACAATATCTTCTAACATCATTTTGAAATAAACTTCAATTTTTCTCTAAAAAAAGAAAGAACATTTTCAACCTTTCCATGTACAAAATCTAAAATACCTCCATATATTATTACAAAAGTTGCAATATCAACAACAATTCCTCAGCAGGCAGAAAATTTTCTGCCTGAGAACAGAACAACAGGCTAAACCCAAATCCTAGTACGCAGATCATCATTACATAAAGGTTCAGCTAATCAAGATCTTTTTCATCCTTAAGATATAATGACATATATCATAGTCTGATCATACCCTTGCAGGTTAAGTTGCCTACTCTTCACATACGCCTAGAGTACAGATCATTTTTACTTTATGAAAACATTGCAACTCGAGCAGGATAGATGATGAGCTTATGTCATTCAAAATGGAGAAGTTAAAACGATGATTAATTTTTTTTATAATAAATTTGTTGCATATCATTGAGCAACATATATATTAAACATTTGCCACCAAAAGTGGCAAATTTTTTGAGAAGTACCATAAGCACAAATAAAAAATGCAGTTACCTAATTCAGCTTTAAGAGAAAAGAGAACACGCACAAGAAAACCAGATAATATGAATACATAGTATGTTCTCACCTAGAGATCAAGAACTTGTGATATTGGAAAGATGTAACCTAACTGAGAAACCTGAAAGAAAACAACCACATCGCTTGTTCTGAATCGCACAGGATGTTCTTTCAATGTCCTCAGCCAAATAGACTGCATCAGAATCCGATACACAATACATTTACAAGAAGATTCATGCATCAGCACAATAATGTAAAAACCAAAAAGAAGCAAGAATTAAGTAAAAACAATAACCATTTCACTACAAAAGATATACCATTATAGCCTCCTGACAAAAACTGGTTCACAAAATCATGGACCAACTCCAGGATGTTATCCTTTGCTGAAGGTAGATTTCCATGATCTGACACAATCCTTTTTAATGGACCCCGTTGAACTTGATGAGGCTTTTTGGCAAGTCAGGATGTAAAGTATTTCTTATAATGTTGAACCATCCTTGTTGATGGAAAAGCCTATGTTATGAGAATTCTCAAAAGCATCGGGAGTGATCAGTAATAATTAGTCTTTATACCATGGTAACTCGTAAAGGCTCCACTAAATTGTGAAGAACGATTCAACTTTAGTATCCTTGAAAGTTTTCTTTTTCTTCCTCCTTCCAGTATGGACTTTAGATCTGTCTAGTAAGTTTTTGTGTCCTCACCCATCTGAAAACAAAAAAAAATGAATACATATTATATAACACATGGTTCTTATAAAATAATCAAATAACTTTAGAAATATGACATCAATAATTGATTAGAACTAAACAATTAACATGACAAATAAGCTATAATTGGTACATAGCTAAAACTATTAGATAGATGGCTTCTAAACTAAGAAAGTAGAGGCAAAAAGTAAATGGTTGTTCAAATAGCTGAGAGACTTGAAAAGAAAAAAAAAAGATTATATTATCCATTGGTCGAGCAATAGATCAATCTTACTTTCAAAATGATACCTAGTTTCTTTGTCGATGCAATTTGGTATGTCCCTATCTGTCTTACTAACTAATAAAATTAACTTTTCACCTTATTTTGTCTTCTATTTTTCTAAAATCTTTTCCCCAGGAGTTCAAACTAGTTTCACCATAAAAGATGCTTAAAGTGATAAAGAAACCAACCTGAAGGACATGTGCTTAGCAAGCTGCTAAAGGCAAGCACAAATCAGCTTTAAAAATATGCAGTTTGTTCTTGTCTATGGCACTATAGGAGATTTCTGGAATTCTTAAAATTAGGATTTGCATCTCCCATGGAAGTAGAGTTGCCTTCTTCAACATGTTTTTGAATTCTTCAACATGTTCGTGAGCCAAATACCAATGGATCCAAAAGCAATGTTCCATCTTCTGAAGTTTGCTTCATCTTAAAATTATAAGTTGTTAGTTGGCACAAGATGAGGGTAGACGAAAGAAATGGAAATTGGTTTGCAGTTGAGTCAAAAACGCTTCGAAGCGAGATGGAAGGTATAGGAAAAAAGCCAATGTTTCATTACGAATCCAGGTAGAGGTATAGCATCGTGGATCCGCCTGGAGTGAGGGATGACCAAACTTTCGCTAGAGTCAAGAGTGCTGTAGGGCCTGCGATCTCGCTGAAGACTCCTTCGCAGAGGGAGAACCTAAGATTTTTCAGATCGAGAGCAAAGAGCTCATGGCTGAGGTTCCTCGCCTGCTCGCTATCGACGCGAAGGAAAAAGGCATAGCTTGGCCCTCCCTAAGGAAGGGGCTCTTAAATGGATGGACTATGGCCGGGCGAAAATCGGGCCTGGGCTGAGTAACTCTTCGAGAGCAAACCCATGAGGATTATGGAAGCAAAGATCACAAAGGGGGATGGCGGAGGATAGTTCAAGCAACAATGTAGACATACTGGGGCAAAGAAGACCTAAAGCAAAGGAGGGACGGAGGCGAGTATGGAAAGTGCTAGTGTGGTTTGACGTTGAGACCGCCATGGAAGGAGATGGGGTCCCCACTATTGATCTGGTAGAATTCAAGAAAAATCCGCATCCATATCCCGCAGAGGCGACTTTCGAGGTCCGGGTTTAAAGATGCTCGAGGCTAAACGAGGAAGTACCCGCATCGGGGCTTTAAACGTAGACCTTATCATGCCGAGTTCGACCACCAGAGAAGGCAAAAGGAGTCCTCGAGCCTGCAGAAGAAATTCCCACCTGAGGTGTCTTACAAATGATCAAGGGGAGGCCTGCCGGATGAGGCGCAAAGATTCAAAGACAAGAGGTGTGGATTAGTGGTAGGCTTCACTTCATCTATAGAACCCGAAATCCTAAGAAAATTAGGGATGCGGTGGAGGTTTCCATGACTGAGATGCAACATGTAAAAGAAAGGAGGGGCGTGGGCTAGAATGCCATTGGGGGCAGGAAGGTGTAATCCTGTGCCTAACACATCAACATCCTAAGGCCAAGGTCTTTGAATCATAGGATCCGTGAGATCTCTCCCCGGGCAATGTGGGTCTACCCCAAGTTCATGACGAAATGAAAATCCTGCAGGGAAGAAGAAGATGCGAGACACGCGCGACAAGCTGTGCGAGCTTCCCAATAAAGTGGGCAATTACCAGACGATGGGTGTGCACGCTAAAACAAAAAAGGAGAAAGATCACCTCACCAGACTCTTCGTTCCTCTCAACGTCAGCATTGATTATGGCGAGGTGTCATCGTAGATTCACTTAACAAAACGTAACGGCAAAGGTTTGGGAATGGGGTCTATCCAAACAGTGTGGACTCCGTAGGGACAAAATTCGGCCGGCCCTCCCGGGTCGAAGGAGAAGGAGTTTAATGGGCCTAGGGCTAGGAGCAGAAGAAGTCCAGATGGTTTAAAAACCAGGAGTGGGCTGAAAGAGGATTTAAAGAGGTCAAGAATGGTCTCAGACATAAATCCCATGCAGGGTCATACTGGTGGCGAAAAGGGCCTGATTTGGTTTGGGAATGCAGGCTGCCCGCCAAATGCTGCAAGGGAGGAAAAGGTCGGGAAAAATGGTTTAGGATCAAGAACTTTAAAGAGGCCTGACACCTTTCCGTATGCTCTACCAAAAGAATCAAGTGAGATCGGAGGAGGGGGAGCTACCGACGTGGAGGGGATCCCCTGAACCCATGGTCGACCGGCCAGTGGATTCGCGCTGAGGGACCTCTTCGCAGCTCAAGGTCTGGCCCGTACAGGGGAACTCCTGCCAGAGCCGTCGGGAGAAGCGGGACGTGGACGTATGCGCATCGAGTGCCTAGCCACGTGGAAGGTTCTGGCTGGTGAAACGCGAACAGAGGAGTGCATGGGAGTTCTCTTGCTCTAGAGAAGATACCTAAGAGCCCGAAGATGATCTAATAAAGAGCTCAGACCCATGCACAGACCTGTGTTTGAATCATTATCCCCGATCGACGCTTCTTCTCCCTTTCTCTCGTTACATTTCCTTCTTACTCTGGGGTTCTTCCGTCGGGAATTCTCGAGAATGAAATATCGGGGATGGAACCACCGAGGGTGGTGTCATGGATGGAAGTGAGTGGGGACCGGGATAATACGCTAATAGAAGACTCTGGCCAAGAATCGTGAAAGAGAAGTCGCCTAAAAATCGTCTGTAATGTATGGATATGATAACCTGAGGACAATGCTTGTTTAAATTTTGCTGAATTTCTCAACAAAACTGCATAGAAGAGGAAATTCTGAACTGATGCTGTTGGAAGCTCAAGAAGAAGGAGATAAGAGGGAAGGCACCACCGACCGAGACTAGATGTAGAGGAGTCAGAAGTCGGAACGCACTGCAAATTACAAATGAAAGACAATAGAGAGTGGCAGTATAGTAATCTTGTTAAAGTTAAATGAAGAACCGCCGCAGAATGTCAGGATTATCATCCAAACAAGAATGTTGAGCGAAACTACAGTTTTTCAGGTCATTCAAAAGTCAGAAGAACTGTAATCCAAGATCACCTCTACCAGCCCGCTCGTGTGGATCGTCTGGCGATACTCGTATGCAGGAACGTGTGTACCCTGCGTTTCTGGGATATAAGAAAATCGGAGTCAGGGGAATCGAACAGCGATTTTTTCTCTCAGAACATGCACGTTTAAAAATGTGGGGGATGGTCTTATATGGGCCTTTACAGGAGTCTATGGTCCGGTGAAGAGAAGCAAAAGGGAATTGTTTTGGGAAGAATTGGGGGCCTTGAGAGGCCTCGAGGGGCCATATAAATGGGGTGATTTCAACACATGGTTCTTTCCGACGACGTAAAACTCAGTGGCGCATCTCGCACCATATGAGGCGCCCAATGAAGTTGGCTAAATGAAATGGGGCTTAGAGATCTCCTCCGCAAGGAGGCCCTTACGTGGAGGGGGTGGCCACAATAATCGCAATGGAGGGTTTGGCCCGGATGTGATTTTGGCTACCACGTAAAGCTACCAAAGCAAAGCGATTCAAAGAACTCCCCGCCGAGACTGGGGTGTCCCACCACGCCCCGTGATGTTAGATGCTGACGGTTAAAATCCCGCTCTACGCCTTCCAACTGAGAATACGGTTGAAGTTCGAATTTCCGCCTTAAGGATCTTCTTAGAGATCAGCGCAAAGCCTTCATTTTTCCGGATCCTTCCACCCTCAGTGGTCACCAAATTGGGGGCCTTGAAAGGTTTGATCAAGATTTGGAATAGAGGTGTTCAAGAAGTGGATTTAAATAAAAAGGAGGCTCTTCGAGAAGGATTTCTTTCCTGGACGGCGGAAAGTTAAGGAGTCACCCTCGCGTAAGTAGAGGAGGAGGATAAGGCAAGAGATAATTATAAGGAATGGGTTGATATGGAAGAGGTCTCGGGAGACAAAAATCCAGAGAATTAAGCAAAGAAGGAGACAAGAACACTGGTTCTTTCTACAGAATTCGCCTAATTTCTACAGGGGAGGAGTAAATTCTATCTCTAAGATCGAATCAATGTAGAAACTTGGATTAAGGAGGATGAGGTTAAAGAGGCACGGTTTGTGCTTTCAAAGTCTCACTCGGCCCAGCAATTGGAATTTGTCTTTCGGACTGTTCAATTTGATTGAGTGAAAGATCAAATGCTAAGTTGGAAGAAATGTTCCACAGAGGAAATTCTAGCAGCGATATCTGGGGCTTAATGTTGATAAAGCCAGCCGCGATGGCTTTCCATTAGCTTTCTGGTCTTTCAGTTGGGATTTCGTGAAAGAGGAGGTTATGGGTTTCTTCGGGAATTTTTAAGAATGATCGGTTGTGAAGAGTCGAGATACTTTCTTAGTTGGTTCCCAAGGGAAGATCGTCAGCTAAAATTTTAGACCCATCGGCTTAGTGGGTAGCCTTTATAAAGTATCGAAAGTGTTGTATTGAATTAAAAGGGTTTGAGGCTTAGTTATCTCCCGATCCTCAGGGAATCTCGTTCGTAGAAGGGAGGCAGTTCTAGATCGCGGTGCTAATAGCTAATGAAAACATGGACTCCGTCTAGAGGAAGGAGAAAAGGGATCCTTTGTAAGTTAGACATTGAAAGGCTTACGATCCTCAATTAGGACTTCGATCACGAGATGTTAGAGAAGAATGGGGTTGGTTCTAAATGGATTAGATGGATTAGCTTGGTGCATCTCCTGGCTCCGTTTCGGTCTTGGTAATGGTTCGCCTTGAGGTACTTAGGGTTCGAAGGCTGAAGACGAGATCCTTTATCGCCTGTTGTTTTGTTATCGGTGTGAAGCCCTCGGTTAATGCGCTTCAAAGAGAAGCGATTGGAAGGCAATTTTATTCACGGATGCGAGGTTTGGGGGTAGAGAGGCGGTGTGGGTTGTGCGTTTCTCATCTTCTATCTGTGATGATACTATCATCTTACGTGAAACTGACTACGAACGGGTTGATGTATTTGAGATGGACCTTAATGTGGTTTGAAGCCTTCTCAGGCTTGAAAATTAACCTGAACAAGAGCGAGATTATCCCTTTGGGGAGGGTGGACAACATGGAGGAGTTAGCGGCTGAGCTTGGTTGTGGGGTCGGCTCCCTCCCCACTAAGTACTTGGGCCTTCCCCTTGGAGGCCCCTCGCGGCGTAGGGTTGGGATTATTGAAAGATTTAGAAATAGATTGTCACTCTGGAAAGGAAACCCGATATATTTCAAAGGGTGGAGACTTACCCTTATCCCAGGAGTACTTTGTCTAGCCTTCCTATTTACTTCCTCTCAATGTTAGGAATGCCCAGAAGATTGTTTGAGATTTGGGAATTTGGGAGAAGGTCGAGAGACTTCCTTTGGGAGTGGGGGCAACCTAGAGTATAAAGCCCTCACAGGTCAGGCTGGAATCTTGTTTGTCGAGGAAAGTAGGCGGATTAGGGGTGAGGTCTTTGTGATGAATCAAGCTTTGCTTTGCAAGTGGTGGCGGCGGTTTTGCAAGCAGGAGGGACTCCCTGCGGGGCGGTGTCTGCATGGGTTTGGTGAGGAAGTTGGGGATGGAACTCTAAGGAGGGATATCGGGGTGGCTTTGAGTGCGGACTATGGAAAGACATCGAGAAAAGAGATAGCACACCTTCTGTAAAGTCCGTCTCCCTCTTTAGGTAATGGTAGGAGGTTGGGCTTTGGAAGGACCGTGGTCTGTGAGCGTGGCATGCAATGCCTTCCCCCACCTTGTTCAATTTAGGCTCATAAAGGATGCTAGGGTGGCGAATGTTTGGGATTTCTCAAGGGAGGATGGGGGTTGGTCCCCGGTTTTCTGGAGCCTCTTAATGGCGGAAGTGGCGGTGGAAAGGATTCACTCCACTCACCATATGGCAACAAAAAATTAGGCCATTTCAAGAGGATCGGTTGTTATTAAAAGGAGTCTCGACTAACGGTTTCTCGAGTTAGTCTTATGTATCGTATTGAGTGTTGTTACTCTTCCCTACGGACTTCCTTGGCAATCCATTTGGAGACAGTCGTTCCCAAGGTGGGCTTTTTTGTAGGGAGGCTTCACGGGTAAGGTGCCTCTGGACAGTTAAAGAGGAGGGGATTTCCTTGAAGTAAGCGGGTGTTGTTTATCTTGAAGATGAAACAATAGACCACGCTATCCATTGTTGTTCGAAACGAGATATTATGGGATATTCTCTTGGCTATTACTGACTTTAACTGGGTATTCCCCAGTTCGGTTCGTCAACTTCTCCTTGCATGGCAAAGTGTTAGTGTCGGAAAAAAACGGAAGAGAGTTTGGATGGCGGCGCCTCTTTGTATTTTCTGGACGCTGTGGTTGGAAAGGAATAGGGTGGTTTTCGAGAATGAAGTACCCTCTGCTCACAGGATGAAATCATTTTTGTTTTCCTTATGGTCGTGGGCTAAGTTGTATAGTGTTAATAACTTAGATTCGTTGGTGGGTTTTTTGTCTTGGATGGGGTATAGGTGAGTGGGAGCCTGTATTTCCGTGCTCTCTTCTTTTGTACTCCCTGAGCACCTTGTGCTCTCTTTTCATATATACACATTTATACTGCTTTTTACCGATCAAAAAAAAAAAAAGATGTGCTTTAGCAAGCAACTCTGGCTCTTGGCCCATACATATGCAATGGAAAATTTCTAATAAAAGCAAGTTATCTTGTGGAAATATTGGGAAGAAACCTTGATACAGGTAATAACTAAGATCAAGTCCATCACATTACTCATGGAACAACAGTTCAAAATCTGTCTCTACGAGGATAAAAATTGACTTGCAGATTCTCCAGCATTCTGCTGCAATGAGATGTCTTGTATAGCTAAAATGTTCCGAAACAAGGTAAGCACAAGCTGGACCAACTTCCAGTCATCCTCTGTCAATGCTTTACTGTGTGGCAAAGGATTAGTTAAAAACCAAAAACACATAGTATATAGAATGGGAAAATAAGTACAGAAACTTAAGCCCAGAACAATAAGAAAATCATATCAAGTCCACTCCAGATAAACATGTAAGCAGTGAATACAGAAATGAAGCAAATCTGATCCTAATCACAAACCCACATCCATTTTATTTGGTACAGACACTTGCTAATTTTGCATCCTACTAATTCCATAAACATGTGATGGAAAGCGGTTGGTATGTGTTGATTTTTCCAAATAACCATTTTAATGCTTTACAATTGCTAGGCTAAAGGTTTTCACCCAAGACACGGAACCAATCAGACCTCAATAGAGTCATCTTAGTAACAAAAACTAATTGAATGAGGAAAATGCATGAGAACTCTTCCCAAAAATAAATGAGGAAAATGGATGAGAACACTTCTAAAGATGAATGAGGAAAATGCATTAGTGGATAGTTTTATCCAATGTTTCTTATTGCTGAGGCCATTCCTATTTGCATGTGTACTTTGATAATACCTATCTTTTTCTACTTCAATAATACATTTCTGCAAGCATGGTCAAGGTCTACCCAAGGTAGTGTTCTGAGTATCCAGAGAAGTAATGGACACGGCCAGAAAGATAGATAAATTCAGGTGTTTAACCATCAAGCATTTGCAAAAGATTCTCACTAACGAGAGAAGCCATTGCTAGTTTTGTTTGATTTGTCAATATCATGATGTAAATATGGAACTGACTAAAGAGTGGAGTGCAAAACAGAAAGAACCCATGTGTGGGAAAGGCCACATAAAGCCAAAGCATTGCTTACTGTTCCAAATTTTCCAATGGACTCTCAAGAAGAGACATAACCACTGCAATAGTGTTGCTGTGTGTAATTGAAGACTACAACCCCCATAAATACTCTATCTGTTGTGATATATCATTGGACGAAGCCTCAATAGGCATTGTAAGAAACACCAAAACCTTAACTGCAATACATAAAACCCATTTTAGGCACTTGGTGAATTAACATACAATGAAGTACAATCTGATAAAAAATGTAATGAAGTATAATCTGATTAAAACAAGTAACAAGTATAAAGAGTTGCAGCAACAACACCAAGTTGCGATCGTCTTGACAATATTCAATTATTGGTATCAAATCTTTAAATTTGTGTTCCATTTGCATACTTGTTTGAATACTGGTCTTGACTGTGGATCATCACGCCTCAAAAATCTCAACAAATCCTTTAAATTATCTGCCAGAAAATAAATAAATAAATAAATAAAATGACGTGAAAATGAGAAAAATAATCCCGCTTATTTGGTTGCGAATATGGCTACAAAATAAAGAAATTCGAAGTATCTTTCCACATGAGTGCAGCAAAAGTGTTAGGAATACAAAAGAATAGCGGTTCTGAGATACAGCCATTTAAGCTTCAAAGTAACCAAAAACACAAATGAGATAGTTTCGTACTTCGCCAGTTTTCTCAGAAACAAAACATCAGACACATTTCAATTTCCGAAGACTGTGAAAGAGAGGTAAAAAAATAACCAAAAATCTCAACAATTCAAACTTCATTTCTCTTAACTTTCTTCTTCAGCAATTTCTCACAAGCCAAACAAGAAAAATTCCTTACCCAAACAATAGTCGGTCTTCGCATAGCCGATCCGATTTCCACTATCGTCCTCATCGACGTATCCCAAACCAGCGCAGATCACGGACAAACCTTCCGTGTCCATCTTGAACCGCAATCAAAATTGGGGTTTCGAAATGATAAATTTATCCGATTTTATGGTTTATGGCTAGGGTAGCTATAGCGCGAAAACAGATGCAAGTTTCCCGCGCGTTCTTAGTAAGTATTCGGTAGTCTGTGAGCCATGGAAAAATCAGTGCAGTGGTAAGCATGGCATAAAATCATTGGTACCTCTTAATAGGAGACAAATTTTTTAATTATACCTACAAAATAAAAAGATTTTCAAATATAAAAATGAGAATAAAAAGAAAAAATATGGAAATAATCTTCATATGTGTCCATTATATAAGAGGAAGACCTTTTTTGGGATAAAATGTTTATATTCTAACGTATCATATCTTTTTTGATTAAAAAAATATGTATACACAAATTATTTTGAACGATAACTTACATTTTCAATATATATTTACAAGTATTTTATTGCCTCTACCACATAATCCATTATAATCCACTTAATTCGTTATCATCTTCGAGTATCTTTTCATATAATGGGTGAGAAAATGTTCTATACTTAACATGAAACAATTTTTCATTTTATTCAAAAAATCATATTTTTCCCTTTAATATCATAGTCATTTTATCCAAATTTTGCATGTAAAAAAACTTAATTAAGATATTCATAACTTTCTTATAGAATGTTATAACAAAAAAGATATTGATAAAACTAAACTACAACTAATAGCATGTGCTTGATAGTATTTATTGTAGTGCTCATGACATTTATTTTCACGAGTCTTAACAAAATTATAATTTTCTTTGCCATTTAATTGTTTCACCTTTAGGGGCGTGACATAATTTTATTTTTATAAGAACATGAAGAAGGATGATTGTCAATACGATCATTAGAGTTAGGTGATTCGAATTTTTCCAATTCAATTTGAAAAAATTTATAATTTTTCAATAATTTGTATTTTTTTTTCTGGTTGCATATGTCATTTTTTTTTCTAAATAAGTTATATAAATATCATTGATATTTGATTATATGTCTAATTCGACTTTTAAACATTTTTTTAGTCAAATATTATCTCTAACGTTTTTTATGTCGTTCAAATATGTTCCTATTATCAATTGAATTAATAGGTGTTCAAACGGCGTCACTCTATTTATGATAAAAATATTTTGAGTTTCGAAATAAACTTTAAGGAGTGTATCATATTCGAACAAATTTGTCAAACAATAAGAATATTTATGTATCTTATCCCTAATTTTTCATATGAAATATAATTTTAAAAATCATGTCTACTACATTTTTTCCTATATTCCATGTGCAAGGTAAAAAAATCCAATGGTATTAGCCTTGGGTGCATGACATAAAAACAATTAGAGAAGTTGGCGTTTTGTCAACGGAATTTCACTTTTTTGTTTTTTAAATGCGAACAAAAATATAAGATAAATTTAAAACATTTTATAAATTCAAGCTATCGATATGTTAAAAATAAGACTCCAATATCAGGAAAGTAATGCATATTCTTTAATATGTTTTTTTTTTTTAAATATTTATTTACATGATTTCGATTTAAGCTAATCATGGATGATGTAAAATTATACTTATATTTGTCCATGGCTTGGGCCAAAATCCGCGTTGAGCATTTTGAAGATCATCAGAATCAACATTAATATTCAAAATCAGTTTCTGAATATTGGTTAAGATAAAGTTGTTGGTTTTATATTTTTCAAATTACATTCACTAAAGTAAATTGAAATTAGAATAATATGACTATTCAATATCTAAAAATTGTTTAAATAAATCAAATATATTATTTTGCATTAACTATGATTTTTTAATAAAATATCTTTACTTTCTTCATTTTAGAAAAAACATTTAATAAAACTCTTAATAAACAGTCAAAGGTTTTTAACGTAATTTCGAATTAATCACATATTTTGAATGAAAATGCCATGTTACTTTTAAAATTATTTCCATTTCAAAAATGCCAAATATTTATAATTATGTCATCCTCTTGAATGAATTGATGGGTCTATGACTTTAATTTGAGTTGATTTAATGTACATTATTATATATAGTATTTATATTATAAAAGTTATCGTCACTTATCACTTCTTTTGATTTGTGATTAATTTTAATCTCACTAGTACACGTTATTACCACCTTATCTTCTAGCCTAAAATTTTAAATTACATAATAATTTAATAATATTTATTTATTATTTGTTTACTTTAAATTACCTGATTTATTTTCTTTAGTCAACATTTCAATTTATTATATATATCTTCTTTTATATCCGCACTAAATTAAAACATGTTTGTTGTCCTCATTCAACATATGTTAAAAAAGAAAAATTTATAATATGATTTGAAATATTTGGTTAAAGAGAATAAAATTCCAAATAAGAACTAATTACACAACATAGGGTTTCTTTTGTTCATATTTTTTAAAATTGTTATTAAGAACAATTCTTGAAAAAGTGGAGAACACTGAAATTGTGTTAATTAAAAACTTTTAATGTTATATGAATTTAATACTTTTTATATATATTTTTTATTTTTATAAAATAAACTAAAAACCATCTGTATTTAAATGGTATCAGAGCCATATTGTTTCAAATTTTTGATGATATATGTTATGATACTCTATTATTGTAATTGTGATTCTCATGAGTTAGTGTTAGTCATTACTTGTGTCCGTTGATCGCCGTAATTCCTTTGGTATGTGATGGTAGGTGGTCACGGTGGTGACCCTCTAAGTGTTAGAATCGATTATTGTAGTAAGGGTAAGTGACAAATTTCATCAGCTAGTGAAACGTGTTCAAATCTTTGGTTCATCTAGGATTGATGAATATTTAAGACAAATTCAGGAAAACACCCAAAAATATGAAAATAAATTATCTGTTTCCACAGAAGATTGGGAATAGTACATCAAAAATTGGGAAATGTCAAAACAAATCATTAAAGAACTATACAAAATAGGAAATTTTGAATTCAAAAGAGGTTATAGGATAAAAATGCAAAGAATCTTCATTCGATAGGATCTGAGACATAAACTATTGAACTTCTAGATCCAAGAGATCTAGAACAGTTACAAAGAGAAAAATTCAAAATTCTTCATATATGAGCTATCTAGGTAGCAGCCAAACCCTTAACCAGGTTAGGATTAGACAAACCTATATGTATATGTCTTCGTGATGCAAAACATAATAAATTTCAAGATTCCCTTTTAGGGTTAATGCAAGCAAAAACATCATTTAGACCGGTGTATTTTACTTGTTATCCAAACTTAGAGTTAGACTGTATGAATGATCAGAGCATTCATTGTGACGCCCCAAATTTCAGGGGTCATATATATATATATTTTTTACAAGGGTTTAATATACAACTCCTTTACATACCCAAAATATATAAAACTACATTGTTCTAATATATTTTACAAAATATTTCTCAAGGCCACAACCCGGCCTTCTTCATGCACCTCACGGCCTCGAGAGTGCGAGTCTTCTTGTCATACTAAAGGGGGTCCTACGATGGGGTGAGCAAAGCCGGTAGTAATAATTTTCTCTGAGTTCTTTCATATTATAAGTGCGCGTGCAATGATCGCACGGAAAATGCACATTCAAGTAAGATACTACATGAATGTCAATGTATAGAAATGTCCTCATGCCATATCACGAAAGGTCGACTACCTCTTTCACTTCGCGCCTCTATGCCAAATGTGAAAAACCAGCGAGTCATTTTGTTTCACAAATGACCATTTCCCAAAACAAGAGTTTTTGTTTTTTAAAAGTTTGTAACCAATTAGGAAAACCCCAATGTTCATTTGATTCGATCAAATTTCTTTTTGTGTTCACACATATATATGTGAGCCCGCGGATTTCGGGTTTTCCTTAGCGCCGCCCGTTCAACATTTTCCGCGAACTTACATGTGGGAATCATGTATAACCGTGAATAATATTTGGGTCTTTTACCATAGGGGGGGATCTACCCCATCTTGCTATGCCCAAAACATGTATATTCATTTCCATTCCTTTCAAAATCGTGTGACTCACTTGGACGTTGTCCCATTACCCTAGTCCACTAATCAACACCACACACAGTGTTGACCCCTGGCAAGTGTACCCGCGACACCCACCAGAACACCTAACTTGTGCGATCAGGCCATGCACTCACACCCATGTCATGCGATGTTTTCGTGCACGTGCAATGCTATTATGCCAATTGTATATATAACCATACATGCACACATAATCATGCATATTTATCCATGCATCATTTGAACATTCACATTACAGTGTATACAAATTCCACATATCCCGTTCAAGCATACATTTTTCAACAAACCCTGGGCAATTATAATTAATACCTATAATTCTCCTTCATGTCAACCCATGTTGATATATCACACAACACACGTTAACATGTCATATCCACATTGCATGTTGTTCACACAAACCATAACACACAACTAGTATTGACCAGCCCGGTTGTCCACTGTCTTCCACTGGCGGCCACTACTGCAGAAAGCCCAGCGCCCCGTCACGCCCCATTTCCAGTAGGTCCTGGCCTTGAATTAGCCGGGCCAAGTGCGCCTTGCGGTTTGATGCTGCCTTGACCGGCCGGCCGGAGTCCAACTTATCGGCCGGCCTTATTGGCCTTGACTAAGCCCGGACCGGTACATTAGCCTGGCCGGATGACGCCTTGACGGCCAGCGCGGGTGTCAACTCCACCGATCCGGGGGTGGACCTATCTCGTCCGGCTAACCGGTAAAGTCCCTCATCGGGGTGACTATCTTGAGTCCGACTAACCCGGCCAGGCGGTTCTCCATCGGGGTGACCTATGCCGTCCGACTAACCCGGCCAGCGGAGTTCTCCGTCGGGGTGACCACTATGTCGTCGAAGCCTAAGCGGCGGTCCCTCATCCGGTGACCCTGTCTTGTCAGGCTAACCAGTAGAAGCGTTCTCCATCAGGGGTGTTCCGTCAAGGTAACCTATCCCTTAGGCCTAAGCCGACCAAATGGGGCATTAACCTATGGCCGACGTGCCTTCATTTCTTTGACCTTCACCTTGTAGTCTTTGCTGTCCATGCACCTTAACAACTGGTCGTAGTACCTCAACACTAAGTAGGCCCACATTATATCACCTCACACATTTGGGGAGCCCATCAGGAGGGAACCCATCTGTGACTAACTCGGCCACGACGATGTCACCTCACGGCTAACCCGGCGGGTACCTTAACCTGTTTGGCGGTACACATGACACTAATGGCCGATTACCTAACGAAACCCATCAGGAACCCATCATGGTAACTCGGTAGAGCCAATGTCTATCACCACTAGCCAGCAGGTACCTTAACGGTCATTAATACCTTAACACTTAGCCTGTTTAGAGTAAACGAACCATAACCTAGGCTACCAAGGTCCGATTAATGTGTACTACCCCTATGTGGAAGCTTCTCAGGGTTTCAAAACACAACCAAACATCCCCCTTAGGGCAATACAACCACCACACGACCCTTAGGGTAAAAAGTAATAAAGTGAAGAACCTACCTCCTGGAGTTTTGTCAAACTTCCCCTAATACGGTCTCTATCTTTGAAGTCCTTTCATTGAGGTGAACCCTTCCTCTTGCTCCACCTGAAACCACCGGTCCGATCGTCGGAAAGTTTAGAGATAAGGTAGAGTTTCTCTCTCTCAAGCTCTCTTTTCAAATGTTGGTTTTTCTTCTTTTTTTCCTGTCCCCTCCTCCCAACCCATCTGGTCAAGATGAGTTAAGAGAACTTGTCCTCTCACTTGCCACATGTCACATTCTAAGTGGCCACCTTGGATTACACTTTATCCTTATCCATTTACCTTGAGATTTTCACCCAATGGCATGATGTTATGTGTCTTAAGTGAGCCCCACTTAGCCTCAAGTTTGACTGTATCTGCACTGGACACATGGCGCCTTTGGCCACCCCAAAACGTGCCAAGTGTCCTGCATCCCTCTCAGTACCTCGAAAAACGTGAAATTCCGATTGTCTCGAAATTCGACGTGGTAGCTAGATTTCGTGAGACGATTCTAACGGTGAAGTCTGTTTCATCATTCGAGCTCTATAAAATTTCCGGATTTTGATCGAAATTACCATTTAATCATTTTTCAGAAATTTTGGATTTTTCGGGGTTTCACATTCTCCCCCCCTTAAAAGAATTTCGTTTCGAAATTCCACGCAAGCACAACAAATCACATGCGTATGCAACGTGCGCTATGTCATGCATGCAAACTGGTCATATGATTATTAAACGATGAAACTGCGTACCTTCATCCTCAAACAAGAAGGGATAGGTGGCCCGCATCGTGTCCTCGCGCCCCCACGTAGACTCCTCCACACCCCGGTGCCGCCATAGCACTCTCACTAGCCTCATGGTCTTGCGTCGCAAAACCTGATCCCGGCTATCCATAATGTGCACTGGTCCCTCCTCGAAGGTCCCGGCTATCCAACCTCAATCTCTCCCCAATCCACTACATACGCTGGATCTGGAGTGTACCTCCAGAGCATGGAGACGTGAAACACCTCGTGGACACCCAGAGCATGTTGGGGCGGTAAAGCCAACAGGTACGCTACAGTGCCTACCCTCTCGAGAGTATCTCGAAGGGCCCAATAAACCTCGGCGAATAACTTTCCTCGCTTCTTGAACACATTACTCATCCTCTTAGGCATCACCTTTAAGAAGACATGATCTCCAACTCAACTCTAAGGGCCGACGTCGTACATCCGCGCAGCCTTCCGCCGGCCCCGAGCCGTGAGAAGACGCCGTAGCATCAAGCCCACCTTCCTGAGGTGTCTCTAATCAGATTTGGACCGCAATGGAGCTCTTCCTACCTCGGCCCAAAGAAATCTGATCTAAGATGGCCTCCCGCACAAAGCCTCATAGGGTGCCATCCGTAAACTCGCCTCGTTAACTTATTACAGAAAGTAAATTCCACTAAGCAAGAAGTGCTCTTCCCAAATCTACCCTTATGATCCAAGACGATGCTCACAAAGATGTCCTCTAACACCAGATGGTCCTCTCCGACCGACCGTCTGGTTCGTGGGTGGAAGGTTGTACTCATGGTCACCAGCCCATGGCCTTCCCGGGTGTTCTTAAAGTGCGACGAACTCAGTCTCTATCCGATATCATGGATACCCATCTATGTAATCTGGATTTATCTCGAATATACAACCGGCAGAATCTCTCAAAGGCGAAGGTCATCCGCACGGCTAGAAAATGTGCCGACTTCGTGAGTTGATCCACTATCACCCATACCGCATCATGTCTCTACGGTGTCCGTGGAAAGTGGGTCACAAAATCCATCGTGACGTGCTCCCACTTCCACTCAGCCACCTCCAATGGTTGGAGTAGCCTCACTGGCTCGTGCTCAAATTTCTTAACTCACGACATGTGAGACATCGTCGCACAAAGTTCCTACGTGTCTCTTCATCCCTCCAGCAAGAGTATTACGATTTAAGATCCCTATTATCTCAGGTCACCCGGATGCACAAAGAAATCGAGCAAGGAACCCTCGAGGATCTCCTCTCTCAGATCTGTCAACTGGGGGACCACTACCCGTCCACGATATCGAAGACCACCATCTGAGTGGATGGTCCAGCCCTCGTCACCCTCGTGATCTCATCAGACTCGGTCCCCGACGGACACTAACTTACGTCCCGCCCGGACTCAATCACTTACCTAATGCAGACTGCACGCTCACTAAATTCCCAATGTGCCTTAGGCTTCATTCGCTATAATCAGAGGTCCAAACCGCCCCACGCCCCAAAGATCCGCCACCCCTGAAGCCATAATTAGCCACTACTCCCGTGATTTCCGATCGAGAGACAATTACATCGCTTTACACGGATGGTAAATGCAGCAGAAGTCATAATCCTCCAGAACTCCATCCACTGCCTCATATTGAGGTCCCGGGCCGCAAGTGAAAATATAATTTTTAGACTTTTATAGTTTGAGTACACCTCGAACTCGCCGTAAGTAGTGGCGCCCAAATCTTCAAGGCAAAGACTACGCCGCCAACTCCATGTCGCTGGTGGATAATTCGCTTCATGATTCTTCAACCGACGAGAACCATAAGCTACTACCCTCCGGATCGCATCAAAACACATCCTACCCGCCTCGAGGCATCAATATACTCAGGTACCCCCGTCCCGTCCGGACTATCAAGATAGGGCCGGCGGCCTCCTCTTCAACTCTTTCAATGCCTCCTCGCACCGCTATCCCACAAAATCAATTTCCTTCCGTGTCAATCTCATAGGTGCTGATCGGGAGAAGTCCTCAATGAATTTCCTGTGAAAATTCAAATAATCCCAAGAAATCGCGATTCAAGACCGACTTCGCCTCCTAACTCATCACGGCCCGACCTTCGTGGTCAACTGACACGCCCGACCGACACACTACGTGTCCCAAACCCCACCCCGCAAGCCAAAACCTCGCACTTACCGAACTCGCGATAATTGATGGTCTTCAAAGAATCAAAACAATCCTCAAGTGATACTCATGCTCCCACTCGATTGGGAGTAGATCAAATGTCAACTACAAAGACTACTACAAATCGATCGAATAGTGGTCGAATACCCTACGATAAGGTCCATGAATGCCGGGCGCATTCGCCAATCCAAAAGGGCACATCGTAAACCTCAGCGCCCATAACACGTCCTAAATACCGCCTTAGGGATATTTATGGTTTCCCTAACCTCGCCTGATGGTAACTATGGCGATCTATCTCAGTAGACTCGCCCCTCAATCGATCAAACAAATCGTCAATCCTCTGCAATGGGTACCGATTCTTGACCTGTAGAACCCCGTTCAATCGTCAGGTCAATGCACAAATAAGAGTCTTGTCTTTCTTCTTTGCAAATAGAACCGAAGTGCCCCATGGTGAAGTGCTCGGCCTAATGAACCCCTTGTCTAGTAGCCTCAGAATCGGACTCAGTTCCCGTAACCCAATCGGTGCCATCCTACGCGGAGTCATAGAGATAGGGCGAAGTACTGTGGTGTAACTTGGATACGTAAGTCTACAACCCTCTACGAGGCAATCCCGATAGCTCATCCTAAAAACATCCTCATACTGCAACTACTCAAGGTAGATCCAAGTACGGTCTCACCTCATCCTTCTGTAAGGCTTCGTTAGCTAACCCGCCAACCGTCCCCCGACACTTGACTCGTATTAATCGTTCGGGGGCAAATATACCGTTTGTCCCCCTGAAATACTACACAAGGACCGTCCGGTGTGTAGGCGGTAACCCTCTTACGGTCACAATCGATCACTACCCTGTAAGCTGTCAGCCAATCCATCCCAAGGATAACGTCGAACTCTGACATGTCCAAGACCCTCAGGTCCACTGTGAGCAGAATCCCCGAGATCTCTAACTTGCAATCACGACATATCATCCCTATCCTCGCCCTAATCCCTAGAGGAGAACTCACACACATGCGTTCCTCCAAGGCTTCAACCTCTAAGCCCAACTCTATCACAACCGATGCAGCAATGAATGAATGCGGCACCTAATCAAATAACACTTAATAGCGAGATAACGTAAACATACCCCGTATAGCCACCGATTTGTCGGGCTCACCGCGGTAAGGATGGCGACACGCCCCCGTACCCTTGATGCTCCCGCCTCGTGGGCCTTGCCTCGCTCACTCCATGCCCCGAATTCTCCGCCTCGCTCGCGGCGCAGAGGTGCCCGTGTATCACCCCGATCATACCGTTCCTCAATCGGCTAGCGGAGGAACAAATCAGGTCTCCGCTACCGCCCCATCGATGACCGACCGCGCCGCCCAAAACCATGAGATCCTTGCCTCCGCGGGCAATCCCGTTTCATATGCCCTGGCTGATGGCAATAGAAACAAACATCGGGTCCCAGATGACCCTCCCGATCAGAGTCCCAGCTTGGCCCCGTCCCGATGCCCGCGACTCTAAAACCCGGCGAACTGGGTTCTCTGATCTTTTCCGGCTGTAGTGAAGACCGACTCTCCTTCCTCTTGCCACAAGCACCGTGATCTCTGATAATTCGCTCTCTATCTCTCGACATCAAGGTCAGATCGACCATCGAGTCCATGTCTCTAGGTAGGTTATGTCCCACAATCTTGCCCCGAATGGACAACTCACCCCATCCCTCAATTTCCCGACTTTGGTCACACAAGGCCACTTATTAATCATCCCCTCAAACGGCTAACTCGTGAATCGCTACGCACGAAGTACAAATTATCGCCCCTATCTCACCAAGGAACTCTCGAGCCTCGCATGTTCAATGGAAGCCTAGGAAATAGTTCCCATGAATAGTCTCATAACATCCCATGTCATAGTCTCCAAGTCCCCGGAAGTCGTGACCCACTCCCCACCCGTATCCGACTCACCTCGAGTTGGAATGAAGCCAATAATGTAATCCGAGTAGTATCGAGGTGACTTCTGGCGGCCAGAGAATCCTTCAACTGACGAACTAATGGTCGGCTAACATCGGGTCCTCCTCCCATGAATGCCTGGAGTGGGATGATGTGCCTTGAATCTCCTTGGAGGTTATGCACCTCTCGACTCTAGTCAGACACCGGTAATGTGCTATCGCAGCGCCCATGGCCTCTATGAAGGCCTCCGACAAAGACCTGGGTGGTGTCGATCGGGCACTCGCGGGGCGGCCTCTACGCCCCCGTCCTCGACTTGCCATCTACACATGACAATGGCAAAAGAGTTATTAAATTTTCATGTGCATTCTGTTTTCCGAACCCTTAAGGTTATGTTTTCTAACCCTAGAGTTCAACATTTTCTCCAATGCTACTCACCAAGCATATAAATCACACAACATACACAACAATTCATGTTATACACACCATTCATCAAATGCACAAAGGATACATGATCTAACCCGTTTCCCATAAAGTCATAGGTAAATCGTATACCTAACTTATCGATACTATGCTATAACTCTAGTACCCAACATCGAGCTATACTAAGCTGTGACGTTCTTACACCTTACGACCATGGCCTAAGCCCAAGTCCCTCAAGCCCTAGGTATTCGTATACCTATGCTCTTATACCAAGCTGTGACGCCCCAAATTTCAGGGGTCATTTTTTTTTTTTTTTTACAAGGGTTTAATATACAACTCCTTTACATACCCAAAATATATCAAACTACATTGTTCTAATATATTTTACAAAATATTTCTTAAGGCCACAACCCGGCCTTCTTCATACTCATGGCCTCAAGGGAGCCGTCTTCTTGTGTACCTGAAAGAGGGGTCCCACAACGGGGTGAGCAAAACCCAGTAGTAATAATTTCCTACAAGGGTTACTCCCCACCTAAGTGCACATGCAATGATCACACGGAAAACGCACATTCAAGTAAGATACCTACATGAATGTCAATGCATGAAATGTCCTCATGCCCATATCCCGAGTCACTCACCGACTCCCTCACACCTACCTATGCCAAGTGTGAAAAACCAACCGTCATTTTGTTCCACAAATGACCATTTTCCAAAACAAGAGTTTTTGTTTTTAAAAGTTTGTAACCCATTGGGAAAACCCCCAATGTTCATTTGATCGACCAAATTCTTTGCGGTTCACATATATTCGCTGGCCACGGATTTTTCGGGTTTTCACCGCCGCACGCCGCACGCCGTTCCAACATTTTCATGAACTTACATCGCCGGGAATCATGTCTAACCGAGAATAATATTTGGGTTTTTCACCCTGGGGGGGATCTACCCCATCTTGCTATGCCCAAAACATGTATATTCATTTCCATTCCTTTCAAAACCGCTGCTGGTGGATCTACTGGACGTCACCCCATTACCCGAGTCCACTAATCAACACCACACATAGTGTTGACCCACAACCGTGTACCCACGACACCCCACCGAACACCTAACCCGATGCCGATCCGAGCCATGCACTCACACCCATGTCATGCGATGTTTTCGTGCACGTGCAATGCTATTATGCCAATTGTATATATAACCATACATGCACACATAATCATGCATATTTATCCATGCATCATTTGGACATTCACATTACAGTGTATACAAATTCCACATATCCCGTTCAAGCATGCATTTCTCAACAAACCCTGGACAATTATAATTAATACCTATAATTCTCCTTCATGTCAACCCATGTTGATATATCACACAACACACGTTAACATGTCATATCCACATTGCATGTTGTTCACAATAAACCATAACATTGTCAACCAGCATCGACCAGCCCTGGCTTGTCCACTGCCTTCCACCTAAGGTACCGACATGGACACCGTTTTAACTGCACGTACGCCCATTTCCAGCATGTCCTATTGGCCTTGAATTAGCCTGACCAAGTGCCTTAGCCTAGCCGGACCGATCTACTGACCAAATTCTGTACTCGGTGCCTTATCCCAAATTCGGCCCTCTATCGCTTCAACTAGCTCTGACTCCAAGATCTTAGCTCACTGACTGACCGCTCTGGACTGTACCAAATACGGTGTCTCAACTCCACCACCCGCAGGATCTTATCCCGTCCTGGGCTTAACCCAAATGAGGGGGCCTCATCCGGGTGACCCTATTATCCGGGCTAACTCCAAACCCGAGCAGCTCCATCCGCGACCATGTCGTCCGGCTAACCTAACCGAAACAGCCTCTCACCGGGTGACTCCTATAAGCCGTCCGGCTATCCCAGCCAGGCAGTTCGCCATCCGGGGTGACCCTATGTCGTCCGGCTAACCTAGTCGGGCAGTTCACCATCCGGGGTGACCCTATGCCGTCCGGCTTAACCCACCGAAAGCGGGCCTCATCCGGTGACTCCGGCGTCTTCCGGCTAACCTTGTCGGCAAGCTTCTCCATCCGGTGAACCCGTCCAGTAACCTATCCCCGTCTAGCCAGCCGCGGGCATCGCCCCTAGCCGGCCGGCCGGCCTTCATCTCGCCTCGGGCCTTCCGCCTTGGGTCTCGCCGGCCCATACACCTTAACACTGGTCGGCCCGAGTACCTCAACACTAGCCGCCCCCTGTGCCTTCACCTCACTCATTTGGGGAGTCCATCCGGGGAACCCATCTCGCCCGGCTAACTCAACCGACCAATGTACCTCACCACTAGCCGACCCTGCACCTTAATCCCGCCAGAGAGTACACCTGGACTACTACCGGCACTTAACCCGAGCCCATCCGGGGAACCCATCCCGCCCGGCTAACTCAGCCGGCCAATGTACCTCACCACTAGCCGACCCGGGTACCTTAACCTAGCCGGCAGTAATACCTTAACACTTAGCCTGTTTAGAGTAAACGAACCATAACCTAGGCTACCAAGGTCCGATTAATGTGTACTACCCCTATGTGGCAGCTTCTCAGGGTTTCAAAACACAACCAAACATCCCCCTTAGGGCAATACGACCACCACACGACCCTTAAGGTAAAAAGTAACCAAAGTAGGAAAGAACCTACCTTCTGGAGTTTTTGTCCAAACTTCCCCCAACTCTGGTCTCTATGCGAAGTCCTTTCCGTGAAAGTGAACCCTTTCTCTTGCTCCGCCTGAAACCACCTATCCGATCGCCTAAAGCTTGCAGATAAGGCAGCTTTCCTGCTCTCTTTTCAAATGTTGGTTTTTCTTCTTTTTCCCGTCCCCTCCTCCCAACCCATCTGGTCAAGATGAGTTAAGAGAACTTGTCCTCTCACTTGCCACATGTCACATTCTAAGTGGCCACCTTGGATTACACTTTATCCTTATCCATTTACCTTGAGATTTTCACCCAATGGCATGATGTTACGTGGTCTTAAGTGAGAGTCCTTCACTCGCCTCAAGTTCGATCAGATTCGCATCGGACATGGCGCTGGCCACCCCAAAAACGCGCTGGGTGTCCCGCATCCCTCGCACTTAAAAAACGAAATTCGATCGCCTCAAATTCGACGTGGTAGCTAGATTTCACGAGACGATTTCAACGGTGAAGTCCGTTTCGTCATCCGAGCTCTAGAAAATTTCCGGATTTTGATCGAAATTACCATTTAATCATTTTTCATAAATTTTGGATTTTCCGGGGTTTCACATTCATAAAGCCTTAACTCTAAACATTCAAACTCAAAATTCATGATAATGGATCCTAGATCCAAACATCCTTATAGTGCGCGCAGTATACTACAAATAAGAATGACCTCGTTGATAAATCCAATTGTCTTCCTCGACATCTCAAAAGATCAAACTTTAATTTGGCAAGCAAATGAAAATAATTCTATAGTCATAATACCAAAACCTATTCCTTGGGAATGTTTAACACAATATAAGGAATGGAATTTCAAACAACTCTTAGCCCCAAAACCAATTTAACAGCCAAAACTTATGTCCATAACTGAAGATGGACAAGGTAATGTTCAAATTAACTTTGAGCCTAGAAAATAAAATATAAGAAGATCATATTCTGCAAGTTATTCGAATTCCTTTTTAGAAATTCGAACTCCTTCCAGAAGGTCAAATGTTCAGTCAAACTTAAATCTAGAAGAAGTAGACTATTCATCTACAATACCATATTTAAAATATACAAGAACTGAACAAAATATTCAAAATTCTCCATATAGGTCTTCAACATATTCTCAAATGATGTCACCAAATGAAGAGCCCTCTCAGCTCATGATGATGACAGCAGATAATGTGTTTGAAATAGATAAATAACTTCTTAGAAAAGAAGCAAAATCTACAAAACATGCTGAGAAAAGCAAATGGTTTTTATCAACATTAACAATAGAACAAAAAGAAAAATTTAGAGCTCAATGGTATCAAACAATGGAAACAATGGAAATGAATATTCCAATGTTCACCTATTTTGATACCTATGCTGCAAATAATCAAATAAATTATCCTTTTGCAGATATAAATATGTTCCAAAAGGAATGGATTCCAAATACTACTTCTGAAAGAAAATTAGTATCTACCCATCCTCCTTCTTTTCGGGTTAAATAAAATAAAAGACAAGCGCCAGAGAGATCATAGCTTCACCTTTCAAAACTATAAATACAAATGAAGATGAATCAAAAACAGTAAAATTAAAATATATAAAAGGAATCCAACAACAAAATAATTTTACAAATCAAATATTATGAACAATTTCCTTTCAATTAAATAGAATTGAGGGAAAGACTCCTATAAATAATTCTAAAATAAAAGAAAATGATAAAGAAAAAATAAAATCAGAAAACCCTTTGTTTAAACCGTCAAAACCTCTAAAATTAGGAGGAAATAGAAATAATGATGAGTTGGTAAAAATTTTAACCCAAAAACTGGCTTTTATGGAAGTAAAAGACCCTTCTTCTTCTAAAGATCAAATAAATTTTTTAAGTGGTTCGTGCTGTGCTCTTCTCGTTTTCAAACATTTACACAAAATTTAAATAATCTTAAGAAGAAATTCGAATGTGTATAAATAAATTAAAAACTTGGCATAAAAGATCAAAAAAATTTATCAAAGACCAACCTCCAGATTTACAATTCAAGAAAAACAAAACAAATAGCTTATAATTGTGACATCTATTCTTGGAATATAGATAGTCTCTCTGAACATGAAATCTTTGTTGTTCTTTGCCAAATGCAAATGGCAGCAATTGCCTATTTGACAGAAGGTGATGATCATAATATTGTCCAATTAATCCTTGCAGGATTTACTGGCACATTAAAATTTTGGTAGGAAATTTTTCTCACTGACAAAGAAAGATTTTATGTATGTAAAAGCTTAAATGAGGAGGGAGAGCAAGATGCAGTCCTAAGACTCACGTATGCTATAACAAAACATTTTATAGGAGATCCAAATGTTTTTCAAGAAAGAAATTCAGAAATCCTTCAAAACTTGAAATGTAGAACACTTAGTGATTTCAAATGGTATCATGATGTGTTTTAACAAATTCACGTCCGCAGAAGATGCAAGAGCTTCTTTCTGGAAAGAAAAATTCCTTTATGGTCTTCCAAGGGCACTTACTGAAAAAGTTCAGGAATCCCTTAGAGAAAAACAAAATCGAACAATCCCTTATGAAGATCTTACTTATGGAGATCTAATAAGTGAAGTAAAAAAAGAAGGTCTTAAGTTGTGTTCTCAACTTAAACTTCAATATCAAGTTAAAAAAGACTTAAAAGCTTCACGCAAAGATTTAGGTTCTTTTTGTGCTCAATATGGCATTGAAATGCCAATTCAACCTTCACAAAAACTTCAAAAAGAAAAACTTTATAGGGAAAACCTTTATAAAAATAAACATAAAAGGTTTAAAAAATTTAAGCCTCAACAATCAAATGATAAATCTCAAAAAATTCATAAAAAACACAAAAAAGAAGTCAGATGTTTTAAGTGTGGTCAAAAGGGTCATATAGCCCCAAATTGTAGAAAAAACAAAGTAAATGTTTTATCAGACAACGAAAAATAATATTATTCTGAGAATAATACGTCATCTTCTAAAACTGATGAATCCCAAAATCCTTCAGAAAAGGAAGTAGAAAAAATAGAAAATTGTTTATGTCAAGTAAACATGATAATAGCTGATCAAGAATTGTTTATAGAACTGATAGATCAAATTGAAGATAAAGAAACCAAAGCAAAATATATAAGAAAAATCATAGAACAACAAAATACTAAACCAAAATTCAAAAATAATTTGTCAAGTTCTTATCAAATAAAAGACATATTTAAATATTATAAAAAAGAAGAACCAGCAACAATTCAAGATTTGCAAACAGAAATAGGTTATATAAAAACTCAAATAGAAGAATTAAAAGTTGTTACTCATAATATAGATTATAGAATATCAAATTTAGAAAATCCTCAAACAGAAACCTTTAAAACTCAAAGCAGTGAAGAACTAGAAACTTTTGTACACAGTATGACAGTTGTACAAAAACAAATATGGTATACAAAAATAACATTAAAAATCAATCCTGATTTTCAGTCAACTTTTATAAATTTTCTGATCACCAGAGCTACTTAAATTGTATACAGGAATGATTAATTCATACTGTATATTTTGTAAAAACCTCTCAAAGACTTTCAACGGCTAGTAATGATCCATTGAAGGTTCAATACAAAATACCGCAAGGACATATTTGCAAAAATGGTATTTGTATTAAAACTTCATTTTTGCTAGTAAAAAATATAAGTCATCAAATTGTTTTAGGAACCCCTTTCCTAACACAGCTATATCCCTTTAACATAGATCGTCAAGGTTTAAAAACAAAATACAATAACCAAGATATTTTGTTTGAATTCATAAAAGGGATAGAAGTAAAAGAAATAAATCAATTTCAAGATTTTATAAATTTAATTCAACAAAAACAGAAACATGTAAAATTTCTTAAAAAATAAATACAATACAAAAAGACTGAAGAAAATTTAAAATCAAAACAAATACAAGGAAGGATAAAATAAATTCAACAACAAATAAAAAATAATCTCTGTTCTTCTATACCAAATGCCTTTTGGAATAGAAAACAACATATGGTTTCATTACCATATTAAAAAGATTTTAATGAAAAACAAATCCCAACAAAGGCAAGACCAATACAAATGAGTCCAGAACTTTTGGAATATTGCAAAAAAGATATCAATGATCTTTTAAGCAAAAAATTAATAAAACCAAGTCATTCACTGAATACAAGTAGCCTTTTACGTCCAAAAGTTCTTCAAATCGAAAAGAGAACTCAAAAGATTAGTGATAAATTATAAACCCTTGAATAAGGTCTTACAATGGATTAGGTATCCAATACCCAATAAAAAAAGACTTAATTCAAAGGATTTATAATGCAACAATTTTTTCAAAATTCGATATGAAATCTGGATTTTGGCAAATTCATATTAAACCAGAAGATAGGTACAAAACAAGATTTGGCGCCCATCTTACATTGCGAATCTAACGTAATACCTTTTGGGCCTGCACGTCTTTCTCGACTCAAAATATGATGAATGATATTTTCAATGATTATACTAAGTTTTCCATAGTATACATTGATGATGTTCTCATATTTTCAAATTCTATAGAAGAGCATTTCAAACATTTAAAACTTTTTCAAAAAATTGTAAGAGATAATGGATTAGTTATTTATGCTACAAAGATAAAATTATTTCAAACAAATATTAGATTTTTAGGATTTGATATCCATCAAGGTCAAATAAAACCAATCCATAGGGCGATTGAATTTGCGAACAAATTTCCTGATGAAATCAAAGATAAAACCCAGCTACAAAGATTTTTAGGAAGCCTAAATTATGTAGCTGACTTTTATCCAAACGTTAGGATTTTGATTAAACCCTTATTTCAAAGATTAAAGAAAATTCCTCCTCCCTGGTCAAAAGAACATACCCAGGTAGTTAAACAAGTCAAGTCTTAGGTTAAGGAACTTCCTTGCTTAGGAATCCTTCACCTATAAGTCTTTCCTATAATAGAGACATATGCCTCAGACAAAGGTTATGGTGGGATACTAAAACAAGATTTTGAAAACAAAGTTTCAATTGTTAGATTTCA
The DNA here is from genome assembly GCA_016808115.1 of Tetrastigma voinierianum. Taxonomy (NCBI): domain Eukaryota; kingdom Viridiplantae; phylum Streptophyta; class Magnoliopsida; order Vitales; family Vitaceae; genus Tetrastigma; species Tetrastigma voinierianum. The sequence continues at coordinate 265,061 of JAEQBH010006763.1, forward strand.
CTCTGGTATTTGGAGTAGACCTCAAATGAATTATTCAACGGTTAAAAAATAAATTTTAGCCATTGTTTTATGCATTCAAAAATTTCAAAGTGATGTTTTTAACAAAAAATTTCTTTTAAGAGTTGATTGCAAAAGTGCAAAAGAAATTTTGCAAAAATATGTTAAAATTTTAGTTTCAAAACAGATTTTTGCCAGATGGCAATCAATTTTATATGTATTTGATTTTGAAATATAATTTACAAAAGGATCTTCAAATGTTTTACCTGATTTCATTTCATGAGAATTTTTACAGGGACAATGAGCAAACAAGACCCTATTAAACCAACTACCAAAGGCTCCTATGCCATGGCAAAAGCTCAATCTTCAAATCGTTTTGAAGTATTGGGTAAATTACCTAAACCAAATACCTCAAGCTCTTCAAATCTTGCTTATCAAACAAAAGAACCTAAAATGCTGATTCAGGTTCTAGAAGATGGTCATAAATCCTCTTCAGGCTCATTTGATACTCAAAAGATTTTTCAAAAGGACAAATACTTTTTAACAAATGAGATTTCAAAAACCCGTAGATTCTACGAATTCATACCCGTAGATACGGAATCTATTCAAGTATCGCATGTCAAAAACCCTGAGGGTACTGACATTGCATATTCAAAATGCAAAATTTTAAAAATCATTTCTGAAAATGATTGGGAACAAAATCCTTATACTCACAAACAATTTTCTGAAAATTTTGTTACACAAACCTTTGATTATTTTGATTACAAAAATGCATGGTATAACACTTTTTATGTTAGACCATCTTCTCATTCCTGGTTTTTTAACTGGAATGAAAATCTTCAAAAATCTTTTCCAAATTGGTTTCAGGAATGGTGGCTTTTCCTTGGTGCTACCCCAAATATTTTCTGTCCTGAAATCAAAAAATCGTTTGACTACTTCAAAGCCAATAGTGAAAATTTTTTCCCTTTAGGAAACAATTATTCACTCTCTTTCTGTTCTCAATTTAGAATCCCTTGGATTCTTTGTTGGGAACTAACTTTCCATCATTTTTACCGTACCGTTCCCAGGCATTTGGTAGGGGTGAGGAAATTAAATGGTGGGCCGCTTTCAAAATAGCCCAAGCCCAAACACTTGACTCCATAAAAGGATGGTTTGATTCACAAAAGCCCAAAGCCAAGAAGCCCACAAAGTCAAAGGTACCCATTTGGTCCCAACCTTTACCAAGCCCAACTTCGTGGCCTCAAACTCCTTCAAAAAACTAATTTCGCCCAAAGGTGAGGCACCGCAGGAACATCACCGAAAAGTCGAACAAGCGGTGAGGCGTTGTCCCGGCTTGCGAGTCGGTTTCGGATAGAGTGAACCTTTACATCCGGCTCGACCTTCAACAAAATGAAGACATGTGTTATGGACTTCCATACACTCCCCTTGAGTAATGGAAACCTTAACATATTCAAAAGCCTATGTTACAGAGAATTCACAGGCCTTAAACCTCCAAGACATCAAATCTTTAACCTTACTATTGAAAGGTTTGAAGAAGACACATGGTGGCGATTCAAATGGTAGATTCATTGAACCTCCAGCTAATGTCAAAAGAAAGGAAAGAGGCAGTGACACTCTGCTCCCCACCTGCCAAAAGCAAACAGTAATGATCTGACAAAAGCGATCTACTTTTCAAAAAGCAGATGCTCTATTATCACAAGGAGACAAAAGCTGACTCAAAAGTTGGCTCATTTTCAACAAAGTATGATAAGATTCATTTACTTTTCAAAGCTCACATGGAGTTACTGTGTGGACTCCAAAGTTTTATTTTAAAATCCACGGATTCCAAAGATGTTGAAGTCCGTCAAATTTTCCTATATAAGGAGGGGTTGTCTCCTTATCAAAACAGGCTAAGTTTGAGAGTAAGAAAAATCAAGAGAGAGTTTTTCACAGTAGAAACTTGTATCTGCTCAAATCTTGTACAAGCTTTCACGATCAAGCTTCAAATATTGGTTACAAATTTCAAATAAAAGATCATTTGATTAAAATATCATTTCTTGTTTATACTGTTTTACTATTCAATCTTCATGCTCAAATATTTTGAAAATTTTCAAAAGTATATAAGGCTGGAAACCAGTAATCTCCTGAACACACAATAGTGGAGTTTAAACAGGAAACCTCTGGTGTAACAACGCCGTCGTACTGTGAAGAAATTTAGAACCGTTTGTTTAAAGATCCTGTCTTGGAGGTTTAAGGCCTGTGAACTCTCTAGAACATAGGCTTTTGAATATGTTAAGGTTTCCATTACTCAAGGGGAGTGTATGGAAGTCCATAACACATGTCTTCATTTTGTTGGAAGGCTTAGCTGGATGCAATGTCTTCTCATACGGCTCTTTGAGGTGTAGGACAACGTCTCGGCTGGCATTGCTGAACTTTGAATAAGGCTGTAGCTGAAGAAATGGTTTTTGAAGGAAGTTGAGCCACGAGGCAGAGGCAGGGTGGGACCATCTTCAATGAGCTTTGGCGGGCTTTGTAGGCTCAACCATCACTTTTATGAACTCAAATATTTGGGCTTGGGCTGTTTGCGACCTACATTCCTAGCAATATTGAGAAAGCGATGATGGTAAATGATGAAATCGATTAAACGAATAATCGAGATTTTAAGTGAAAACGAAAGAATAGCATTTCCTAAAGAAAAAATTTTCACTATTAACTTTAAAATAGTCAAGCATTTAAGAATGAGATTCCAAATACTATACGAAAGAAAAGTAGTATCTACCCATCCTCCTTTGGAAGAAATAAAAATAAAAAAACAAGGTGTAGAGATCATAGCTTCACCTTTCAAAACTATAAATACAAATGAAGATGAATCAAGAAACGGTAAAAAAATTAAAGATATAAAGTCCAACAACAAAATAATTTTACAAATCAAATATTATGAACAATTTCCTTTCCAGTCAAATAGGGTGAGGAAAGACTCCTATAAATAATTCTAAAATAAAAGAAATGATAAAAGAAAAATAAATCGAGAAAACCCTTTGTTTAAACCGTCAAAACCTCTAAAATTAGGAGAAATAGAAATAGTAGGTTGGTAAAAATTTAACTTAGCCAAAAACTTATGAGTAAAAGACCACTTCTTCTTCTAAATATCAAATAAATTTTTTAAGTGGTTCAGAAGCAGGCTCTTCTGTTTCAGAAACATTTACACAAAATTTAAATAATTCAGAAGAATAAATTGAACAAATAAATAAATTAAAAACTTGGCATAAAATATCAAATTTTTTTTATCAAAGACCAACTCCTCCAGATTTACAATTCGAAGAAAAACAACAAAAACAAAATAGCTATAATAATTGTGACATCTATTCTTGGAATATAGATAGTCTCTCTGAACATGAAATCTTTGTTGTTCTTCGCCAAATGCAAATGGCAGCAACTGCCTATTTGACAGAAGGTGATGATCATAATGTTGTCCAATTAATCCTTCTGAGTTGTGGCACATTAAAATTTAGACCAGGAAAAATTTTCTCACTAACAAAGAAAGATTTTATGTATGTAAAAGCTTAAATGAGGATGGAGAGCAAGATGCAGTCCTAAGACTCATATATGCTATAACAAAAACATTTTATAGGAGATCCAAATGTTTTTCAAGAAAGAAATTCAGAAATCCTTCAAAACTTGAAATGTAGAACACTTAGTGATTTCAAATGGTATCATGATGTGTTTTTAGCAAAATTAATGTCCAAAGAAGATGCAAGAGCTTCTTTCTGGAAAGAAAAATTCCTTTATGGTCTTCCAAGGGCACTTACTGAAAAAGTTCAGGAATCCCTTAGAGAAAAACAAAATGGAACAATCCCTTATGAAGATCTTACTTATGGAACAATCCCTTACGAATTTCTAAAAAGGAATTTGAAGAACTTGCAGAATATGATCTTCTTATATTTTCTTTTCTAGGCTCAAAGTTAATTTGAACATTACCTTATCCATCTTCAGTTATGGACATAAGTTTTGGGTACATTCCCAATTGGTTTTGGGGCTAAGAGTTGTTTGAAATTCCATTCCTTATATTGTGTTAAACATTCCCAAGGAATAGGTTTTGGTATTATGACTATAGAATTCTTTTCATTTGCTTGCCAAATTAAAGTTTGATCTTTTGGAGATGTCAGAAGACAATTTGGATTTATCACTGAGGTCATTACCTTGTAGTATACTCTGTATACTATAAGGATGTTTCTGGATCTAGGATCCATGTCATAGTTTTGAGTTTGAATGTTTAGAGTTAAGGCTTTATGAATGCTCTGATCATTCATACAGTCTAACTCTAAGTTTGGATAACAAGTAAAATACACCGATCCAAATGATGTATTTACTTGCATTAACCCTAAAAGGAAATCTTGGAATTGATTATGTCTTGCATCACGAAGACATATACATATAGGTTTGTCTAATCCTAACTTGGTTAAGGGTTTGGCTGCTACCTGGATAGCTCCTATATGAAGAATTTTGAATTTTTCTCTTTGTAACTGTTCTATATCTCTTGGATTTAGAAGTTCAATAGTTTATGTCTCAGATCCTATTGAATGAGTATTCTCAGATATTTTTATCCTATAATCTCTTTTGAATTCAAATTTTCCTATTTTGTATAGTTCTTTAATGTTTTGTTTTGGCATTTCCCAATTTTTGATGTACTGTTCCCAATATTCTATGGAAACAGATAATTTGTTTTCATATTTTTAGGTGTTTTCCTGAATTTGTCTTAAATGATCATCAATCCTAGATGAACCAGTATTTAAACCTTAACATATTCAAAAGCCTATGTTCCAGAGAGTTCACATGCCTTAAACCTCCAAGACATCAAATCTTTAACCTTACTATTGAAAGGTTTGAAGAAGACACATGGACAAAGCTGATTCAAATGGTAGAGGATTCATTGAACCTCAACTAATGTCAAAGAAAGAAGAGACAGAAGTGACACTCTGCTCCCCACCTACCAAAAGCAAACAGTAATGATCGACCGAGCGATATATGCTTTTGAAAGCGGATGCTCCAATTATCACAAGGACAAAGGTGACTCGAAAGTTGGCTCGTTTTACCCCCGTGAAGTAGGATAAGATTCGCTGCTTTTCAGCTCACATGGAGTTCTTGTGGACTCCAAAGTTTTATTTTCAAATCCACGGATTCCAAAGATGTTGAAGTCCGTCAAATTTTCCTATATAAGGAGGGGTTGTCTCCTTATCAAAACAGGCTAAGTTTGAGAGTAAGAAAAATCAAGAGAGAGTTTTTCCTGTGAGAAACTTGTATCTTGCTCAAATCACTGTACAAGCTTTCCTGATAAAAGCTTCAAATATTGTAAGTTTACAAATTTCAAATAAAAAGATCATTTGATTCAAATATTTGTTTACTGTTTATCTGTTTTTACTTTTCAATCTTCATGCTCAAATATTTTGAAAATCTTCAAAAGTATATAAGGCTGGAAACCAGTAATCTCCTGAACACACAATAGTGGAGTTTACACAGGAAAACTCTGGTGTAACAACGCAGTCGTACTGTGAAGAAATTTAGAACTGTTTGTTTAAAGATCCTGCATAGAATTGGTATCAGAGCCATGTTGTTTCAAATTTTTGATGATATATGTTATGATACTCTATTATTGTAATTGTGATTCCCACAATTAGTGTTGGTCAACCCTTGTGTCCGTTGGTCAGCCGTAATTCCCTATTGTGATGGGTAGGTGGTCCCTCTAAGTGTTAGAATCCCAATTACTGTAGTAAGGGTAGAAATGACAATCAAAGCTACAAAGATGTTTAGGAAGCCTAAATTATGTAGCTGACTTTTATCCAAACCTTAGGATTATGAGTTAAATATATTTTCTGATATAAAAATCTCCTCCTTAATAAGTGAATATCTGAATAGTCAATCATTAGTTATAAAGTTGGACTTTCTTATATGATCATATGGGCATTCTCAGTAAAGACAAAGTTGTCGGATACTAAAAATAAGATTCTGAAATAAGTTGTTATTATTTATTTCAGCACCAGTGGATAAATGAATTATTCAACGGTTAAAAAATAAATTTTAGCAATTGTTTTATGCATTCAAAAATTTCAAAGTGATGTTTTTAACAAAAAATTTATTTTAAGAGTTGATTATATATAATTTATTTTTTTTAGTCAACATTTCAATTTTGTATATATATCTTCTTTTTATATCGCACTAAATTAAAACATGTTTGTTTATTATCATTCAACATATGTTAAAAAATAAAAATTTATAATATGATTTGAAATATTTGGTTAAAAATAAAATTCAAATATGGAACTAAATACACAACATAAGGGTTTCTACTATTTTGTTTAATTTTAAATTCATTATTAAGAACAATTCTTGAAAAATGAAGATGAAATGTATTAAATTCAAACTTTTAATATTTATATGAATTTATCTTTTATCTATATTTTTCTTTTTATAAAATAAACTAAATATTATTTTCATTAGTTATCATGTTTCGAAAAAAAATAATTTAAAAAATAAACAGCTAATAGCTCATAGTTTGTTTTTTATATGGTTTGAAACAAACAAGAAGAAAATTAAGAAGAAATGATCAAATTATATTTTAAAAACTGGATCTATTATTGAATCATTTAAAAATTAATCAGAATTTTATTTGTTTGGTTCATAAATTAATATGTTTATTTTTAAAAACAATAAAAACAAATTTATTTCAAATACTCAGTTGTTGAGTTTGAGTAACGTTTGATTAATTGAACTGATATAAAATAAAAACCGATCATCAGTTTTTAGTTTATTATTTATATAAATAAAAATCATGACTATTAATATGGTTAACCAAATATTTGGCTAACCATTTATTGGATTAGCCATATATCGATTTTTCGACTAATAATAATTAAAAAATAAAATTATATTTTCATAATCATATAGTAAAATTCAAATTATAATAATTATTATAAGTACAATAAAAATTGTAAAGAAAAAAATAATATAATATATTTATTTACAATCCTATAATACTTGTGCATATATAATAAATCTATAAATGATATATGAAACATATGAAATGAAGTAATTTAATCTACGAATTTTTTAATCAATCATATATTTTAATAACATTAAAAAAAAAACTAATAAAAAATTCTGGTGAATAATACTTTGGTTTGTAAAAATAGCGGCATTATGATCATCACCTTACATTAAATAGCGATTCTTTGCCATTTGCATTTGACGAAGGACAACAAAGATTTAATGTTCAGAGAGACCATCTATGTTCCAATAATAGATGTCACAATTGTTATAACTATTTTGTTTTTGTTGTCTCTCCTCAAATTGTAAATTTGGAGGAGTTGGTATTTGATATTTTTTTTTTGATCTTTTATGCCAAGTTTTTAATTTGTTTATTTGTTATGTTTCTTCTTCTGAATCATTTAAATTTTTTGTAAATGTTTATGAAACAGAAGAGCCTGTTTATGAACCACTTAAAAAATTTATTTGATATTTAGAAGAAGAAGGGTCTTTTACTTCCATAAAAGCCAGTTTTTGGGTTAAAATTTTTACCAATTCATCATTATTTCTATTTCCTCCTAATTTTAGGGGTTTAGATGGTTTGAACATCGGGTTTTCTGATTTTATTTTTTCTTTATCATTTTCTTTTATTTTGGAATTATTTATAGAAGTATTTCCTTCAATTCTATTTAATTGAAAGGAAATTGTTCATAATATTTGATTTGTAAAATTATTTTGTTGTTGGATTCCTTTTATATCTTTTAATTTTATTGTTCTTGATTCATCTTCATTTGAAGTTATATGTTTGAAAGGTGAAGCTATGATTTTTACACCTTGTGCTTTTATTTTTATTTCTTCCAAATGAGGATGAGTAGATACTACCTTCCTTTCATAATAAGTATTTGGAATCCATTCCTTTTGGAACATATTTATTTATGCAAAGGGGTATTTTATTTGATTGTTTGAAGCATATATATCAAAATAGGTAAACATTGGAATATTCATTTCCATTGTTTCCATTGTTTGATACCATTGTGCTCTAAATTTTTCTTTTTGTTCATTTGTTAATGTTGAGAAAAACCATTTGCATTTCTCAACATGTTTTGGAGATTTTGCTTCATTTCTTATAAATTCTTTATCTATTTCAAACACATTCTCTGTTGTCATCATCATGAGCTTAGAAGGCTCTTCATTTGGTGACATCATTTGAGAATATGTTGGAGACCTATCTGGAGAACTTTGAATATTTGGTTCAGTTCTTGTGTATTTTAAATCTGGAATTGTAGATGTATAGTCTACTTCTTCTAGATTTAAATTTGACTGAACAAATGATTTTATGGAATGAGTTCGAAATTCTAAAAAGGAATTCGAAGAACTTGCAGAAAATTATCTTCTTATATTTTCTTTTATAGGCTCAAAGTTAATTTGGACTTTGCCTTGTCCATCTTCAATTATGGACATTAGTTTTGGTTGTTCAATTGGTTTTGGGGCTAGGAGTTGTTTGAGTTAGGTATTAGTTATTAGCGTTAAAGAGGAATAGGTTTTGGAGTTATAGTAATGGGAATTTTTTTCATTGAACTGCCGGAAATTAGAGTTTGATCTTTTGGAGAAGACAAAAGACAATTTGGATTGACTACTGAAGTCATTACCTTGTAGTATATTATGTATACTATAAGGATGTTTCTGGATCTAGGATCCATGTCATAATTTTGAGTTTGGATGTTTAGAGTTAAGGCTTTATGAATGCTCTGATTATTTATACAGTCTAACTCTAGGTTTGGATAACAAGTAAAATACACCGGTCCAAATGATGTATTTGCTTGCATTAACCCTAAAAGAGAATCTTGGAATTGGTTATGTCTTGCATCACGAAGACATATATATATAGGTTTGTCTAATTTTAACCTGGTTAAGGGTTTGGCTGCTACCTGGATAGCTCCTATATGTAAAATTTTGAATTTTTCTCTTTGTAATTGTTATAAAATCTTTTAAGATGCAGAAGTTCGATAGTCTGCATGCGAGATCTATTAAATTAGTATTTTAAGTTTTTATTCTATGTCTTTTTTAGATTCAAAATTTCCTACTTTGTATAGTTATTTGATATTTTGTTTTGGCATTTCCCAATTTTTGATGTACTGTTCCCAATCTTCTATGGAAACAGACAATTTGTTTTCATATTTTTTGGTATTTTTTTGAATTTGTCTTAGTTGTTAAACAATCCTAGATGAACTAGTATTTGAACATGTTCTTACAAGTTTTTTGATAAAATTTACCATTTATACCCTTACTACAGTATTTTGGATTCTAAAACTTAGAGGGACCACCATCGGGACCACCTATCCATCACAACAGGGCTTTACGACTGACCAACGGATACAAAAAGAGTTGACCAACACTAACTGTGGGAATCACAATTAATCACAATTTTTTTAATCAATCATATATTTTAATAACTTTAGTAAAAAAAAAACTAATAAAAAAAATTAGAGCGAATATGCTTTGGTTTTGGCAAAAATTGTAAGAATTTGGTTTAGTGGAAATAGTAAAAAAGAAAAAGTAAAAGTGATAGATAGAAATAAAAAAGTCACAACTCATATAAACGGACTATTTTATATATACGTATATTTTATTTTTTAATAGATTAATCGAAATCATTTTTTTGTATTTTATAAATTAAAACCTAAATCGAAATCAACAATTATAAAAAACAAAAACCAGTTTCTTAGTTTTTTTTTCTCACTCCTACCCGTGGCCCAGTGTGTTAAAAGTTCAGAGCGCCAGCGATAGGGGAACGTTGTGGGGGCCCGCTTATTGGGAAGTCGGATGTTTCATGCAAAACGACACCGTATCATATTCCAGTTTGTCGTTTACAAGAAATCAAAAAGCCTCTATCTCTCTCTACCTACGTTTCGTCTTCGATATAAACGAGAAGGAAGCCTTCAAGTTCCGCCACCTTCATTTTCCACAGCTCTCCACCAAATCCTCACATTCTCTTTCTCTCTACTGTTGTTTCTCTCTCTTCTGTTTTTTCTCTCTCTCTCTGCAATGGCTCAGGTGGTGGCGACTCGCGTGATTCAGAGCTCGATTCTATGCCCTAGCTCTGGATCCGTGCATGAACGATTTGAGAAGCTGAAGCCCTCCGGTTTCGCCGCGAGAGTGATGTCTCGCGAACTGCGGAGGAGTCGGAGAGTGGCTTGGAGGGGTGTTCCGAGCGTGGCAGCGAAGAGATCCGTGAGAGCTGCGTCGGAGGTTGTTCCATTCACGCCGGAGGATGTTGCGAAGGTTTGTGGTGGCATTGTTTGGTTTACTTTCTTTTTTCTTCTTGTTGTTGAGGAATTGGAACTCGGAGGAAAAGAAAACATTGTTTTGAATTTGGAGCTTTGTATTTAGTATGGTTTTGATACGTAGAAAACGAGAGTAAGGGAAGGTAAACAGAGTGTGATTTTGGAGGTGGAGCTTTGTTTTTCGGTTTGGTTTTTGAATCATAGGAATTGTTGGGAAGTGAAGGATAAGAAGTGTAAATGCGATTATGAGGCGGAAGGTTTGTGCTGATTGGGTGAGGAAGTTTGAGATTTATTGCTAGTACGTTTTTCTGTGCTACTTTTTCTTGGAAACTGACCGAAGCGCTATTTTTTAAGTGTAAGGCAGCTTGATTGGTAAATCGTGTTTACTGTGTAAGTCTAGAATCTAAGCTGTTGTTTTTGCTTATCCCCTGTTTGATTGCTGAGAAAGTGAATGCATGTGTGAATCTAATGTTGAATGTTGATTTGGTTTTCGGAAAAGAAAGACCTTGAATAGGACTCATGGTTATCCGAAGCTCGGTTGGGCAGAAGTATTTGTTCCTTGGCCCAAGTACCAAATATTTGAAGCTCATTTTGGATCTCTAGAAGAACCTGGGAAAGGAAACATCATTGCTGAAAATTTGTGACAAAGTATCCATTTTTAGCGGTTCCTCTTGTTTCCTCCACGTGTTCATTGGTCAAACCAGAGCCTATGAATTGTGAATTTTGGTTTTGTTTAATCCCCTAAATTTCTTTGCCACTCAACGAAGTACAAATTTTGTAACGATTATGTAGTTTTCTCAACTTTATTTTTCTATATTTTCTGATATTTCCCGCCAATTAAAGCATCAATGTTTGATGATTATTCTACCTTGAGTTTTGTTCTACATCATGTTTGATTTCTGGAATTCTTCTATTAGAAGCAGCATACAGCTGCAGAGGCAACCTCAATGCAACTTGGCATTTAACATCTTACTGGTTTTTCATTGTTTTATGCTGATCAGGAAGAGGAGCAATATCATCTTTTACGGGGAATTCAACAATTTGGTGAGGCATCTGTTGGTATGTGGTCTAAGCCAACAGTTAGACGCAAGACAAAGATTGTTTGCACGATTGGTCCCTCCACCAACACACGTGAAATGATATGGAAGCTGGCTGAGGCTGGAATGAACGTTGCCCGTATGAATGTCTCATGGAGATCATGCATCTCATCAGAAGGTTATCGATTTAGTAAAGGTATATTAATAATCAAAGATAATGTCATTGCAATCATGCTTGACACGAAGGCAAGTTTTCTATTTATTTTTGTGCTACTTGCATTTTATGCTACTATATTCAATTGCTTAATTGGCCAGTCTGCATGGTTGTTGGGTTGCTCAGATAATTCCCTATATTTAGTGGATCACTTCTTACTTATCCACAATTATCTTGTTTATTTCATTTCTCCGTTACCAGGGTCCTGAGGTCCGGAGTGGGGACTTGCCCCAGCCAATCATGTTAAAAAGTGGGCAGGAATTCACCTTCACAATTCAAAGAGGAGTGGGCACAGCAGATTGTGTTAGTGTTAACTATGATGATTTTGTTAATGTTGTAGAAGTGGGCGACATGCTTCTTGTCGATGGTATGAAACCATGCTTTTTCTGTCATACAAATAGGTTTTGTAATTGACCTCTATCCGTTACTTTCCATCAGTTTGTTCACCCACTTATCGTCAGTTAACTTTTTCCTTCTCTTTCCTTAGCACGATACTTCTATTCTTACCAAACAGACGAGCGCATGTCAAATTACACTGAATTTAATTGTCATGCATATTTGATGTTGAGAAATATTTTGGAATTATTCATAAATTCACTTTGTATGTTCTGTTGAGTTTTAGCTATTGTTTGGGAAAATTATTTACTTGTTTATCTTTTGTATAAATGTCTTCAATAGTACCACATCTCTAGTCTATTGGAATTTATTTGATACTTGTATCATACAGTTATCTGATAATGTCTAAGTGCTAAAGAAAAACCAAAGGTCTTTTAGAGTAATAAATTATAATTCCATGTGGAAATCATGAAACTATCATGGTCTAGAAATTGAGGTTTTCCATTTGACAATGCAATTATCACCCCCTTCTTTACAATTTCCAGTAGCCTAGTGCTCTAGGGGCTGTAAAAAGAGATAGCTGATTGATATAGGTGTTAAGTGTTCCAGTAAATGATGATGATTTGATGATGCTATACCCGTTTACTATATCATGATTCAGAAACTTTATTATCAAAGACAAGGTTTCCTGCTTTAGTTGTCACCCCTCAGAGGACATTGTATATAGAAGATCTCATAAACTAAACTATCATTACAATTTTAGTTCCATACCTCAGGTGTCCTGTGCTCATGACCCAGAACTCTTAATACCCTCAATATGGAGATTCATTAATACTTGTTTCAATTTTGAGTCCAGCTGAAAATCTGGATTTATATCCTTGTTTTCCATCAAGAAATATTTGGGTGCTCTGAAAATGTCCTGAATATGAAGATTAACATGTGAAATCATTTGAAGCAATATAATTTCTTATGTGATTTTTGAAGCCCCTGACTCTGGATCTACACTGTAGGTGGTATGATGTCATTCTTGGTCAAGTCTAAGACTGGAGATTCAGTGAAATGTGAGGTTGTTGATGGAGGAGAAGTCTAGAAGGCATCTAAATGTTCGAGGAAAAAGTGCAACGTTGCCATCAATTACTGGTTGGACATCGAATAAGTCCCTAACACTCACAGAAGGCATCTAAATGGTTTGTTTTACAATTGAAGATAACAATATACTTGGATTTTCTGCAGAAAAAGACTGGGACGATATCAAGTTTGGAGTTGACAATAAAGTGGACTTTTATGCGGTCTCCTTTGTTAAAGCTGCAAAAGTAGTCCATGAATTGAAGAACTATCTGAAAAGTAAATATATAATATTCATTTGGAGATAACTAAATAACATGCTGATCTGTAATTTGCTAAACTTTTTTTGCCATTTATAATCTTTACCTTGTTTTGGCAGGCTGTAATGCAGATATACATGTCATTGTTAAAATTGAAAGTGCAGACTCCATTCCCAATCTACATTCAATTATTACTGCATCTGATGGAGTAATCATCTGAATCTTTGTATTGCATCTTCTAGTAATGCTATTTTTGATGGATTAATTGCATTTGGGAAGAAAATTCTTATGACTGATAGAGATCCATTCAAGTTTGTCGAGTTTCATCTTAGATATTTGTGTTTGGTTTACTAGAAAAAAGGTATTTTTGTGTATGATTTGAACAGAAGTAGTTGTAGTCTTGGTTCTTTGCTGCTAGCCAAACCTACTTTTTTGTGTCTGAGTTTATGTTGCGAAATCATAGAAAAAGATCTAGGAAATGCTTCTTAATTCAGATATCCAAGAATGCGCTAGGCTTTATGATTGACCTGGACAGTTCATGGATCTAAATACTGATCATATTTTGTTCTCTTTAGGCAATGGTTACTAGAGGATCTTGGTGCTGAAGCCTATTGAAGAGATCCCATTGCTACAAGTGTTCTTTGTTTCTGATTGAAGAGATGATAGAATCATAGTCTTCCAGAAGTGCCTTTCATGTTTTATAAAAAGCAGTGACTTGAGTATTACCAACATTTTAAACTGCAGGAAGAGATAATCAGGATCTGTCGTAGCATGGGAAAAGCTGTTATTGTAGCAACCAATATGCTGGAAAGTATGATTATTCATCCAACACCAACCAGAGCAGAGGTATCAGACATTGCCATTGCTGTCAAGAGGGTGCTTGAGAAGCTCAGTTATGCTTTCTGGAGAAACTGCTCATGGAAAGTAAGCTCTTTCTCTTGGAATTTTCAGTTCCTAAATATGTAGCTGGAGGTAACAGGAGCACCCTGGTTCATATTGGGAAAAAATGTTCTGCTCAGTGTACTGGAAGTCCCCCAGAGTAGATTCTATATGTTTGTGTACTATGCTCTGAGGGAATCCCATACAATCTAATAATGCTTTTAGAGTGACATACCAAGGAAACAATCTTTGACTTGGATTGCTTGGAAATGTTTGCAGAGAAAAATTTGATCTGACTATTAGGATTGCATGTTGAGATATACTAAGGTGTCATGTCTTAAGCAGCACCAAGATTGTCGGAAGGCCACACAAAATTTTAGTGATATAACTACCGAGAAAACATAAAAGCTTCTAATTATTTGAAAACTATTGATATGAATAATCATGGCTTAACGCAATTAAATGAGCTGGTTCGACTTCCTTGCAGGTTTCCCTTAAAGGTCTTAGAAAGTTATGCACGCAGTCCTCATTAAGAACTGAAGCAGCTTGGTTGGTAGCCTATGCCACCTAACCGCCAGTGGAGCTTTCAAGGTCGTTTATCATATTCCTTTATATTTTTTTTAATGCTGCATTGACCTTGTTTTTGTAATGTAACTTTTTTTTTAAGATTTAAATTTGTACTCCTTTTTTTGACTCTGAATGATGAATACTTACCATAATCTTCCTTTCTCTGTAGAACCATATGAGCGAAATGTTTGCTTTCCACGCAACCATGATGTCCAACACTCTTGGTACCTCGATAGTTGTTTTCACTAGAACTGGTTTCATGGCTATCCTTTTGAGCCATTATCGACCCTCTGGCACTATATTTGCTTTCACAAATGAGTACGTCTATTATTCTTTCCCTATACCTCATAATTTGAAAGAATCAATTTCATTGTTAGGCTATATTGACCATAATCATAAGCACTCCTTCAGTTTACTGTAGTATTAACTTCTGGACATTTATAATTTTGACTCTGATAGAAAAATGGATTGTTCCAGTTTTATTTGCTTAGATAATAAGGTAATGCAAGTTGCAGTCTCCCGCAGCAAACCAAGTATAAAAATTCCAGTAAAATCAACTGATATCATTTACCTGCACTTTAATGGGCATGCAGGAAGAGAGTACAGCAGAGACTAGCCTTGTACCAAGGGGTATGTCCCATATACATGCAGTTCTCAGATGATGCTGAAGAAACATTTGCAAATGCCTTGACCTTGTTGCAGGTAAATTCTCAAAAGTCTATTCATTGGTGTCCGCTTTATAAGACAGTAATTGAGTTGCACCAATCTTCTCACCAGTGGGTTGATAATTACCAAAAACTAGATATGCCAGTTCTTGATGTAGCTACTTGGTCATCATGTTCAACCTGGAAATCTCTTAGGCTCCGTTTGGGACCCAAAAATCACTAAGGAAAGAAATTAATTTTATATGTTTATTCAAATTTATTTGATTTGTATATCTCTATTATACAAGGACTAAGAAATTTAAAAATTTAAAATTTTGATTATATTTGATTGTTTTTTTTCTATATTTTCCATATTGAAACCAAATATGAGAAAATCATTTTCCTTAGTATTGTTTTTCTTTCTCTAGTATTTTCCAAGTTCCAAACGAAGCCTTAAAATATGCACCTCTTTGTCTGGGGTCATGGCTCCAGTTGAGTCCTTCCTTTCCATATACAATCTGTTGTTGTTTACCTATTTTCCATCTACCTCTTTGTCGCGCACTGTCTGTTTCCTGTCGCGACACCGATGAACTCCGTCGCGACATGGAATCTTCTTACCATGACTGAACTTTGTCACGACCTAAAATTTTCATGTCGCGACCTAGTTTCCACAGCCCACACACCTCTCTGTCGCGACAAGGAAAAATCCTGTCGCGCTTATAAGGATTCACTGCTTTGCCTTTGTCCTCTATGTGACAGAAGAACTGCAGCCGCCAACATGGGTTTTTCCCACGCCCGTTCTGCAGCCATGGCAAGCCTATGTTGCGGGCGAATCCCTCGGTAAGGCGACCTGCATTGCGACCACGGAAAGTCATGTCGCAACACTAAACCCTCTGCTGCCACCATGCTTTGTCGCAACATGGAATCGCCTAACCAATAGCTCTTTTACGCCGCGACAGCGCGCTTTGTGACGCGAATCTCCATGCTGGCGATTTACGCATTCGCGATGAGGAAAAATCCTATCGTGGCATAAAAACATATGTCGCGACCTAGAAACCTTCAGTCTTGACAATTCTCTGTCGCGAAAATGAAGGTTAACATGCACGACCTAGAAATCCCGGCTAAGACCAGGCTTTGTCCACGACACCCTCTGTCGTTCGTGCCCCGGGACAATGTCGCGTGAAGATATATTCTTGAATAGGTTCCATTGCTTAAACACAGCCGAACTATGTGTTTGACACGGGACCGAAAACTTCGGTGCGACCAGAAACCATGTGTGACTTACGAACATCTGAGGAGCCTATTTTTAGGCCTTTCCTACACCTCCTGCTCTCTCTTAAATGCAATAAATTCACTATTGATGCCTCTCTCTATATATATATATACTATGCGAGGCGTACTAAATACAAAAACTTTCCAAGAACCTTAGGAATGAGTCAAAAAAAAAAAAAAATTACAAAACTTCACCTATACATATACAAAACTGGATATTCTATCCAGGAAAATTCTGGCTTACGAGAAAATAAGCCAGGATTTGGCCTTCTTCCTCACTACTATGGTCTTAGATGAGTTCCTTCACCTGATGGACTCGGGATTCATATTCCCCTCGGGTGGAGCCTCCCAATGCACGGGTTCCTCGACTCCACTTGCCTCACTCCCGAGGGTAAAATCTAAAGAAATTAAATATGTAGGAATTTGGCGTAAAAACTCGCCAGGAAAATCCTCCCAACTCGAAGACGAGGTTTAGAAAAAATATGGAAAGCGGTCGGTCACATTTTCTTTAACTATAACCACGATACACAATTTGACCTTAAGCATTGACATTTCAAACGGATCCAGGTTTATGTAAGCAGTAACTAAATGAGTAAGCTGAGCATCGTGTACAAAAGAAATAATGTCCCGTTTCACCATAAGCAATTTCGACAAATCTTTTAGGCGGGTGGCATACTTAGCATTAGCCTCCACATAAGTTCTCTTTGGTGATAACATGCCAAAAATGCGTCTCACCTCCATGTTATCTTTGTTTCTCAAGCATCCTTACAAGAAACCTCTTGAGAAGGAATTGAGCATCCTTACAAGGAACCTCTCACTCATTACGGTAGTGTTTCCCAAGCATCCTTACCGGGAACCTATTGAGAAGGAATTGAGCATCCTTACAAGGAACCTCTCACCCATCATAGTAGTGTTTCCTAAGCATCCTTACAAGAAACCTCTCACCAATGTTCATTCTAACAATCATACAAGAACATATCCTACCAATACTCACCACCCATAACCAATGATTCCATAAATCCCCAATTTACAAGCTATTCTTTCAAAAATCCACAAATCCCTTATGAGGCAATTTCAATAAACAATTAGTAAAATACAAGATATCGTAACCACCTTAGTTTACTACTTAACACAAATCACTATGATTTAGAAATCAATCACAAAAAAAAAACACATTCAGGAAGAAAATCCATCATTCTCAAATACTAGGGTTTTTAAAACAAGAAAAGGGATTTCATAGGTATTCAACCCTAACTTTGTTTAAACATGTAATATTTGCAAAAAGACTAAGAGAGAATGATTTCCTATTATAAATATACAACATTGATAGCCCAAAACATATATATATAAGTACCCTAGCTTCAATGTAAGTGAATGAGAGAAAACCTCTACCTTAAATCCTTAGTTTGTATGAAGATCTTGAACTTTGATCTTGAATTTACCCTTAAATTTCTTGGTTTGCCCTTCCTTTCTTCCTCCCTGATGATTTCTAGGATTCCAAGGGATGTGGGGTGGGAGTGGGTGAATGAGGAAAATGAATGGGTTTAAACAGCGTAGATTTTCTTTATTTGTGGGCTGTTCTGGTTTTCTTCAATATTACGGTTTTGCCACCACACTCTCCAATTTGATCTATATGACTACCCTAAGGTTTTTCGACGTTCCGGATTCATTTTTAATGTTATTTTAACCTAAAAACATTTATTTTTATAATTTATTTTGAAACTAAAAAATTAATAATAAAGTAATAAATAAATAAATTTACACTGAAAACATTAACACATTTACTACCCAGGCACTTACGGTACAAATTTTTTAGTCAACTTCGGAGAATAAATGATTGACCAATTATTTCTAGTATGTGTGACCCATTTGATTGGAAAGGTATATTAGTTAGGGTTCTAACAGAAAGAACAGTGCATCATTTGGACTTTCCAATAAAGAGTTATGATCAAATTAGTGAAAGGTAGTCTGCCTGACTGCTTGGTTCTTCTATACTTATTATTTACTTATGATGTAAATAGAGACATTAAATGCAAAGCGAAGCTAATTGGACGATTGTTGATAGTTTAGACATGTAGGGGTTTACAATAATAATAAATTGTGTGCCAATGAGTTAATAAGAAATAGATAAAATTATATATCTTATTAAAAGTAAAAGTTATAAAATATAGATTCCTAATACTTTACTAAATCCATTACTTTTACTAAATAAAATAAAATTAGAGAATTTTTCAAAATGTAAGTTAAAGTTTTTTAAAACATTATTATTTATTTTTAACAAAAAAAACTTAATATCCATTTAAAATTTAAAATTAGAGAAATTATTAGAAAGCCAATTTTTATAATCTTACCTAAAATTTGAGCTACTCAAACCTAATTATCTTTTATTTGAAATTTAATGAACATGCACCTTTTTTATTCTTATCATTTTTTTTGTCACTCGCTTTTCTTTTAACATAATATAAAGAAAGCATTTCACCTAATTTTAAACAAATAAGGGTTAAGTATATTTAGATAAATGAGTAAAATTTATCCAATTTGTGTCTAACATAAAGAAGAAAAGAAAAAAATAAAATAACAAAAAATGAGTAAACAGGGCACTTTTGGAATAAAGAATGAGTCAATTTAAGAATAGTAGAATACATGGGGTTATTTTTTCAAACTAGGCACATGTAATGAAAGGTAAGAGTGACAAATAGGGGTTGCAATTGTCAATAATTTAGAGGGAGAAAAAGAAAAGATCTCAAAGTAAAAATTTTCACTTGCTACTATTAATATTACTATTTCATTTTTTTACACCTAAATACTGTAATTATAATGTAATAAATTATCCTCATTGGTACTCGAACTCGAAATCCCTAAGATGCTTAAATGTTGAGTGTTTTACCACATGAGTTAGGTAGGAGGGACTATTACTACTATTTCATTTAATTATAATAATAACCAAAAACATTATGTCAAGGCTTTTTAAAATTTTTACCATATTTATATATGATGATGCCTTTTTTCAACCGGACTGGATTGGAGCGTGTCGGGGTCGTTGGGCCGGAGATGGAGGCCTTTTGAAATTTGGTCTGGGCTCTTGGTCAGCCAGTGAAGTAGAATTTCTTGCAATCTTGATCTACTTGACTCTTGGATCTAGCACTCCTCTGCAAAAACAAGAAAAAGAAGGGTCGGCGAGGGCTTTGCATGTGACTGCTCCAATGCCTAAGTCAGTTCTTTCATGAGGGAAAAGATGGACTTCTTAGAGGGCGAATGTGTTGTGTATGTTTGCGTACCTTTCACCGATGGGATGACCTTGTATTTATAGTATATGTTTTCCCAATTGGAGGGTGAATAAGATTCTTTCCCATTGGACGGGTATTACTTGCCTTTATCGGTATTGGACTCGGTAAATGATATAGAAAGAACAGTTTATTTGGGATAATCTTCCTTCCTTATTGGGGGGATTCGGCTTGATCTGCCTGATGAGCTGTTATATCGGGAATTTCCTTATTTCCTTATTGGTGAGATTTGGTTGGTTGTGCAGGATAATATATTATTGGGGATTATTCTATTTCCCTTATCTATGGGAGACTTCCCATAATCGGCCTTTGGGCCGAGAGGATTGAGCCTTCGTGCAGTTTGGCACGAAAGGCTTGAATCTTTGGCGTAAAAAAAAGGCTTTGAATGCTTCAACGGGCATGCCTCTCCTTTGTGCTTTGCGAGTGGGCCTGTGAGCCTTATTTTTCAAATCCTATCAGTTGCCCCCCAACCCTTGTGTACGGTGTACGTGGGGCGAGAAATTTCATGCGTTTTCTGCATCGGTCACGATTTCCATGTGTGCGGCACCGGGTACGGATTAGTTAGGGCTTGGTCACGAATCATTTGTCTTGTGATAATGATGGCTTTTTCGGTTTTTCGGCTCATTTCTCCCACTCCTTTCGGTTCCTTATTTCTTTGCGAGACATTCTACGTCTTGTGTGCCTCGATCCACGAGACCTTTGTTTGCGAGTTTGGACTTCATCTCTCTTAGTCTTACATGCGAGCCTTTTTGTCGCAGTCTTTTAAGCGTCTTTCTTGGGATAGCTTTTCCTATACGTATTCCTAGGTCCTTTGCGTCTTTGTCCCTTGGTCTCTTTTGGTGATACTTGAGGCGCTAGGAGTTAGGTTGGCCAAGTTTTGTTTTTCATGCTAGATGCAGGTGGCTCTTTTCTCTGCGTATGGCGATGACTCTTAGGTGTTCTGCAGGTTACGGGCGGGCGGCGGTGTCTTCGGCCGTTCGGCCGGAGCTGAACTTCGAGATGCGGCGCCTCCTTTTCCCTTAGACAAGGGTAAGGGAAAGTAAAGCGATTAAATACCACAGGGGTCGGAGAGATACCTAAGATCAGGTCGTTGACATGCTTTAAGCGTGGAGCTGCTCTGATCAGGTCCCTCGTATGGGAGTCCTGCACGGACGTTACCGGCCTCCCTTTGGCGTTCGAGTGTGGTCCCTTGACATTTTGACCCTCTATGTGGTTTCCGTGCCTAAGATGGTGTGCTTCTTTGAAGTGGCCTTCGATCGCCGGTCTTCGCTTTATACACATCGCCATAAGGGGTTTGCGACACTTCAATGTTTGTCCTTTTCAACTCGTGCCCAATGGTTGGGGTATCTTGGTTGGTTTATTAGTTTTCTTTAGGGTCTTGGGGCTCGGTGTCCCCAGTGTAGCTTTGCTCCTTTATCTTTTTGAAGAGACCGCCGAGGCTTCAGCTGCCACTCTGGCGTTCTGGGCTCCTGCAGTGATTCCGATCTTCCCCTGTTCCTGGCATGGAAGGGACGTTACTTCTTCGTTTGTGGTCGTAATTGAGAATATGACCTCTTGACAAGGACGACACCCTGGGCGTTCCGGTGGCTTGGACCACCCCCGAGAATCTTCGTTAGTGTTCGTTCTGTTTTTGGTATAACTTATGTGAGGTCATTTTTTGATTATGTATTGTCTACATGCTTCTCAGGTGCTCGAATTGATCTCAGCGCTGAAGATAACGTCATAGCGTTAGCGTTGGCTGAGTGTCCTCCTCGTCCTTACGCGGAGCTGATCAAGTCGGATATTCCTGGCCCTTCGAGCTCGAGTCGGCTGGCCTTTCTGCGCTGAGGCCTTCGCTCCTTCCACCGCTAGTTTCTCCCGTTGGGCCCTCGCATTTGCCAAACCTTTAAGGGAGAACTCACGGCTTGGATTGGAGACGTTGTCACCAGCCGGGCGTAAACGAAAAACCTTGGACTCCGTTGAGAAAGATCGGCCGGCTTTGGTCAAAGTTCCGAAATTGGGGGCGTCTTCATCTTCTCCATCTACTCATGTCAGAAAGCGGAGCAGGCATGATGCGCCTACAGTTGCCCAGGGTCCTCTGAGTCTTGAGTTCGCGGTCCCATTAAGGTACATTCACCGAGCAAGGTCCTTGGGTGGGGCGGGTTGAAGCTAACGTTAGCGGTCATGCCCATTGCTTTGTCACGGAATCCGCGGCGAAGAGTGTTAGGTCACCTTTTTCGAAGGGGCGGAAGAGTTGAGGAGGAAAGAATCACGGAATCTGAATTAGGCGGAGACGGGGGACTCTTTGCTTCTCAATGCCGAACTACGCGGCCCGGGGCGCGGTTCGTCCATTCTTAAGGATTCGATCTCAAGAGGAGGTTGAGTGCGTGCCCGTTGATGAGGGCTAGCCTATCTCTCGGGGTCGCCTCAGAAGTAAGTTCCCATGCCTTGTCGTGTGCATTCCATTTTGAGTTAGTGTCGAACTTGCATTGGGTGTTGATTTTTGTCTTGGGTGTGCGGGTGGCTACTCATTTGAAGGGTTTGGCTAAAAGGCGAACTAAATGAAAGTCATGCCAGCGACGGCTTCTGGTGGTGGCTTCCCTCGGATTGAGCTTCCTTGCCTCCTCGGTCGGGTGCGACTTATGGCCAGGGGCGATCAGCTAATCGTTGAAAGCTGCTCCACGTCGACACGTGCTTTCGGGTAGGAATAGAAGATGAAATCGAGAAGCGGCAGCGGTACGAAGGCGAAAGCCGGGAGGTTCGAGATGAGCTGCGAGTTGTGCAGAACGACTTGATGGAGGCCCGGGGGACGAGTACGCGATTTGCCCGATATGAGCTTGGTCGTTTAGGGATGACTTCTCACATCGGCGAGCGAAGTCTAAGGGAAGCTGGCGTGCGATCAAAAGCGACTGCGTGATAAAACGGCGTTCTTTGGGCGGGGCTGCGTCGCGAGGCCACGAGGCGCCTAGCTCGGCGGAGCGCTGACTTAGGAATCTTGCGGGTACGCGTGGGGACCTTCATCAGAAAATAACTGGTTGCTCAACGGGACGAAGTTATAGGAAGGTTGAGGGATCAAGCCAGTACTCAGTGGGCTTCTGGGTGGCTCGCTTTTCAGCAGAAGGCTGCTAACGCTTATCCAGGTTTAGATTTCAACTTCGACCTCCCTAGCGACGAGGAGGCAGAGGAGTCTTTCTCATGGATCCTGCAGAGGAACTGATACCCCATTGTGAGGCTCACTCCTTCTTGATGTGTAATCTTCTGGCATTATAAACATATGTAGCATTTTCTTAATGAATATTCATTTTTATCATCTCTTTCGTCTTTACTTTGTGCGCCAGGCTATTCTTCATGATATGTATCAATTTCTTGGTATGGCCCTAGCAGTCGTCAAGGATGTGGATAGCCTAATGTAGAGTTGGGTAGTTGAGCCCTTCGAACTGGGTCGCTGGGGCTTCATGGGCTACTCTGCCTGGGCTAAAAGCAGGACTTTTAGAATTTGCATGGCTTGAGTGGAATGGTCGGGGTGTCAAGCGAGCTCTTGGGCTCTTGGCTGAAGGGCCGCCAGCAGAACAGTGCTGAGGCGATTGAGTCATATCGCATGACTGTGCGAGTAGACGAACTCGTCGAAGTGAGCTATTGGGCTCATTTGAGGGCCTTGTTGGCGGTCGGCTGGCGTCGACTCCTTAGGTTGCGTGCCTTGTGTAGAGTAGTCGAGCTCGTCATAGCGGGCCTGCGGGCTGTTTGAGGCCTTGAGTGGCGATCCGGCTGGCTGATCGACTCCTGAGGCTGCGTGGCTTTGTCTTGATGGTCGAGCTCGTCATAGTGAGCTCTTTGGGCTCGGGCGTTGAAGACGCTTGGTGGCGATCGGCTGAGGCGATATGACTCCGCCCCAGGCTGAAATCGGCATGAGAGTGACGGCTGTTCATGGTGATTTCTTTGGGCTCCGAGCGGCCCCGAGGCCAGCTGGTGGCGTCCGGCTGGCGTCGACTCCTTAAGGCTGCGTGGCGTGTAAGAAGTAGTCGGGCTCGTCGTAGCGGTGGGCTCGGCGTTGAAGGGCCTGAGGTTGGCGATCCGGCTGAGCGTCGATCACAGGGCTGCGTGGCACGGTGCGGAGTAGTCGGGCTTGTCATAGTGAATCTTGGGCTCATTTGGGGCCTTGAGTGGCGTCCGGCTGGTGATATGACTCCTTAAGCTGCGTGGCTGTCTGAGTAAACGAACTCATCATAGTGAGCTCTTGGGCTCGGTAGGGCAACAGTGGCGATCCGGCTGGTAGTCGACTCCTTAGGCTGCGTGGCTTTGTCACGGAAGTAGTCGAGCTCATCATAGCGAGCCTCTTGGAAGCCGGGCGTTGAGGCCTTGGTGGCGTCCGGCTGGCGTCGACTCCTAAGGCTGCGTGGCACGTCGCGAGTGGTCGGCTCGTCTGGAGTGAATTTGTGGGCTCGGGCGAGGCCTTGGTGGCGATCGATCCCGAGGCGATCGACTCCTTAAGGCTATGTGGCACGTGCGAGTAGGCAGACTCGTCATAGTGAGCTCTTTGGGCTCTTCCGGGCGGCGAGGCGCAGTGGCGATCGGCTGGCGTCGATACCCAGAGGCTGCGTGGCTGTGCGGTAGGCGGGCTTTCGTCATAGTGAGCTCTTGGGCTCCGGTGGCGAGGCCTTGAGTGGCGATCGGCTGGCGTCGACTCCTTAGGCTGCGTGACACAATGCGGAGTAGTCGAGCTCGTCATAGCGGAAGCTCTTTGGGCTCGGGCGTTGAGGCCTTGTGGCGATCTGGCACGAGGCGTCGACTCACTGAGGCTGGCATTGGCACAATACTTGAAGTAGTCGAGCCATCGCAAGTGGTCGTTCGCGTCACGACCATTCGACTTCTGATTTTCTTGGAAAGGTGTGAGCGTCTTTAATGCTGATTTATGAAGAATTTGAAACGTTTGTGCGAATTTCCGAGTGCTTTGGCCTTTTTATAAATGGCGACTTCATTGCTATGGAGTTTATACTTTGGATATTACGCCTCTTAAGTGCGTATTCAGGATGCGCGAGAGATGAGCGTCGAAGCTTGATCGTCTTCGCGGGGATCCACACGAAGATTACGATTCGAGTTTTGTCGGACACATACGTAGGAGTTGTGTTTTCCCTGATCTCCCTTTATAGGAGTCATGTTGTTCCCTAGCCTCGTGCTAGGGAATGTGTCTGGAGAGGGCGACACATTTCTTGTGCCGTT
Organism: Tetrastigma voinierianum; assembly: GCA_016808115.1. Taxonomy (NCBI): domain Eukaryota; kingdom Viridiplantae; phylum Streptophyta; class Magnoliopsida; order Vitales; family Vitaceae; genus Tetrastigma; species Tetrastigma voinierianum. The sequence continues at coordinate 290,095 of JAEQBH010006763.1, forward strand.
TTCTCTATTTTCTATTCTTCTTTCTCATTCTCCTTCATTCTCTCTTCCTTCCTTTCTTCATTTTTCTTCTTTCCTTCCGCATAAACTCCTTCCATCCCTTTTTCTTCTTCTCCTATTTTCCACTTATTTTCATCTCGTTTTCTTTTCCTTTTTTCTTCCTGAAGTTTTTTTTTTTTTGAGGGAAATATTTGTACTATGTACCTCCAAGATGTAAGGGATGACACCTCTGATTGTAACTGAATGTAATCTGATCGGAATAAAGAGAGACTTTTTCTTTTATGACTATGAACTTTCTCATTTTGTTGCATGTAATTTTTTTGAGCATTATATGTCTGAGTTTTTTGAGATGTCTAACAAAATAACCAGTAAACGGTCGAACCGTTATCTGAAAATTGATAAACCTCCATTTAAGATTACAAACCAAGTTCTCGCGATAAAAAAGCGTTTAAAGATGCTCCATTTCGGGCATCTTGTAAATTTTTCCCTCCCTACATTTAGAGCTGTATTGCACGATGCGGCGACTCGAGATATGATGTAGAAGACCTTCAGTTAAGGACCAGTTTCCCATGTTTGATTCTTCCTTCTACGGAGCTTCTTTAAGACTAAATCCTTTCGGCATGTAATCTGGTTTTGGCTTTTTGGTTGTAGTACCTCGTCGTCTTCCTTTGATAGTCTTGATGCGCCTTGAACACTGCTCCGTTTTCATCTAAGAGATCAAATTTGAAGCGGAGAGCCTCGTGTATGAACCCTTTATTCTTCAACTCGATCCTTAGGGACTTTAATCAGGCCTCGGCGAAATTTCTTGCTTGATGCCAAAGGCTAGGGCGAATGGGGTTTCTCGGGTTGTTGACTTCTGCGTTGTCCTGTAGACCCATAGTACCTCGGGGAGGTATTCTACCCATTTTCCTTTAAGATCTTCCAATTTGTGGTCTTCAAGACCTTAAGGGTTACGATGGTGACCGGCAATAGTTAGGCTGGATGTCTTTGGAGAGATGAGTAATAATTCTTAATTCCGAGCCCCAAGCATTACAAATCGAACTCACACGTCAAATTGTTTTCCATTGTCTCACACCGCGGGTTGGGATACCAAACCTCGGGATATGATGGCTCGCCACACAAAAATTTGGCACTTGTTCTGATCGTGGCCAAAGGTTCCTAGCTTCAACCCACTAGCCAAGTATCCATCAAGGAATACGATGAATTTACATCGCCCTTCCCAAGGGGCGTGAGGTCCTCGATGAGCGCCTAAAATACTCGTCATACCTGCCTCAGTTTTGAATGCTTTAGCTTTATTTATATTTAAATACGCATTTTTATAAATTACATCTGATTTGTGCAACTGTGTGAATGCGGTGTGAAAAATGAAACATTCTGAGGTAGGTGGCAAAGGCATAAAGATTTACTGAACGTTTCGACGTCCCAACGCCGCGACGCTGGTCAACATATAGAAGTCAACAAGCCGCAACGCTGCTGACGCCAACGCCGGTTCGCCTCTCAATCATTAAAGCAAAAAGGGGACCAGACTCGGGGATCAAAATCGAGGAGCGCATTAATCAGGCACCGAAATCGTAACAGCCAGCCGACTTTGATCCGGGCAGAACCCGCCATTCAGATTCATCTTCTTTCGATAAGTACCGATAAGCCAGATTAAATAATCGGTGTTCCTACATTCGCATGTTCTGTGATTTATACCTAGGTGTCATTAACCTCACCGATCGCATGGGAGTAAAGATTAGTATTTTATATTATTCACTGTTTATCATTTGTTAATATCTCGCTTTATATCTATGACTCATTATATACTTATGTCCGTCAAATATTAGCGTGACTACTGGTGATCCGAGATTCGAGAGATGAGGATACCTAGAGAATTGAGAAGCAGCCTTCTTCTGGCTGGATCTCAGAATAGAAATATTCCGATCCCGAGGGTGGCAATTAACATGTTTAACATTTAAAGATTTCTGAGTATTGAGTCAGGCAGAGATACACTCAACTCTACTGAATGATAGGCTGATACACCTTGAGAGAGGGTATTTCGTAAGATCACCTAGCCATCAATAAATTATAAATAAACCGGTAATAATATCATCTTTAAGAAATAATCATCGAAAGCAGTAGAGACATATCTTAGCCTCCATTATACAAGAATTCATTTAGGATCTCGTTAGTTTAGTTTCCACCCGACATTAGTAACCTTTCACCCAATGCTTATATCCGCATAATATCCAAAAGCCAATCTCTCGATTCAACACACCCATCCCCGTGATCGACATCCGTACTCCATAGGTACATTATATTACTTTGGCGACGCGCACCTGCTCACATAGGGCGCATATATACACACCACGCCGGCCATCGCATGTCCAAATCCCATTGCTGGAAAGGCCAGGCTCCTCGTGATTGATGTCAAGGGCTCATGGGAGGCGCGAGATCTGCGTGCTCCCGCGCATCTCGCATTTTCTCGACTAGGCCTGGCCGCGTCTCGAGTACGCGGCCGCAGCATCCTCGTCTCAAGACCTTCCCGCACGCCCGAGTCTCGATATGATTTCCGCATATACCTTCGCAATTTCCCCTTTAGCATGTATTCACCGTCTTTTTCCCCGCGATGCACTTAAGGATAGGTGTGAAGAAACCCGCCAGACAAACTTCCCTTATGATTAGCGAACCCGGGTCAATTCTCTTCGCCTATTTTAACCGCTTCTTTCTCGTCGCCAGTGTGACGTCCGTCTATTATATAATCCCAAAATGGGTCGATCCAATCTCGGCTGACCGACTGGGCACTTCACGCCATGAGATCATAGGGCCTTGCCCACAGCCTCCCTCCTCCCCACTGCAGAAGTTTAAGGTTGCCAAGACCTGCCAGGCGCCATCAGAGTTTCCGTCATGTCCATCCAACCAACACTGGTTCTTTCACAACTTCACTTCTGAGATGATCGTCTTCACTCTTGTCCCAGTACTCGATTATTCACACAACAGAGTTTGAGACCCACCGCCAACTCCAAATAACAATAAGATATTTCGCCATGATGCCTGCTACCTACTCGTTATCGGAGGCTTCGAATCCAATCCAGTGGGCATGTGACTAATGTCTATTCCTTCCTCCGAGAGGTCGATTTAGACTCTGCCCGCCTCCCGAGACACTGAGGCTCCATCTGGCAGAGAGCTCTGTGACGGGGAGGTCGCCATTGCTCGCAGCGTTTCGGGCGTGTTCCGCTCGAGGAGAATTTCATGACGAAGCCTCTGGCAGGACTCCGCCTTTATCAAGGGGGTTTTCGGCCTTGTATCTCGATGTCGAACTCGCCATCATGACCCACTTCCATCACCCTCTTCCGAGACCACTGGTGTAACACCGTTTCATCTGCATTCTCGCTGGAATTTCTGGCGGCGAGCCTCGGAAGTAAGGGCGAGTTTCCGAGTCGCGGCTACCAATGCCAAAATTAATTTCTCCAACCTTGTACTCCTTCGCTCCTCTCGCAGCTCTACCGGCACAAGAACCTGGTGCCGTACTCGTCTGGGCTCACCCAGGACAACGCCGGTTGAGGTCTCGACACAAACCAAGTATGAGCGAGGAGCTCCCTTCAATGTGACTTACTTAGAATGGAGGAGAGCTCAAATATGTTTTCAAAGCTTCAGAATGTTTTCACTGTATCCCATTGAAAGGCCTTCTTCAGACTCAAGAAAGGTCAGATTTGTCACTTCGGGCCTGGATACGACCGGCCAAAGCAAGAATCCTTCCCACAAACATTGACTTCCTTTATACCCGATGGCGATGGTACGTCGAGCACAACCTTTATTTTGTTTGATTTGCCTCACCTCTTGGTTGACTATGAAACCCATGAATTTTCCTACCGATAATTCGAAGGCACAATTTCAACAATTCCGGGCCATGTTGCAATTTCTCGTGATCCGGAACACTCCTGAAGGGGAATGAGCTTACGTGGGAGTTCTAGCCATGGTGGATTTTACCGTATGTCATCTATGTACTCCTCCATAGTCAGGCCTATCCGCTTCTCGAACATCCCGCTCACCAAATTTCTCCGATATGTAGCTCCTCGCGTTTCGAGCCCGGAACGACATCACACGATAACAATAGTTCCTTACGCCGTGATCGAACAAGGTCTTTCGGGTCACCGTCCATACCGATCCGTTGTACTGAGAAGACGTCCATAAACCGAGGAGTTTGTGGTCAGAGGCATCTACGATGAGGTCGATTCGCTACAGAGGGAAACTGTCCTTTAGGCACGCTTTGCTGGATGTCAAGAAGTCGATGCGTAGTCGCCACTCACGCTCATTGATTTAGCACGACGTTGGCTACCCATTCAAGATATTCTACCCCATGATCGCCCCCGCCTCGAGGAGTTTGGCCGACTTCCTCGCTGATGGCCGTCTTTCCGCGAAGCCTCCTCTGCTATTTGATCGCTTCGCTGACGGGTCACGCTCGCGAGCGATTACCGTAGGTCAATTCTCTCATGTCCGCCCGCTTCCATAAGACGCTCTTTTGTTCTTGGCTCTCAAAAATGGGTGATGGGGCTTTGGAGGTCTTCGCTAGCTCGAGCCGATATAGGCGATGTTCGGTCGCCATCCAACGACACCTGCCGAAGTTTTCGAGGGCTCGTGTCGGGTGAGCACCATCGCCAAGCATGTCGAGCCTTCGGCCCATGTATATGTCATTTAATCGCTTGCTTCATGGATGCCGAAAGTAGTATCCCGGCCACTCGCTGATCTCTCGAACCATTCCTACCCGCTACGTAGGAAATTTGATCATCATGTGGTATGCGGAGGGATGGCTTATCAGATTGAGAGAAGGTCTTCCAAACAACATATTATAAGCAAGACGGGCGTCTACAATGAGGAATCTTAATTGGCTGGCCACGCTCGGCAAGGAGGATTCCTAAGGTGAGTACTAGTCAGGACAGCCCAAAGGTAATACCTTTACCCTAGAGAACCCCTGCAGATGAGTGTTGATGGGTTCCAGTTTCTCCCTTCCGATGCCCATTTTATCGAAAGCTGACGTGAAGATGATGTCAGCTGAACTCCCGTTGTCAACTAAGACCCAATGAACTGTTTTGTTGGCCACAACTGCGCGAACTACTAATGGGTCGTCATGAGGGTGTTGGCATCCTCCGACCGCCGAGAATGTGGATGGACGGTCGAGCCGCAAATTGACATCGCTTGTATTTCCGCTTATCCTCGTCGACCCGATGCCGCGCGACGGGGGCCTTCCGACTTAACCTGAGATTCCCTCCTCCCCGCGATTCCTCCCGAGATCATGGATTTCTTATGGGTTGTCAAAAGGAAATAAGCTGTCACGAGGTGGTGGTCACGAGCCTGGCCCGGTTCTGAGCTTGATTATGAGACTAATTTTCAGTGGATATGAAGCGTCGGAGGTACCCACGCCGTATTAAGTGCTCTATTTCTCAGTTGTATGCGTCGTCCGCAAGGCCCGTAGTCCCTATGGAACTCCGCAGCACCGGTTGTCTCTTTGTCATGGGTCCGACTGAAGCCGTCACCTTAGGAACTGCTCGCTTTCGCATTTCAAGGCAGTGATCACATACTAAGGTCATATGGGTGGAATCGGGCCGGTGCGAATAACGCCGTCGTTTTCGAAGCCATAGTAAACGCACGATCTCCAGAGGTTCCCACGCTTTTCTAAAATCAAGCCCCATCTTTCTTCGGAGATCCTTCATATCGCTGCCTCGGGGCTTCGCCCCGCCGCCACCGCCCCGCTTTTTCTTTATGAGTGGATGAGTTCTTTTCGAATACAGGTTCTTCTGGTTATACTTTTCGCTGGGCGAGCACCTCACCCATGCTTCGCTGAGGATTTTGGAAATGGAAAACATCAAGTCTTTCGACCTGAACTCCCTAAGCCAAAGAATAACGCAAAGATCATGTAATCCTCGTCGTATATCTACCTTTGTGAGACTCGACATCAATCTCCCGACATAAGACCTCGCGCTGGGCGAAATTTCGCCACGGCCGATGATAAATCCTCGCTTTCTATACGCCCGCCCCAATGAAATGAGAGACGAATGCAATGGATAGCCGAATGGCGATCGACGACTCAAGGAAGTCTATTAAACCGTGCCAAGGTCGCCTTTAACGTGATAGCAAAGCTCAGATCGCACCTGATTCGATAAACATGCAGCTCCATTTGGTTTTTGTGTTGAGGTGATCGACCGATCCCCGACACCACCGAATGCTTCCACTCAGGCATCCCCGACTCACGAAGAGGGGGCGACACCTCACCGCGGCGGTGATTCGCCATTTGCACCAAGGTGTCCATAGTGTCAGGAGCGCGTCCTCTTACGCCTCCTTCACACGGCCAGCCTGGGCTGGAGGCTCGAACCTCTGGGCCTCCCATGATAGTCTCTCCCCGTCTCCTCGCCGAGGGCCGCGTAGCCCTCGTCCCGCTCCGAGCGTTGCTTTGTCGCCTCCTCTCCAGGGGCCACCGTGGTCCGTACCCCTAGCTCCTGCCAGACTCGCTCTTCTTCGCACCTCTGGAATGCTCTGGATTGTGGGCCGCTCTTCAGAGGAGTGGAAGTCAGAATCCTTCCCGAGCTTGTCGCGGTCTCCCTGCGGGCGCGATCCGCCCGTAAGTTGCTCTAACTCTTCTATCGCTCGTCAGGAGGGCGGCGCCCACCTCGCTCGTGGCCGGGCTTCAGACAGTCGCACTCTCGCCTGGCCGCGATCCGCATCGCCTCGCGTTCTCGCATTCTTAGTGGATCAGCGTGGGCTCCCCGCCAGGTTCCGGCCGATACCACGAGAATCGGTAAATCAATCTTTATTTATCGCTGAACCGCTGCCTCTACGCATCGCGCTTAACCGATGATGCCTTTAACCTGACTGGTCGAGCGTATCTGTACACACGACGGAACTGCCAGATGGTCCGTGCCTCGGATCGACGGGGTCGGCGTAAGATCGCCGCAATGCCGACCGTGCTCTCGATCTGAAGATCGCAAAAACAGTTAGTGCAGGTCACAGCTTCGCCGACCGCCCGACGCCAAGCCGGCTTCTACGGCGGAAAAAGATACTTCTAGAGACGAATGTAAGGCGTGATGTTACAGACACCTTCACCACGCGACCTTGTATTTATAATATACGCTTTTCCCCAATCGGAAAAGGACAGTGATTCTTTCCCATCGATAGTATTACTTCATTTCTTTATCTAAGATCGACTCAAGAAAGGACATGTAAAGAGCGCTTTACTTGCCTTCCTTATCGGGGGGGATTCTACTTGATCCGCCCGATGAGTCGTTATATCGCCAATTTCCTTATTTCCTCGTTTCGGCGTATTTTGGCTGACGGCAGGATAATATACACGTGATTATCTATATCCCTTATCTATGAGAGACTTCCATAATCTACTGGGGCCGAGCTGATTGGGCCTTCATTCCGGCCGGCACCAGCCGCCACGTCTACGTAAAAGCCCGAATGCTCCCAACTGCATGCCTCATTCATTAGTCTGGCGAGTGGGCTTATGAAATCCTTTATTTTCAAAACCCTATCAATATCCGATAAAGCTTTCTTTTTAATATCAACATTATTATTCATCTTTTGAAATAAAAATGCGTATAGCGGGTGGTCTTCAAACATTTATCGCGCCTAAGTTTCCCAAGTCTTATTAATAATTTTTTATCCACACAACATATTGGACTCATATTTAATTATATATAGAGAATTTTCTTTCAACTTGTATAAATATCTAATGGAGAGTCAAGTCGCATAATTTTTTTAATTTTTTTATTGATAAGTCAAGTCGTATAAATATAGACTCCAAAAAATTATAACGTAATGTTTGTTAGAGTTAAGTCATTCAACATATTGAACTAACTTAAGATGCTACTTTACTTTGCATAAATATATGTTGTTCTAAATGATACAAGCTAGAGAAAATTACTTTGAATTTATATATACCAACAAATTCCTATGTTTCTATCAATGATCTATTATATAAAATTAAATATAATTTGACCTTTTGTATAACTATTTATTATTATTATACGATATAAGAAATAACAAAAAGAAGATAAATGAAATTAACCATAGAGATAAGAATTTAAAGTAAATTTAAGATAAAATTTAAAAAACCTGCTTTAGTGTTACCAAGATGGAATGAAGTTGAAGTTCTGGGACACAAAGAAAAAATTGAACATTTGGCGAAGATGTAAAAATCCAAGCAGAATAACATTAATTCCCATATGGTATATATATTAAAATTAAAAAGTAAAACCAAATATGACATAGTAAAGTACTCAAACTCATCAAAATCTAATAATGAAGAAGTTATCATCAAGTATTACCATTAGTGTAGCAATAATTACATCCATTTTAAAATTTTGCTTAATCAACATCTATCAATTTAGAAGAAATATATAATATTAGAGATGATCTGATCTATTAATCTATGGAATGGTTAGATTTATTTATGACAACTACAAAACATGGTGAAATTCTACAAGAAAGTACTTCACATCATTTGATGGATTCACACAACTCTATCTAATGTAAGCACTTACACAAGCACAAGTCTAACCAATCATAATAATGCTTACTCATCATCCTCCTCAAAATCAATTATCATCCTCAACCTTCTTCTTGTAGAATTTACTGATAATACATTAGAAGCTATATCATCATCCCCCGAATCAGCCAATCTATCGCCACTTGCTGGAGCAACGAGATATCTCCGTTGTTGGTCGATGCATCTCCTAACTGTTTTTCACTCCTAAAGGCCACAATTTATGCATCTCCTAATTGTTTTTCATCAAGAAGGCCACTTATCTTCCGACGGTCAACGAGCCGACATTCGGAAGCAACATCATCTTCAATTCCCTGCAACTTCCAACTCATCGGGATATGCGCTCTATCCCCAAGAATCAAAGTTCGAGGTTTAGTGATGAGATAATGAGGTGCAAAGATTAGAGAATTAGTCAATAAGTAAGTGAGAGACCACGTTATCAAAGTGGGAAGATAAATTGTTAGTTTTTTTTTTTTAGTCCACTACGATTATTTTTATTTTTATTATTTTATTAATTAGATAATGTGCTAGGTTTTAGGATCATTTAATTAGTAAAGGTCATGATATTTTTATTTGTATTTAAACTTCAATGTTAATGTCGTGAGGATAAGAGTTTAATAAAAGTTAGTTAAGGTTTTATCTAGCTTGTTGTTTCAATTATCTATGAATTCTTCCATATAATATTTCTTCAAATCAGAATATATTCTACTCCCTTGCAAGATTAACTATTATATAACCCGCATTAAGAGGAGCATGCATAATACCATACTTTTCGTGATATCTTCTAAGAACTATATGATCGTGAGGGATAATCAATTGTAATCCTTCATTTGAAGTGTTTGTATGCTTCTCATCCAAATTCATGGTTCAGCTTTCCTGTGTTCAAAAGATATACCAAGAGAGATATTAGCTCAAGACAACATTCTAATCAAGCACTAATGAGATAAGAATGAATACATAATTACATTCCAAAAGTAGGCTGCCAACTAAAAAAGAAGGGAAAAACGTAACGATGAAAATTTTCCCCCATGGGTACATTGTGTTGTAGGATATTGAACTATATGTCAATAGATTTCCCTTTTTTTTTTTTTTGATAACCATGGGTGTCCGGGCCAACTTTCGTGCGCCTTGACTAATCCCATGAGACCCCAAGCTTAATGATCACAGAAAATCCCTTCAATGTCTTGCTGGATTTAACTATATCAATGATTGATGGAATAGTACTAACCCACAATCTCGCGATATTTCCATAAGGAAAAAAATTGCATGCATCCATGATCCGTATCATTTCACCCTCTGATACCATGAAATGCACCCAAATGCATAAATCTGCAGATCAGACCATGTTACTATTATGAAAGTTTCTGAATGCATTAGTTGTAATGGCTCGAGCTAACTAAAAGTTCATGCGTAAATCATCACCAGGTTTTCAATAAACCAACATGCACTTAATTTCCATTGAATGTTCAATCTGGGGAAGAAGAAAAAGATTTGTAGATTACAAAAGAAAACACTTTTATTGTTGTTGTGCTATCGGGAGAGAGAGAGAGAGAGATACGTAAGAGTTACTTCATAATACGATAGTTTCATCATCCGAGTTTCCATAATGTTTCCTTCAATCTTCTGCTCTAATACCTCTTCACACAATAACTGATTGTCCTTCTCGCCCCTAAAATCAAAAGCCGAATAAGCTTATCCAAAAAATAAACACATGGCCTATTCACATTAGAAAATCTATCAACAATGAGAAGAAATATTTACATACAACTAAACTCAAGAAACCTTTATCAAATACCTGAACTCTATCGCATATCCTTTCCTCTTAATACCTCAACCTAGAAAGTCTTGATAATTATTATCAATTTTATTCTAATTCTATATTTGAATTTATAGAGGAACGACCAAAGGATGAATCCTAAATGTGCACAATACAGATAATTCCATTTAACATCACACATCGCTTAGCTTCAAATTCTTAAGGCATTCAGAGATTTATCAGGTTTCAAGGCACAAGAATGAAGGGCAACTCAGTATTTCAAATATTTCGTGGCTAAGGAGAAACTTAATAGGAGAAGATGTATCTAGAGGGAAGAACAAAAACAGGAAAAGAAAAAGCATCAATCAATGCACTCATTAGAACCTAGGAATTAAAACCATACATAAGCACAAAGTGATGACCGTATAGACCGCTTAAGTGCAAACATCAAGTCGATGGAATGGGGGACTTTTCGTCTGAAAAGAACTGGACCCTAAGAATGAAAAGTTGACAATGTTGTTGCTAACTGTGCGATGCCTAGACCACCACTGGGCAGTATGCATAAGTGGTCAAAAAAACATGTCACCGGATTAAGTCCTAAACACTACTATGAATTTAAGGAATTTATGAGTTCATCATCAAAGTGTAGTGTGCTAAGCTTTCATAAAATCTCAACTTAACTAGTGTACAACCATAGAAATACAAGTATGTGACCAAAATTGCGTATAAACAAACTTAATTAGAAAAATCATAACATAATTAAAAAAATTAATACCTTTTCATTAGTGACAAAGAATGTTTCATCATCGAATCCCACTTTAGCCATATCGTAGTCATTAAGATCCTCATCTCTCAAATGCATGTCAGCTTCCATTTATTTTCTCTGTCATGAACACGTAAGCCAAGTCAGCGGTTTACGAAACTCGCGGGTACTGTAAGCGCATCAATACCACCAGAGAATTTGGCAATACGCACACCTTTATGGCCTTTAAAACCTATAAGCAAACAAACTAATTCTCATTTGAAAAGAAAAAGAGGACATTAGCACCAATTGTTCCAAAAGCACACTAGTCGCATCAATTATGCGTAAGGAAATAAAATTTAAGGCATGTGTATGCTAATGGGAAATTAATTAAGCACTCACTATTCAAATAAAGCCTAATAGCTTCTCCCGGTATTTACGAAAAGCACGCACTCTTTCTTGTGTGCCTAAGAAAATAACCATAATTCAAAAATTTTACTTACAAAACAAACAAAAATAGCCGAACCGAGATTACACATCTCGTGAAAAAGCAAAAGATATTTTTTATTCCAAACACAACTTGCAATTTCAATAACTAACGGCTAAGAACTCAAACCTTTGTTGTGCACAAAAATTGATCTCATAACGTAGTACACAAAAATAATGTTAAAGCTATTGATGCTAATAAATACCACAAAGATTTCATGGACGCCTCTAAATCCTCGTGGGGTCCGCTGACTACCCGTCAACCCAAGTGAACACTCGTGAATGTGTGACCCGACATTTCACGAAAATCTGGGCAAAAAGCTTCCTTTGTACGGAGCTCTACCCAAATACATTCACCCGTATATAACCCTCGTCCTAATTCAACATCAATGACCACACAGGGTCTCATATACAACTATACATAGTAAAAATGACCTCTTGGGCCCCTATATTTATACTCACAACATATATTCCATCTAGCCAATATAATCCGTAAATACGAAGAAATGTACCACTGCCCATAAACCATACTCATAAACATATCAACTATGATCATAGTTACAAGTAGCTAATTATTTATTTTACACAACACATATATTAAACTCTAGAATTCTAATACATGTATACAAAATGACGCCAAGTGCCACACCCTCGGCTTTCTCTAAAAGCTGCAACCACACAAGAGTCTATTCTATCTCAGACTGAGTATCTGAGTGTCAACTCACAACCATCGAATTTGATCACTAGGGCCGCACATGCACGCCCAAAGTAAACACACATTCAAGCAACGACGATCCTACTTCAATGTCTAACTTATCATCTCGTGACCCTAGCCCTCACCGACTTCGCACTCGCTTCTGCCCTGATGAGAATTATTATGTTTATTTGCGACAAACTCCGACGTATATATATATATCAATCGCTCGCCTCCGACGACACACATACGGACTACCCCTCCACGATATTAATCGCGCCGACCGACGATTGATATTTTATTCGACTATCCGATATATTCATTATTTTTGTGACAACCTTCCGAACCATTCTCTCAAGAATTACCTCTACGCACTCACTCCTATCGCCCTAGGCGCCATAAATGCGATACACGACGACGCCAATTCCACAGCCATCACACATGCAAATATATAATAATGCATATTTACATAAATTTAAATCACAATCGCGCCATGTACTTCACATTTTATACACCCAAAAATTAGCTCGCTTCGGCCTAATTATCAAACACGAAGAATTCGACTCGAATCACTAATTAAACATAGCTATTTCACAAAATTTTTCTGCGAACACTATTCTTTAATAAATAATTCCTAAGCATTATCTTCCCAGTCTCACCAATCATCGATGCATTTAGCTGAACTCAATTTCACGGCCATTTCCGGCCTCATACACATCAAAAGACGACAACATGATCGCACAACTAGCAACCTAATTAGCCTATGGATAGCCAACAATTTCGACCGGCCCACATGGGTTTAAAATTCACCTTGCCCAAGATTCGAACTGGACAAACGCCTCACCCATCTAACTCAAACATTAACAAAGATTTAAATAAAAGAATAAAACCCAAGTAGAGAAACCTTACTTCTGAGTTTGTCAGCTCTCAAACCGGAGTCCACGCGTAGACCTCTCTGCGTAGAGCAGCTTTCCTTCTTGTTCCGAAGATTCGATTGGCCGATCAGCCTGACATTTTAGAGATAAGTCAAATGTTCTCTCTAAACCCATTTTCGGTCAACGCCATTTTCCCTTCACATTTCTCATTCTCGCTCCCAGATTTCCTTTGAGAAGACAAACACTATTCATCATTTCTTGTCTTTATAACTTAAACACCCAAAACGACCTTTATGTCATTCTTTCCCAGCTACACTCCTGGTGATTATCTCTACGTCCATTTTCATCATTTCTCTACTCATGCCACTTACGACACGAAGATCGCATTCGCGACTTTCACATCAGAATATCATTTTATACCACTTGAAATGCGATGCCTCGAAAAACGTGTCAACTCCGACTGTCTAATTCGACGAATTGGACTACAATTTAGATTTCGCGAGACGATTCCAACAGCCGGGAATCCGCCAGCCATCCGAGATCCAGAGAATAAATTTCGATTTTTAACCTAAATTGGCTGAATTTTAAAATTCAAATTACGATTTTACCATTTTTCCAAAATTGGAATTTCTGGTCTTACATATTTCACTAAACTTCCCTCCGATTGTTTGAAGAAACAAGTGAGAAGGGTTTTCTTCTCCAACTGCTTAGCTTCTTCCACAAGTTGATTTTGTGTCATCGTGACAAAGGTACATCAACTTGAAGCATCCTTTCTTTGCACTTTCAAACCCATCGCATTTATTCAAACTCGACTCCGAGAAATCTACAACCAGATCATACTTCGCAATGAGACAGCTACAATGTCTTATCATCTTGAATCTAAAGAAAAGCAAAGATTTTTGTCAAAATGGATGCTATGCAAACTATTTGAAGAAACTCGCTGAATAAAATGAGAAAAGATGCCCCGAGAACAAGCCTCTCTTAGAAACTCTTTCAAAGGTTTCAATGATGCCCCGCTCGCGAGCATGAAAACATCACCAAGGACTTTCTAAACGAGATGTAAGAAAAAAAAAGTAGTTTTTCAAAGCTTTTACTGTCGACATCATACTTATCAGAATTTCTCTTCCCATCAATTTCACCACTTCAATAGAGCATGCCTTCACCCCTCAATAAAATTCATCTCATTTCTGTCCTCAATAGAAAAGGATGGCAACTTGTGTTATTTCATTGGCGATTTTGTACTATTCCAATTATATCACAAAACTTAAATAAAATACTTTTCTCCCTCTTTATGAAAAGAAACACCAATATCTAAATAAGGTCACTCTGCCTATGGATGATTGAATATGCTAAACAGTTCAGGCATGCTTATAAAGTTCGTAGTTGCAAATGAACTACAAAACTTAAGAACCAATAATAACATTTTTTAGAGAGGAAGAACCAATAATAACATGAATATTAAACATCCATAAACACATCTTACTTTTCATATACAGAATTATGAGAGATCACAACATCAGCTTCATCCTCCCCAAGTGCATCCACTAGACTTCTGTCAGTCTGTGCATCCATCCCTTTGCCTGTGTTGAGCCGATTTCTCCATGCCTTGAAATATTTCCCCATTTTCCACTTCTGTCTTCAAACTTCCAAGTTCTTGCAACAAAGATTGTGAAGTGATGTAATGGCATTCTCTACGGCTTTTCCAAAAGAGAATTTCCACAAAGAGAAGTGACTGACTTTTCATTTTCCTTAGCATTTTTCTAACAAAAATTTTCAGGAAACAAACACACATTTTCATAACTCTTGCATGACATGACTTCTGCTCAACCAGATAGTGTGTGGAATATGGTGAGGAGGATAACTGCAGCACTTAATCCAATGCAAATGTACAAATAAATTGCATTTTCTTCTATTGCTGCTTACTAGTCATAAATAAGATGTTTTTTAGAGCTAACCTGGTATAGCATTGGAGAGAGCTCCAAATCATCACAGATCTTCTGCAAAATGCATACAATGTAGTGGTTTGTCCTGGTTGAATTACTCTTATAAAACTTACTCAACCAACATAAATTTTGTATAACATGGTTATTTGCAAAAGCAGAAACCAAGGTAGAAACCTTAAAATCAACTTCATCAAGCGCAGATGCTTGCTCATCACTTGAAGAATCATCAGTTCCATACTGAAGATCATCGGTAGGATGTTTGGCCTTTTGGACATCCATATAAGGCAGACCGCCTTCAAGGCTTCCTGACCCAAGCACGGGTATTTCAAGCTCATCAATCTGTATGAAGCCTTCTTGTCTCCCATCAGGAATTGAATTTTCTAATCTTTCTTTCTGTGACATGTTCAGATCTGCAGATTGTCCACAACTAGAGACACCAATTTCATTCTGAATCACAGAATGATCTCCATGTTCTTCTTTTTCATTCTTGTCACTCAATGTTTTCTTCTTTCTCCCTTTTCTTGATTTTCTAGAAACCTAACCACAAAAGAATTTACAAGAAATCAATGCAGATCCTCATAATGAAAACATTTCCTACGTTGACATTCCAACTTCTTAGAGATATAGCAATTACATTCTACCAATTTTAGATTAACTCAACAAAGCCTTAAGAGAAACTACATTAAAGATGAAACTTGATATAAATTACATTGGGAGGAAATGCATAACCATTGAGTTGATCTTTAGTATACTGAGCCTTGAGAATGAATAGATCCCATTTATAAATGGCAAAAACGAATTTACTGAAGATGGTGCAATTCTAAAAGAAACTACTTCACATTTATATATTCACAGCCTAACCAATCATACTAAAAGCGGTGAGATATCTCTATTGTTGGCTGGTGCATCTCCTAACTGTTTTTCACTGCTAAATTGTCTTCTGAATTTTCATCAGAGCTGACATGTTTGGATAGGCTGTGTCCATCCCAACAAATTAATCAAAGTTCAGAGGTATAGTCCCCACAAAGAAAAAAGCAGGTTGTTTCAATTTTCTATGAATTCTTCCATAGAATATTTCTTCAGTTGTAAATATATCATTACAACTTCCTAGATTTTTGGAATGATATTTTTCTAACATTCTACGGACAAGAAGAAAATGCCACAACTATTGGTTATCAGCATTGAGGGTGAGATACATAACACCATACCTTCTCGTGATATCTTCGGCCACTATATTGTCAGAGTGATTATCCATTCCTAATCCCTCATTTGAAGTGTTTATATGCTTCTCATCAAAATTTGGAGAGGGTGTCCTAGCTTTCCTATGTTCAAAAAACCTTTATCAAATACCATATGAAGTACCTCAAACAATTAAACTCACAGTTGGAAATGAACATGTCTGTTTATTGGGCACGGGAAAAACAGAATGCTCTGTTTTTAGTATTAGCATATCCCAGCGATTAAAAAATAACAGTTCCAAAATCAGTCTCTGGGAGATTAAAAAATAAAAATTGACTGCCTCACAGACTCACATCATAATGTTCTGATAAAGTCCACTTGTTGTTCCATCAGAATGGTTGGTAAATGCTTTAAGATAATCAGTCACATTCCTAGAACTGATCAAACCTCAATCTCCAATCATCTCAATTAGAATGATAAATTGAATGAGAAGTATAAAACTTCTTACGCAAAATGGAAAGAACAATTAAGAAATAAAACCCACCCTAGACACTTCCTGCACACACATGTAGTCAAGTATATATAATAAAGAATCCCTTACCAGCATTTAACACCAAGTTGCAACTTCTTGGTAATGTTCCACTTGCATGATTGTTTGAACACTGGTCTTGATTGTGGATCTCCATGAATCACAAAATTGACTTGATTCTCGCCCATGAATTATTTGTCTCATTAGATTAGTTTGATCTAAAACTTGGGATAATGGGTGTAAGTCGAAAAAATATTTATAAGTGAGTGTTAATGGAGTTGAAGTAACCAAATTCTAAGGAGTCAGGTATTAATTATGTAGTTGCTCCAGATCAGCACAAGATAAAACCTATATTGTACTTATACCGGTTTTGAAGGCCAAAGCCACTTTACAGCAATCTACAGTTTGCTCCACAGCCAGACATCAAAACCCTTTAAATTCTGTTCAATTCTGCCCAGCTTTATATGTCTCTTGATTACAGTAGCTTCAAAGCTTCAACACCAAAAAAGATGGAGTGTTCTGTTTTTGTTCTTTAGTCTTACCGTATACCATTTCACAGTATCTTCTGTTGCTAATGCTATTATAACATATAACAGATAATAATTTTCTTCAGCAAATCATTTTTTGGTATTGATACGTTTTCTAATATATTTAATTCTATGAAGGGAGAATAAAAAAACCGACAAAAATTACTTAATCAAATAGGGTGAACCAAAATACAAAGCCTTACATATGATGTAGCGAAAATAATATGTTGGAAAAGTCTTAAACAAAACATAACATAACAAACCTAAGCCACACTGACGACTGTCAAATAGACGAACTTAATACATGCCAACATTATATATAAGATGACAAATTCAATAAACACAAAAACTCTTACATTCAAGCTGCCCCATACAAATTAAACCCTTTACTCTCAAGCATACATTACCTACCAATCCTTGAGATGTTGCTCAATTGATAAAATATTCATCAATATGACAGAAAACAGTCCCTTCAACACCTGCACAGTTATTTTTCTTGATTAATATAAAATAGTTAGTATGCTTCCTATAATTAAACCTTAAATATTCTTAAAGATAATTAAACCAAGTTTACTCACCTTCAATAAAAGGCAAAATTGTGGCAAAAGAAAGATAGAAAAAAGTCATACTATTGTTTCTCAACTATACATTTCTCAAGCCATAACATCAATCTTACATACAATTAGTTATTACATTTGGTATATTTCAGCTTCTAATCAAACAAAATATAATATTTCTATTTGAAAAATCTTATTTTATCTCCATATATCGTGGAAGGTAAGTTAATTAATAAAAAAATTATTGAAGCAATAATAAAAAGTGACTACTAAGATAATACATTTTTTGCAAAAAAAAAAAAAAAGATAGAAAATTTGACAAGTCTTACCATTTAACTTTGGAAACTCCTTCGTAGTCTATTCATATTTATTGTTGTTGTCGTGTACAATCGGTCTTTTATCTTGTTCAAGAACTTGAAATAGGCATAAGCCTCCATGAACTATGAAGTAAAAGTGCCACAAACTCCCCGTAATCCAATGATAAACTAAGAACAATATTTCCATAAAACTAAATATTATTTGCGCCCATCTTGAATGTCATCATTTTTACTACTAAGACCTGAAGAAGAATTCCCAGATTTATCTTCTTCATCTTCTAGACACCTTAAAGAGGTGGCCCACAAAGTTCGAATTTCTCATATGTGGAAGCATTAAAGCTTTGTAATCAGTGCCCGATGCACTTTACTCATATGTTATTTGGATAAGTCTAAACACTTAGACCAATTTATTTGAGCAAGACTACTTGGAATTCCACCACTAAGCTGGTTTTGAGACAGATCAAGAAAATCCAGTGATTTCAATTGACCAATTGTAGCAGGTATTGGTCCAATCAAATTATTTCTTGATAAGTTCAACGACACCAATTCAACCAAATTAGTTACTTCTACAGGAATTTCTCCAATTAATTTGTTGCTTGAAAAATCAATGCTCTTGATGAGCCTTAGAGTTTTTCTATACTCTAATTCCTTTCCTTTCCATTGAACCAATGTATTATCAACATAGGAATGTTGTATGCTCGAATTGTAACCTATTTCGTCGTAAGCAATGATTGAACTTCCCTTCTGAGCCATGGCAGTTAAATTTTTGAGACATTTTGGTATCCTTCCTGATAGATTGTTACTAGAGAGGTCCAACAATTGAATCTTTTTTAGTTGGCGCATTTAAAGGTATGCTTCTATTGAATCTTATTAGATCTCAGATTGAGCACAATCAGATGTGACAAGTTATCTCCTATCCATGAAGGTATTCTTCCTGACAATTTGTTTTTTCCCAAATCTACGAGATGCAAATCTCTGCAATTCTTTAAGGATGAAGGCAATTCTCCAGTTAAATTATTGTTACGTAAATGCAATGTCACAGGGGATAAATAACATTGATTTATTGTAAATGATGTTGCAATTGAGAATACTGAATATTTCACTATTTCACATCAATCTGATAATTATTACTTGAGAGATCAAGATGGGACAAACTCAAACTACTAATCACTAATCCCCATGATAACAAGAGTTCGAAACATGTTGTCGAGATCCAACCATTCAAAGATTGAAAATGTGATTGTGGTATGGAACCCAAGAAGTTTGAACTCAAATCCATTCCCAAGTAAATTAGACGGGTATGTAGTTAAATTGGGCAAAGTGCCTGAAATGTGATTGTTGGAAATATTTAACCAAACTAAATCTGGACTGGAATCCCAAAACCAATTGGGAATGAAACCTGAAATTCCAGAAGCAGAGATATCAAGTTGCTCCAAATGTTTTTGAGTGTGAAGCCAATGAGGAAAACGTGGGCCTAATTTGCAAGAGGCCAACATTATATAACCAGGCTTGAAATAGGGGAACTTGGTCAAGGCTTATGTTGAATGGGTGGTTAAGATAAGTCCAAGTAATACAAATAGGAGAGACCAAAAAGGTGATTTTCTGACACCATACCTTGCACTGAATTTGAACGAATGTCCAACACTTCCAATTGACGTAGTTGTCCAATACTCTCAGGTAAAGTTCCATTTAGTTGATTGAATCCAAGATATAACTCACTCACCAGAAAATCCGTAAAGATTAGGAAATGATGTCCCTTGAACCGATTATGAGATAAATCTAAAGCCTCTAATGTACATAGGAGTGGCTAGAAAATCTTTTCTAGTAGTCCGAAGGAGATTGTTATAAGACAATATTAAGCTCCGTAAATTACATAAATCTCTAAGGATTTCTGCAGATCTCACCTTCAAGTTGATTTTCAGAGAGTTCAAGAGATTCAAGAGAAACCATGTTTGCAAAAGCATCCGAAATTGAACCATGTAGTTGGTTTCCAGATAGATACAAATCTACAAGGCAGCTGATATTATTAAAGGTCGCCTTGGGAATCTCACCTTCAAGTTCATTCCAAGAGAGATCAAGATATGCAAGAGTAGTCATGTTTCCAAAAGCATTCGGAATTGAACCATTTAGATTATTAGAAGAGAGGTCAAGATGAACAAGGCTAATAAAAATGAATAAGTTGACCAACCATGGGTATATTGAAGTGAGACCATTTTGAGAGAGATCAAGATATGCAAGAGTAGTCATGTTTCCAAAAGCATTCGGAATTGAACCATTTAGATTATTAGAAGAGAGGTCAAGATGAACAAGGCTACTGGTACTACCAGTTGAACAACCATGTATACGAATAGCATGAGACCATTCCCAGAGAGATCAAGATATGCAAGAGTAGTCATGTTTCCAAAAGCATTCGGAATTGAACCATTTAGATTATTAGAAGAGAGGTCAAGATGAACAAGGCTACTGGTACTGAATAAGTTGAACAACCATGGGTATATTGAAGAAGAAGTGAGACCATTCAAAGAGAGATCAAGATATGCAAGAGTAGTCATGTTTCCAAAAGCATTCGGAATTGAACCATTTAGATTATTAGAAGAGAGGTCAAGATGAACAAGGCTACTGGTACTCGATAAGTTGAACAACCATGGGTCTATTGAAGAAGAAGTGAGACCATTTTGAGAGAGATCAAGATATGCAAGAGTAGTCATGTTTCCAAAAGCATTCGGAATTGAACCATTTAGATTATTAGAAGAGAGGTCAAGATGAACAAGGCTACTAGTACTGAATAAGTTGAACAACCATGGGTATATTGAAGAAGAAGTGAGACGATTCCAAGAGAGATCAAGCACAACAAGAGATTTAGAAGAATTATTGTGGGAAGTAGATATTGTGGGAAGCTGAGTATACCTCAAGTGTAACTCAATTAGAAAAGGCATTTTATTGATTGCTTGTGACCAATGGATTGCTTTACTAAGATTAACCAAACTCAAGTCAAGCTGCCTTAACAAAGGAAGGCCAGAAAGCCAGTCAAGGTTCTCATAGGTCGTCAGCCCGTTATTATAGCCGAGATCAAGGGATTGCAAGTTGGAAAGATTTCCAAGTTGGGGGGGAAGAATTCCTGTAAAATTGGGAAATATTTGAAGAGAGAATTATATTCTACTCGCACAAACTGAAGAATTATATACGTACATAATTAATTACCTTCAAACTGATTCCAACTGAGGTTCAAATGCTTCAAATGCTGCAACTCTCCCAATGAAGGACCTATCTTACCTCCTAAAATTTGGTCAGAAACATCAAGCATGATGACATGACCCGTCTGGTTGTTGCACTCCCACTCCTCCATTTACAGCAAATCTCCTTGCAATCTTCTCCATTCCTTTATGAAGAAAGCACTCCATAGTAGGTGTGACAACACAATTTGAAGTGAGGAGGGCTTCCCTCTCCCTCTCTATGCACCCAACTTCAGCACAGTCCTGCCCACCCTCCAGCAGGCTGCTAAGAACAGATCAAAAGAGAAAGGCAATCAATCCACTCCATCTTCCAACAAAAGCAACTGTTTACTGTGGAATTAATTGCAAATTCTGGTTTTTATTTCTGAGCAAACCTACAGGCGTGACTTATATATCATTCCCACCAACAAGTCAAGCATGGATGATGAACAAAAGAAAGAAACCCCTATTTGTAGTTACTAATGTACATATCATTATTTCAAGTTTATTAAAATACCGTTTTTTTATTTTTAGAGAAAACGTAATGTTTGAAATCCCTTTTTAAAAATAATTAATGAATATACATTTTATATTATAAGTTTGCTCCTTTTTTTTCTTTTCTTTTATTTATTTTACAAGTTAGGATTCATCTTTGTACATGCGTCACTCTTCTTTGGTAATTTTTTACCTTTTATAGAAGTATTCTAAATGAATAATAAGTTTTCTAATGATATAATATTAAATTTTGTTAACAATGAGTTAATAAAGAAATAGATAAATTATATATTTATTAAAAATGATAAAGTTATAAAATATAGATATACTAATACTTTACTAAATCCATAAATTTTACTAAATAAAATAAAATTAGAAATTTTTCAAAATCTAATTTGTTGTTAAAGTTTTGACATTTATTATTTATTTTTTAATAAAAAAACTTAACTATTAAATGTTGAAATTAGAAAGTATTAAGCTAATTTTATAATCTTACCTAAAATTGGAGCTACATGCATAGTATCTTTTATTTGAAATTTATTGAGCAAGACTGCATAACGTGCCTCGGCTTTTTTGGTTACTCGCTTTTCTTAACATAATGTAAAGAAATGTTTTTATTAATAAGGGTTCGTATATTTAGATAAATGAGTAAAATTTATCCAATTTATATCTAACATAGAAAAACCAAGCAAAAATGAGTAAAGAACTTTTGGAATAAAGAATGTAGCCTTGACAGGTGTCAGTTAATTATCAGTCGGCCGTGAGTCCCACGTGTCTCGCGTGTGAAGGCGCGTCACGACGGCGTAAGCAAGCAAATGAGACGCATCCATACAAGCAAATAAATTTTATACAAAAGAACTTTTAATTTACAATTGTATTTAATTACAATTCATATAAAATAGGTCTCTTACTTATTTTACAAAATTTAATACAAAGATAAGGCCGTGCTTGCCAGTTTTATAAATCTCCCAAGGTCCGGATGCGTCCCAATTAAATCTGTCTTGATCTGCGCAAGAAGAAAAAAGAGTCATGGCAGAGGTGAAGCGATGCGGGTAGTGGAATTTACTGCCAGGTTACTCTACGCTTTTAAGTGCAATGCAATGGCACAACAACATTCAACAAAAATCTTATGTATTTGTCGTATATTAACAAAATTGAGCCATGAAACAGACCTTGTTTAATTTGTAATGATAACGTAAGATTAGCTCTCGTAAGGCTGAGCCTGATCCGGCGGGTCCATCTTTGGAGGCTACTCTGAGCATCTTAAAAATGTTATTTTCTCGTAAGTGATAACCTGACACCACACAAATCAACCAATAGTCATTAGTAGTCAAACCGCTCAGGGATTTAACGGTTGGTCGAAATCTTTTGGAAGCAAGAAACCACAAGCCATCAGGCCTCGAAAACCTACGCCCGGGTTGTCAAAACTCCACAGCTAAAGAATTACCGATGTAATTGTGCAGGTAGGGAGGCGGCTGTGTTTCAACTGCCATGGGAGGCGAAATGGTCAAGTGCTGGATTTTAGAGAGAGGTGAGGCCTGCTACAAAAATCTACATTTTCAACCTCTTTCTCGGTTGCTCTCATATAACTCATGCGTGGGTTTGGAGACAGTCGAGAGGACATCTCTCATGCCAGTGTCGTTTCTCGTGGACACCTTAGATTGCACATCGAAACACATGGTAACTTGGATTTGAAACAGTGGCATGATGCCATGTGTGCTGTGACGGCAGGCTCGATGTTTGGCCTCCACCCCAGCATGACGTGCTAGCGTTACGCCTCACAGGTTACTCATAAAGTCATAAGTGTCCGCTCTCTCGATCTTATCGGCTTGTGAAATTTGTTATACCGGAATTCGATGAAGTCGACCAAGTAGTAGTTAGATTTGAGCAGTCAACGGTGGCTCCAAATGTCGTCATCAGAGATCCCCAGAAAAACCAGGATTTGGTAGAAATTACCATTTATTAACTGTGTAAACGTGGATTTTCGAGTGCAAAATAGGTGTTTAAAAATACATCGGGTTACTTTTCAAACTTACGGCACATGTAATGAAAGGTAAAGTGACAAAATTGGGGTTACAATTGTCAATAATTTAGAGGGAGAAAAAAAAGATCTAAAGTAAAATTTACTTTATTGCTATTATTATAACTACTTAATTTTTTTTAGAATAAAGCACAATTATAATGTAATAATTATTACCATAGGCTGAGCAAGGCACTTTGCTCCTATATCTTATCTTTGAAATGTTGAGGCTTTACATATAAGTTATGTATAATAGACTACTACTAATTTATTTAATTATAATAATAACCAAAAATATTGTGCAAGGCTTTTTAAATTTCACTATATTTATATCTAATAAGTTTTTTTGATATCTCATTATTATTCATCTTTTGAGAATAAAATGTGTATGGAAATACCTAGAAGTCTTCTGAATTTTAATGCTCTTCAAGTTTCAAGTCTTTTAATAATTTTGTTTTCACGCACCAACTATCAACATAACTTGCAAACAGAGGGCAATTGACTTTGAATATTTATTTTTCTACAAATTTAAATTCCTATAACATAACTTTCATCAAATATACTCTTAAGACAATTGACTTTAAAGTCATTTTTGTATTTTACCCAAGTGAGTCTATTGTCTTAGCAAGATTAAAATTGTTGATTATGATTATATATTTTATTTATTTTGAATTTGTACTTTAAAATTTTTACTACAACTAAGACTAATTAAGCATTTTTAAAATTTATATCTAAGAAGCTTCATAGATAATATCATCTTTTTGAAAGAACATATGTGTAGTAGAAATCTCAATTTCAAGTCTTTTCATAACTTTTTCCACACTAAATCCTATCAACATAACTTGTATACAAGGCAATTGGCTCTGATGCTATTTTGTATTTTACCTCAAGTCTATCAAAACTTAGTGATTATCATTATATATTTATTAATTTTATATATCTGTTATTTTATTAATGTTGTATCTGTATGATGAATGGTATTTATTATTATTATTGTTATTTTGATAAAAAAAATATAACAATGTATTTGCGAATAGTACCTGTTAGACCCATATTTGAAAATACATTAGCTAGCATAAAAAAGATGGACTCTAAGATTGAATGCAACAACTATTAGGGTCCTAGTCATCCATCATAGTGGACTACATATAGAGGAATTTTCTTTCAGCTTCTATAAATATCTAAGGAGTCCAAGTCCATAAATTTTATTTTATTTTTTTAATTGATGAGTCAAGTCATAAATATAGACTCCAAAAAATTATAATGTAATGTTTGTTAGAGTTAAGTTATTCCAACATAATGAACTATCTTGAAGATGCTGCTTTTAGCTTGCATAAATAACATATATTGGTGCACTCAATCTGTGCAAGTTAGAGAAAGTACTTTGAATTTATATATACCAAAAATTCCTTACCTATTTCTATCAATGATATATTCTATAAATTAAATATAATTTGAACTTTGTATAACCCATTTTTGCTATTTATTATGATTGATATAAGAAATTAAAAAAAAAAAAAGATAAATTACTATGATATTTTATGTAATTAACAAAGTCAATCTATAAATTTCTATACAAATTAAGAGAAAAATAAAGATTAATTCTAATTTTTCAACAAGTTTCAGTCTAAAATCCCTGGCCATTATAAAAAAATTTAAAAGAGGAAAAAATCAACTCTACGACTTTTTGGTTCTTTTATATACTAAAATGAAATTAAACATAGAGATGAGAAGTTAAGTAAATTTAAAACCTACTTTAGTGTTGCAAGAAGGATGAAGTTGAAGTTCTGAGACACATACAAAGGAAAAATTGAACATTTGCAAGTATAGAAAAAAATCCAAAATTTGCTACTAAGAATAACACTAATTCCCTCTGGTATATATTAAAAATTAAAGGTAAACTAAATATGACATAGTAAAATACTTCAAACTCATCAAAATCTAATGATGAACAAGTTATCATCGTTACTACCATTAGTGTAGTAATAATTAAGTCCATTTTGAAATTTTGCCAAAAGTCAAATCACTTACCATGCAATTCAAGGAAAATGCATAATCATTGAGATGATCTTTGAGTACATTGAACCTTGAATGAATAGATCCCATTTATAGATGGCAAATACTAATTTTCAAACATGGTGAAATTCTGAAAATGCTTGGCGTCATTTGATGGATTCACCACGACTACATCTAATGTAAGCACTTACAGGCGCAAGTCTGGCAATCATAATAATGCTTGCTGTGTCCTCCTCGAAATCAATTATCATCCTCAGCCTTCATGCTTGTAGAATTTACTGACAATCGTTAAGCTATATCGTAATCACTGAATCAGCCAATTCATGTCGCTTGTTGATGATTAGGAGACTCTTATTGTTGGTTGGTGCATCTCACAACTGTTTTTCAACGCTAAGGCCATATTTCATCTTCTAAATTGTCATAAGAACTGACATTTTTGAAAGCAACATCATCTTCAATTCCAGCAACTTCCAACCAATTTGATAGGGTGCGTCCATCCCTAAGAATCAAATTTCAGAGGTTTAGTGATAAGAGATAATGAGGACGTGCAACATTAGTGAATTAGTCAATAAGTGGGTGAGAGACCATGTTGTTAGTGGAAGATAAATTGTTAATGTTTTTTTTAAGTCCATTACATATTATTTTATTTTTATTATTTTACTAATTAGATAATGTGGTAACTTTTAAGATCATTTAATTAGTGGGGTCATTATTTTTCTTTGCATTTTAAACTTTGAATGTTATCAAATAAGAAGGAGAAGAGTTTAATAAAAGTTAGTTAAGGTTTTCATCTAGCACAGGCAAATAATATTAAGGTTTTATCAAGCACGAAATAGATTATCTTATCATTGGTATCGAGTCGGCGAATGGCAGCAAATCAAAGAGCCCATTGAAAATTTGAAAGTTAAGTTCCACATGACTCAATGTCGATTCAGCATAATGGAGGTGGGAGTAGCCGATAAACTTGCAAAGATCAATGAAACAATCAAAAGACTTTTGAAACTCTGTTATTCAACGAAACAGAGGCAAAACAAGCGATATTAACCATGTGCTCGTCTCTATCAAAGTCATGATCGAAGTGTAAAGAGAAAAGCATGATAATTTTCACGAGTCTCTGGGGATGATCAGAAAAGGTTTGGTCTTGTGGAGTGAGACAAATTTTCAGCTATCAAGTCACCCCAAAATTCTCGAAAAGATTCCCTTAATTTCTTTTCACTGAAAGTGAAACCCGAGGAATTGGCAATGGTGAAATATGCATATATAAAGAAAAAAGGGAAAAAAAAAAACTGAGAAAAGTTCAACAGCTTGAACTTTTGAGGACAAAAAAGGTTCCTCTTAAGAGTTGAGCTATATTAGGAGATAATGAGGATTGCAACATTAGAGAATTAGTCAATAAGTGGGTGAGAGACCACGTTGTTAGTGGAAGATAAATTGTTGGTTTTTTAGGTCCATTACATGTGTATTTTATTAATTAGATAATGTCTTTAACTTTTAGGATCATTTAATTAAGTGAGGTCATTATTTTATTTGTATTTAAACTTTGAATGTTATCAGAGGCGGAGGAAGAGTTTAATAAAAAGTTAGTTAAGGTTTATCTAGCCTAAAATAGATTATCCTATCATTTAGGCCCCACAAAGAAGAAACAGAGTTGTTTCAATTATCTATGAATTCTTCCATATAATATTTCTTGGTTGTAAACCCCTCCTTGCAAGATTTTTTAATTATATTTTTTCTAAATTCTAGGAATGAGAAGAAGATCCAAACTATTATATAACCAACATTAAGAGGAAAGATGCATAATACCATATTTTTCGTGATCCTCGACAACTATGATCGGGAGGGATGTCGATTCGTAATCCCTCATTTGAAGTGTTTGTCTTCTCATCAAATTCGGGGGTCTCCTAGCTTTCATGTTCAAAGATATACAAGAGATAGCTAAAAATGACATTCTAATCAAAATTAATGAGATAGAATGAATACATAATTACATTCAAAAAGAAGTAGGGCCAAGCAACTAAAAGAAGGGAAAAACATAATGAAGAAATTTTCACAATGGAACATTGTCTTGTAGGATATTGGTAATATGTCAGCGTTTTCTTTTTTTTTTGATAACCATGGGTGTTCGGACGACTTTCGTGCGGCATTATTGTCCCATGGCGCAGAAGTTAATGGTCATGTAAAACCTCCAATGACCCTAAGGGACTCGAACTGTATGTCAATAGATTGATGGAATGGTACCAATCCACAATCTCATATGATATTTCCGTAAGGAAAAAAAAAGTGCCTGTAGCCATGATCTGTATCATTTGTGGTCTTTGATACCATGAAATGCGCAAATGCATAACTGAAGGATTGCATCATGTGACATTATGAACAGGGATGCGTCGGATTGTAATAGTGCAGGCTTAACTAAAGTTCATGCAATCATCAACAGGTTTCATCAATCCCAACATGCAAAGAATTTAATTTCCATTGAATATTCAATCTTAGAAAGAAGAACAAGATTTGAGATTTACAGAAAAAACACTTTATTGTTTTGTGCTTGTGTTATTGAGAGAGAGATACAAAGAGTTGCACTTCAGAGACAGAGCTTGGATTTCATGTCCGAGGCTTTGCATGAGTTTCCTTCAATCTTCCTGTTCCAATACCTCTTCACCTGATAATCCGTGATTATCCTTCTTGCCCTAAAAATCATAAAACCAGAGATAGAAACATCCAAAAAAAAGAAACACATGACTCATTCACCTTAGAAAATCTATCAATGAAGAAATAATTACATACAGCTAAACTCAAAGAGCCTTTATCAAACACCTGAACTCTATCAGATAATACTTTCTCGTATCCTCAACTAAACTCTTAGATAATTATTATCAATTTTTATTCTTAATTCCTATTTTGAATTTATGAATGGACTAGGAGGAATCTAACAGGTACACTGAGATACTTCTGGGTGGCAGTTAGGTGACCATATATGGTTGCCCAAATGCTTAAGGCCTCCAGAAGATTTATTGTGCCTGAAGGCCTGAAGAGACGATCAAGATTAAAATATTTCAAGCCAGGAGAACAGAATAGGAAGATAGACTAGAGGAAGAACAAAAATAGAAAAGAAAGGAAGGCAGCAATCAATCTACTCATTAGACAGAACAGAAACCATACATAAGCACAAGCACAAGGATGACCGTGTCTAGACCAGTTAAGTGCAAACATAAAGTTGATGGAATGAGAGACTTTCATGCCTAGAAAGAACTGACGGAAGAATGAAAAGTGACAATGTGTTGCCAATCTATGATAGTGATCTCCACTAGGACACATTTAGTCAAAAACATGTCAGCTGGATTAAGTCCTAAACACTGAATTTATGGGTTCCTCATCAAAGTGTAGCAGTGCTCTCATAAAAATCTGAACTTAACAAATTAACTACATTGTAAAATGCAGAATAACATTAAGTTTATATAAACAAACTTTTAATTAGCTAAAACATAAAATAATTAATAAAAATTAGTCACACTTTTCATTAGTAGACAGCAATGTTTCATCATCAGAATCCTACTTTTACCATATCAAGTCATTAAGATCATCATCTCAAATGCATATTTGCCTTTAGTTTATTTTTGTCGATGAACATATAAGCCCGGGGTGCTTCGTTTACAGAAACTTGGGCAGCTGTGAAACGCATCATCCTACCAATAGAGAACTTGCAATCATGTGGGCGCCTCTTATGGCCTTTAACCTATAAACAGAAACAAATACAATTTCATTTGAAAAGAAAAAAGAAGACACTATCAATTGTTAAAGCACACTAGTCAGCATCAATTGTTCCAAATCAAAACTAGTCAGCATCCAATTGTACAGAAGGAAATAAAATTTAAGGCATCTTTGCACGCCACTGGGAGATTAATTAATTAAGCACTCACTGATGATAATAAAGCTCTCATAGTTTCCTCCTGGTCTTTGCTAGAGGCACATTGCTCTTTTCTTGTGTGCCCTGGAAAATAGCAATGATTCACAAATTTACTTACAAAAATGAAACAGAAAATAGCTGAACTGAGATTCCACATTCAGTAAAAGCAAAGCATATGCTTTTATTCCAAACACAGTTTGATTTCACAACTCTCTGAAAGCAAGAGCTCAAGCCCAGTTGTGCACAAACAATTGATCTATGTAGAGTACATAAAAGCAATGTTAAAAGCTACTGATCACAATAAATCTCACAAGATTTTCTCACTAAACTTCCCTCTGGATTGTTTGAAGAAACAAAGGGAAGCACTTTCTTCTCCAGCTGCTCTAGTTCTTCCACAAGTTGATTTATTACCATCAGACAAGATACATCAACTTGAAACATCCTTTTCTTTGGTGCAATTTTCAAACCCAGCTGTAGTAAGCTTATTAGAAACTTGGACTGGAGAAACTTTACAATCAGGATCAGGCGTGACAGTAGGGGCTACAATGTCTATCATCTTTGAATCTAAGAAGCAGTATTTGTCAAAATGAATGCCATGCAAGCTATTTGAAACTGCTGAATAAAATGAGAAAAGGATTATAAAACCATTCAAGCAAACTTGCATAATTAGAAAAACCAAACAGACTTACGGAAGTACTTGATTGTCAGGACGCCAGTTTGGTATATTAGTATGATTACATTCACATCAATATTCCAGTAGTAAACGGTAGGATGCAAGTGTACTTACTTCTCATTGAACCATGCTTGAATTTTTGGTCCACTTCAGCTGAGAACAAGTCTTCTCTTTCTTTTGAAACTCTTTCAAACTCTTGTTCTAAATGATGCCTGCCCTGCAAGCATGAGAAAGCATCAGTGAGGCTGCAATGGATGTAGAAAAAAAGTAGTTTTTCAAGACTTTTACTGTCAGACATCATACTTATCAGAATCTCTTTATAATTTCACCACTGAATAAAGGTAAGTGCATTCCTCCACCTCACTAAAATTATCATTATTTCTGTCCTCAGAGAAAAAGGATGTAACTTGTAAGTTATTTCCTTGATAACTAAGCATGACAGTATTTTGCCTTATTTCAATTATATCACAAAACTTAAATAAATACTTTTCTCCCCTCTTTATGAAAAACACACCAATCTAAATAAGGTCACACTGCCTATGGATGATTGAATATGCTAAGCTTGCATGTTTATAAGTTTATAGCAAAAATGAACTACAACTTAGAACCAATAACAGTTTTATATGAAGAGCCAATATGCTTATAGATCGTGTATCCATAACACATCTTACTTTTGATATACAGACTTATGAGAGATCACAATATCAGCCATCCTCCCCCAGTGCATCAAGCTGAACTTCTGTGCATCCATCCCTTGGCCTGTGTTGAGCCGATTTCTCCATGCCTTGAAATATTTCCCCATTTTCCACTTTCTGTCTTCAAACTTCCAAGTTCTTGCAATAAAGATTGTGAAGTGATGTAATGGCATTCTCTACGGCTTTTCCAAAAGAGAATTTCCACAAGAAGTGGCTGACTTTCTCTGTAGCATTTTTCTAACCAAAATTTTCAGAAACAAACAATATTTTTCATAATCCTTGCATGGACATGACTTCAGCTCAACCAGGATATTGTGGAATATGGTGAGAGTGATAACCTCAAAAATTTAATCAAATAGAAATGTACAAATAAATTGCATTTTCTTCCATTGCTGCTTACTAGTCATAAATAAGATTTTTTTAGAGCTAACCTGGTATAGCATTGGAAAGCTCCCAAATCATCACAGATTTTCTGCAAAATGCATATAATGTAGCTGTTTGTCCTAGTTGAATTGCTCTTAAACTTAAGCAATAACATAAATTTTGTGTAACATGGTTATTTGCAAAAGCAGAAACCAAGGTAGACACACCTTAAAATCAACTTCATCAGCATAGATGCTTGCTCATCACCTGAAGAATCATCAGTTCCATTCTGAAGATCATGGTCAGGATGTTTGGCCTTTTGGACATCCATATGTGGCAGACTGCCTTCAAGGCTTCTGACCCAAGCACAGGTATTTCAGGCTCATCAATATGAAGCCTTCTTGTCTCCCATCAGGAATTGAATTTTCTAATCTTTCTTTCTGTGACATGTTCAGATCTGCAGATTGTCCACAACTGGAGACACCAATTTCATTCTGAATCACAGAATGATCTCCATGTTCTTCTTTTTCATTCTTGTCACTCAATGTTTTCTTCTTTCTCCCTTTTCTTGATTTTCTAGAAACCTAATCACAAAAGAATTTACAAGAAATCAATGCAGATCCTCATAATAATAATTTCTATGTTGACATTCAACTGCTTAGAATATAGCAAATACATTCCGATTTAGATTAACTCATGAAGCCTTAACTCAGGTATTAAGGATTTCATGTTCATAAAGTGGCTATATTTTTACACTGGTCATCCACCTGCCACTGACCTCTTTCTAAAACATGGACCAGCTTTTCAAGAGAAACACATTAAAAACAAAACTTGATATAAATTACAACCTTCAATGATCCCCAAATCGTTTCAGAGAGAAAATTAAAAGGCACTTAAGCAAGCTAAGAAACAATGTATTTGCCTTTCAAGAGATAAAATCACCAGATAAAGGTACATTAGCAACAAAGAATCACAGAAGATAAATAATAAAAATGTATATGTGCATGTGCTTTGACTGAGAGGATGGTTAGCATCTATTTGGGATGTTGGTTCCACCCTGTTTGGGTCCCACGTTGTTGAACAGATAACTAGGAACCTCAGGGATGTCTCTTGTGTGTGTGAGAAGAGAAGGAGAAACACAAGAACTTCTTTAGTAATAATCTTTCTATAAGGGTGAAAGCGGAACGCCCCAAAATTTCACTGGCCTACTAGAGACAAACACAGCACTGGAACCTTGTATTCAGGGCTGCTGAGATCTCAGAAGGAGTTAAGAAAGTGAGGCCCCTATCAATACTCCCCACAGGGTGGCAGAACTGGAAATTCTGCTCCAGGTCTGAATAGTCTCGATTGCAAGAAAGTATGTAGGTGGGATATAGGAAGAGCAGCAGGCTCCATCAGAGATATCTAAGCAAAAGCCCAGTGCATACGGATGTTTAATTGCAGAGACTCCAGTACAGGGCAGAGGCATATGCATTGCTATTTATGTTTACAAGTACAGAAAATTTACTAAAGGGAAATCGTGATCATTTTACTAGAATACTTATTAACTTTGAGTTCATGAATATATAGTCATCTATACAGCAGACACTTTGGATTAAAAAACAAAAAACAGGTGATTATTATGCATATTACACACCAACAAAGATTCAGAATTTGGTTTTCAACTTCCATCCCTTTATGATGTTGGCTAGCATGCAAAGGCATATGTTTTCTATTTATAAATAACAATCTCGAATTAACAGGTTCTCATAGCTTTCAAGATTATTACAAAATAAAACATAACATACCCTTAATGTGCCATGAGCCTGAAAGATTCTCATAAGATGTACAACTGTTTTATATCATTTCCACAAATCTGCAGATCACTGATCAGAATGATGAAATTAGTTTGAATCTAGATCACTTACACAAAAATATTGCTTTCTTTGAATGCATTATAACTTCTACTTAGGGAGCAGAAGTTTGTCTGGTTCATCATCCATGATGCCTATATATTGGTTATAATGCTTTAGAGCAGAATAATAGAAGATTTCCTATTTTTCAATTGTAAGTTAAGATTCCAATGCAGTCTCATGACATTGTATTCCACTATTGACCAGATGATGGTGCTATCATAGTTTTAAAGCGAGGCACAATTAGGCACAAAAGTCCCTATAAGCAGGCTCAGGCTAGAACCAAGGTGTTACTTTTGAATGATATGAAATATGACCTTAAATGCGCGTATCAATTTTATAAAATATGATTCAATTGTAAGAAACTTAATATTTCTAACATTTAAAAAACATTCCAATGAATGTAATAGTTATAAATTTCAGTGCAATCAGAAATTTGAAAAAGAAAATGTTTAAAGAAAAAAGTAAAAGTCTACAAGGTGTGCCTATTCAATGAACCTGTCTTGGCAAGTGATCTTTATAATTAGGGAGTGGTTGTGCCTTTAGCTGCTTTTTAAATATATGGGTGCTTAATAGGACAAAGAAAAGAATAATACTAACAGAATTATCATGTAGTTTATGGTAATAAATAATATAACAACAACATCAACAAGAAGAACTTCTAAGTTGTTGAGGTAAAGAAACCTTTTAGGTTATTTGTGTGAGGAAGTCAGTTTGATCAGATTCAAGAGAAAATGAGTCATCCCAGCATGATCAGTTTGATCATAAAATAACTTGTAAAGTATCCGGCTGTTTGAATCTTCCAATGATAGTTTAAGTACTAAATCAACATGCGAATCTGCAAAATGGAAAAGCTAGCAAGGTTAGACTGATATCACAGAGCTATATGCAAATTTTATTATTCTTACAATAAAAATTCCCAAAACAAAATGCAGCAATGAAATTTGAGATACATGTATTAACAATACAGATCCCTCAAAGTAATGAAACTCCCTATGAACATTGTTCTATGTTCTATGATGTATAGAACACTTTACCCATCATTTAATGGATTCGAGAACTGTAACACATCAGTCTACACATATCTAACTAAGGTGGGACAGTTACATGACTCACCTTATTACTTAGAAATTTTTGAAAACAAGGACTAATTAATGCTTTTTCTTTTGATGAATAATTGTGCCCTTTTGTTAGTTTTTCTTCCAGTATTCCATTCATTTTTAGTTGATTAATTGTGAGCATATTAGAACATGTTGCACTGTTTAAAATAAAAATAGAGCAAAGAATATGATAATAATCCACAAAACTCATCAAAATAATAATAATAATAATAATAATAATAATAATAATAATAATAATAATAATTATCACAAATCTTGAGGAATAATAATAGTATTCACATATGACAGATATCTCTACATAAAATATACTTATTATATATTATTACTTTTAATAAAGTAATACAAACGGTGCAATCATAAAATTATAGCCCCACATGTCTAAATATCGATTGTCGTGGTGGTTTTACCTCTTAAATCAAAGCATAGAAGGATAAATATAAAAATGGTTCGTAAATCATAGAAATAAGGTTTTTGGTTTAAAATAACATTAGAAATGAATCGAGATGTCGAAAAAGCTGAAGTGGTCTGTGAAGTGAATTTGAGAGTGTAATTGGCAAAACTGTAATTTTGAGAAGAAAAGCAAAAATACTATGAACAGTGATTTGAGACAGCTGGATTAAAACCCAAACTTTTATTTTCTTTCTCAGATTTTCTCCACCCCACTCGCACCCCACACGCTCTTGAAACTACAAGGGATCATTGGAGAGAAAGAAGGAGAGGCAAGGCTAGGAGTTTAAGGGCAAATGTGATAAAGCAGATATATACCAGTAAAGATTAAGGTAGGGGTTTCTCCGTTAAACACATTGGGGCTAGGGTGGCATGTATATATGTACGTTTGGGGCTATAAATGCTATTTTTTTGGGTATTCTGAAATCATTCTCTCTGCGTACGTGGGAATGAGAATTTATTCTTAAATGTGTTCTTTAGGGTTGATTTTAACTCCTAGTGGATTTGTGTGAATAACGTGGGTATGATCTCTTGTATTTTCTAACTATTTCTTGAATTGTTTGTGGATTCTTAAAAGTTTTTCCGGTAAATTGGAGATATATGGAATGATTGGTTGTGAGATTGTGGGTTGGTAAAATAAAATTTCTGGTATGGTGATTGAGGAATCCAGTGGGGGATTCAACTATATTGTGGGGGAGTCAAGCATATTGTGGGGATCGAAATATATGGTGATGGATTCTTATATAGTATGGGGGATTTTAATATAGTATGGGGGATGATTATATAGTATGGGAGATTTTTACGTAACATGGGGATTTTTATATAGTATGGGGATTACACTATGGTGATCGAGTCTTGATTCATTTCCTTTAGGAATGATTTACGTTTTAGGGATTAACTACAAGCGTAGGGGATTATTACATATATAGTATAGAGGTTTTACATAACATGGGGATTATTATATATTATGGGATTTTCATGCTGCGTGGGAGATTGTTATATAGTATGAGGATTCTTATTACGGTGATCCACGCCGGATTCCGACTCACTCGGACATGTTTCCTTTAAGCAGGGAAAAGAAATTCTTGATTAAATTCCGGCTCGGGAATGATTTTCTTTATGAGGATTTTTATATAATATGGGAATTTTACGCCTTTGGAGGTGTTATATAGTATGGAATTTTTACATAACATGGGGAGATAATTATATAGTGCAGGGATTTTACATAACATGGGGGATTATTATATAATATAGGGGATTTTTACATAACCTAGGAGATTATTATATAGTATGGGGGATTTTACCCTGCATGCGCAGGAGATTATTATATGGTATGGGGATTTTTACATAACATGGGGGATGATTATATAGTCACGGGAGATTTTTTACACATAACATGGGGGATTGTGTATGCATATTATGGGGATTTTTACACTAACATGGGGAATTGTTATATAATGAATGAGAGGTTATTATAAGGATGTTATTTATACTCAGAGGTTCCTTATAAGGATGCTTGAAAAAACTCTACTATTATGAATGGAGGTTCTTTTATAAGGATGCTCGACACATGTCGAGGTTCATATAAGGGATACTTGAGAAACCTTACTGATGATAAGAAGTTTATTGTAAGGATGTTTGAGAAACAAAAATAACGGTTGGAAGTGGTATTTGGTGAAAATGTTTATAATTTTGTTTACAGCGTTGCAGGTGTTGCTTAAGTGTTTCGTATAAACTGAGATCACATTTACGATGTCATTATTTTACTGCAAAATGGTATACATGATATGTTATAAAAATAAAATAATGAGACATTGTTTTCATACTTTTCTAAAACCTTGTTGGAGTTTGGGAGGATTTTCTATCGAGAGCCGTGCTCACCCCCTACTTACATCCCTTTGGATTTTACCTTTGAGAGATTGGTAGGGTGAGAAGCAGCGCATTGGGAGGCCACACAGGGGAATCTAAATCAGGGAAGGCATCTTAGAAATTTATCGAGTATCTTTGTATGAAGCCAATATTTGAAATCATGTAAGAGTCACAGTATTTTTATTGTGACTGCGTTATCATAGTTTAATTCTTTGGAAATGTAAATGCCGTTGTTGAGCATATTTTTGTTATTGTGGCCATGGCTTGGCTTGAGTCTTTTGATGTGGGTATTTCATACGGTGAATGAAATCTTTTGGGATAATATTATGTAAATATTTTATGGATAAATGGGCTGATGTGGGTGATGTATTATAATCGCACGAGGTTGTGTTTTGAGTAGATCTTCCCGAACAAAGGGAACTGCCAGAATTTTGTTAAATTAGGAACCAGATCACTTATGGATTTTATTAGTCTTCCGTGGTGTAAATGGTTGTTAGTATGTAATGGCGTCGGGGTATTGGGGTGTCACAAAATATTTAACCCGTATTATCCTTGCATTATTTGCATATATCGCATGAATTGTTAACAATATAAAACATATCCCCTCATAATCATCTATCGTGCTGATAGACCAAAAGCGAAATAGTTTTATTGAAAAATATATTTAACTTCAAACACACATGAGATTATCATACTATTTTGTAGGGTGTGAAAATTTGTGGTTCCAACCCGGTTTTGGAGAATCGGTTGAGCTGCAATAGTTGGTTTGCGCTTGAATCAAACTGCATTAACCCTTTAGTGATGGAAAAACTTAATCGAACCAAGTTTGATAAAGTTTATGATTTTAATTATTTTACCCACTTTGATTTGAAATTCAAAATATATTTGCATTTTTTAGTTCAACGTGTAATGAGTACATTTAAAAATCAATTCAACCATAGTTTAAGAAAAATTAATTACTTTAATAGAGTGTAATAAAAAAGATCTCATCCAACATTGAACGATTACATATAAATCTTTTAGTTTGGTTAGTTTTATTGGTTAAAACAATAGAGGCGAAAACGAACAAAGTTGAATTTTAATTTCTCAAACTAAATTGACCTTTATGGTTATTAAAGCAGATTAACATGATCAATTTTACTTGGTTTTGATATTTTTCAGTTTTCTTTGGTTTTCTTACACTCCTATCATTTGGATTCATATTTATATTCACTTTTATATTTTATAATATTTATATTAGTTTAATATTATGGGTCTCACAATGCCTTTTATGTGATTTTGTTTTATTTTCGGGTTTTCAATATTTAAAAAGCATTTTCACTTTCTTCACAATACTTTGTTTTTGGATAGTGAATGTCAGGGTCATTCTGTGCTTATCGACTAATCTCACAGGGACCTTGAAGTCTGACCGAGGTAAACGATAACTGGCCTTAAGGAGACTCGAACTAGTGACCATTAGGTTGAAACTTGAGCCTTGAACCATTGGGTTTTTTTATCTTCACAATATTATAAAAACCCAAAATTAACATTTTCAGTTTTTCCCCTTTAAAGGTCAAATCCCCGAAATATGAAAATAGAAAAACAACATGCAAGCAGGTTCTGAAACTCAGTTTCTGCTTTCCTTGAGAATGAAAACAGAAAGAAATGTTATCAAACATGCAAAGTATACTCTTAAGCTACCTTTGTAAATTTTTTTCTTTTGATAGGTAAGCAATTTTTTTCTTTTTCCATTTTTTTGTCCCCATTGGAATTCGAACCTATAACCTCCCCTAACCCCACCCCAACCCTTTACCACTTGAGCCATGCCTCAAGAGCATACCTTTGTGATAATTTTAAACTGCACAATTTTCTTAGGATAATCAAAGCTAGCATGCAAGCATTAAGTTGAAAAAGAGTAAAAGTTACCATATTTTTCATGAGGGAACCTGCTGCAGATAGAAACTTGTAGTCATTTGTCTCCTTCAAGCCATCAAATGTTTGCGCCACTTCAAAACTACAAGCAGAAACATGGCCTCATTCATTGTTGCAGCAATTGGTCCACACATATCCCCTTTGAAAAATGTACTATCAGCATACTCATTGACAAATGAGTCAGATGTATCTGTTCCCCTATTTGGCTGCAAAAAAATATATAGAAATTCACACCAACGTAAACTGTATGGATTAAAAAACATTTAAATAAAACGGAATGTTAAAAATGAAATTAAAACATAAAAATGGAACAACATATACAAAACATAGAACAGAATCAAAGGGTTTACAGTTAAACAATACCTGTGACAATATAATCAAAATGTGTTGAAAAAAATAGGAAGCATAGAGGAAATGGACATCAATGGAAACTGTGTGATTAGAAACAACATAAGCGGCCACAAATTTTCATAATGGAATAAGCGCATACAAAAACCTAGCAGGGAATCAATCGTCTGGGTTTGACAATATCTTCTAACATCATTTTGAAATAAACTTTAATTTTTTCTCTAAAAAAAAAGGCATTTTCAACCTTTCCATGTACAAAATCTAAAATGCCTCCATATATTATTACAAAAGTTGCAATATCAACAAAACTAAAATTTCAGCAGGCAGAAAATTTTCACTGCCCGAAATATAAACAACAGGCTATAAGCAAACCTTTACAGATCATCATTACATAAAGGTTTAATAATCAAAGATCTTTCATCCTTAAGATATAATGACATACATACTCTGATCCTTACCCCTTGCAGGTTAGAAGTTGCCTTACCTTCACATACGCCTAGAGTCGAGATCATTTTTACTTTATGACAACATGCAGCACCTCGGGCTATATAGATAATGAGCTTATGTTGGCCAAAAATGGAGAAGTTAAATGTATGATTAATTTTTAAATTTGCCATATCATTGAGCAATACAGCATACAAACATTTTGCCACCAAAGTGGCAAATTTTGAATACCATAAGCACAAATAAAAAAATACAGTTACCCAATTAGCTGCTAAGAGAAAATATAGAACACGCACAGAAACCAGATAATATGAATACATAGTGATTTCTCACCTTAGAGATCAAAGAACTTGTGATATTGGAAGATGTAACGAACGAGAAACCTGAAAGAAAACAACCACATCGCTGTTCTGAAATGCAATACTTTTCAATGTCCTCACAAATAGACTGCATCAGAACTGATACACAATACATTTAAAGTTATGCATTAGCACAATAATGTAAAACCAAAGAACGAAGCAGTAAAAAACAATAACCATTTCACTTACAAAAGATATGCAAGTATAGCCTCCTGACAAACTGGTTCACAAATCATGGACCAACTCAGGATGTTATCCTTTGCTGAAAATTAGATTTCTGAGCTGACAATCTTAATGGACCCCATTGAACTTGAGTTTAAGAAGTTTATCATGGGATGTAAAAGTAGGGTTTCCCTTGAAAAATGCTTTTGAACCTGTTGGATGGAGAAGAAGCCTATGTTATGAGAATTCTCAAAAGCATCAGAGATAATTGGCATACCATGGTAGCACGTAAAGCTCCTGAAATTGTGAAGAGCGATTCAACTTTGTATCCTTGAAAGTTTTCTTTTTTCTTCCCTCCTCTTCGGTATGGACTTTAGACTATTCGGTGAAGTTTTGGTGTCCCCACCCACTGAAAAAAGAAAAAAAAAAAATAGGAATACATATTATACTCTTGTGGTTCTTATAAACCAATCAAATAACTTGTGAAATATGACATCGATAATTGATTAGACTAAACAGCTAACATAAACAAATAAGCTATAATTGAGTGAGGCTAAAGAAGTATTAGAATGGAGTAAACATAAACTAAGAAAGTAGAGGCAGGTGCAACAAGGTTCAACAGTTTAGGGACTTGAAAAGAAAAAAAAAGATTATATTATCCATTGCTGAGCAATAGATCAATTCACTTTCCAAAATGATACCTAGTTTCTTTGTCAATGCAATTTGATATGTCCCTATGTAAGTTCACCAAAATGATTCGTTGTAAATTTGGCGAATCATCCGGAGGCTGGCATACCTGCGATCTCAGAGGTGGATATGGAACTAGTTTGTGGAAGGAGATCAGAAAAGAGTGGCGATTTTCCCGAACTTCGGTCTTCCATACAGGGGATGGAAGAAGGATCAATTTACGGAAAGATGTGAATAGTGCGATTGAGGGAGGCTTTGTGTGCTAGGTTTCCCTCCCTTTTTAATTTGGCTCAGTGAGGCTGAGTCATGAGCTTGTTGGGAGGCGCGATGGGGATGGTAGTCATGACCTTCTAAGATCTCTATTGATTGGGGAGATTGAAGAGATGGTGGGTCTCTGGAAATTCTCCATGACCAAAATTTCGAATGTGGTGAAAGATATGCTCTTATTGAAGGAAGTTAAAGGCAAAGTTTCTCGATTAAGGCCATGTATAAAAGGTTACGATATCTCCCCACCTTTGGTTCCCCCATCATTCGATTTGGAATTAGTCATTGCCCTCGA
Source organism: Tetrastigma voinierianum (assembly GCA_016808115.1). NCBI lineage: Eukaryota > Viridiplantae > Streptophyta > Magnoliopsida > Vitales > Vitaceae > Tetrastigma > Tetrastigma voinierianum. Next base: position 331,392 of record JAEQBH010006763.1, read on the forward strand.
AATTATCTTTACTTGGGAAGTGTGCATGGGAAGTGCTCCGCAGCTGGATAATCTCTGACGTCGTGAATGGCTTTGCAAACAGATGCTTTCTGTGTGAGGAGGATGAGGAGACCATAAACCATTTACTGATCCACTGCAGAAGTGCTAAAATGCTGTGGGACTTGCTTTTGTCAATTGGTGGGGTTAGTTGGGTGTTTCCACGCTCGGTCATTCACACCCTTTTAGCTTGGCAAGGTGTAGTCGTGGGAAAGAAGCGGAAAAAAATTTGGATAGGTTTGTGTGTTTGCTAGAAGCAATTTGCGTTCGAAACGAGGTCACCTCGGCCGAGATTCAAAATTAATTTGTTTCCAATTTGTGGAGTTTGACGACTTTGTTTGGCAATGACACCTGGCTTCATTTTAGATTTTCTCACATGGTTGGGGTGTAGGTAGTTTTTTGGGTTTCTTTCTTGTCTTCTGTGTGTTTGGCTTCCTTTTGTCCACTTCCTGTGTGCTCTTTGGAAGTTTCCTTTTTATAATACTTGCTTTTTACTGATCAAAAAAAAAAAAAAAAAGTTCACTAAATTTTCACCTTATTTTGTCTCTATTTTTTCTAAAATATTTTTTCCCTGTGTGGTTCAAACTTCTAGTTTCACCATAAAAGATGCTTAAAGTGATAGAGAAACCAACCTTTGAGCGATTTAGATGTGCTTCAGCAAGCAACTTCGGCTCTTAGCCCCATATATCAATGGAAAATTTCTAATAAAAGCAAGTTATCTTGACGGAAATATTGGGGAAGAACCGCCAACATTCTATGGGTAATAACTAAAGATCAAGTCCATCACATTCTCATGGAACAAGCATTTCAAAAATCTGTCTCTCGGGGATAAAATTGACTTGCAGATGCCAGCCTTCTGCTGCAATGAGATGTCTTGTATAGCTAAAATGTTCCGAAACAAGGTACTTCAAGCTGGACCAACTTCTGATCATCCTCTGTCAATGCTTTGCACAAGTAGCAAAGGATTAGTTAAAGCAAAAACACATAAATAAACAGTGATAACTGAGTATATAGAATGGAAAATAAAATAACACAAACTTTAAGCTATTATAACAATAAGAAAAATCTACCCAAGTCCCACTCAGATAAAGCATGTAAGCAGTGAATACAGAATACAGAAATGGAAAACAAATCTGATCCTATCCACAAACCCACCATCCATTTGTTGATGAACACTTGCTGTTACATCCTACCTAATTCCATAAACTATTAGTGAAAAGCGTTGTTATGTTAATTTTCCAAAATAACCATTTTGTGCTTTACAATTTAACTATAGGCTAAGGTTTTCACCCAAGACATGGAACCGATCAGACCTCAATAGAGTCATCTTAGTAACAAAAACTAATTGAATGAGGAAAAGGAAATGCATAGGAACTCTACCCAAAAATAAATAGGAAAATGGATGAGACTCACTTCCTATAAAGATGAATGAGGAAAATGCATTGAGTGGATAGTTTATCAATGTTTCTTATTGCTAAGAGCCATTCCTATTTGCATGTGTACTTTGATAATATATCTTTTCTACTTCAATAATACATTTCTGCAAGCATGAATAAGGTGTCTGCAAGGTAGTGTTCTGAGTATCCAGAGAAGTAATGGACACGGCCAGAAAGATAGATAAATTCAGGTGTTTAACTTATCAAGCATTTGCAAAAAGATTCTCACTAACGAGAGGAAGCCCATTTCTAGTTTTGTTTGATTTGTCAATATCATGATGTAAATATGGACAGCTAAAGTGGAGATTAAAATGAAGAACCCATGTGTGGGGAAGAGCCATAAAAGCAAAGCATTGCCTGTTTAAAATTTTCCAATGGACTCTCAGAGGAACATAACCACTGCAATAGTCTTGCTGTGTAGTGAACTCAACCCCATAAATGCTCTATCTGTTGTGATATATCATTGGACGAAGCCTCAATAGGCATTGTAAAACACCAAAACCTTAACTGCAATACATGAACCCATTTGGCACTTGGTTGAGTTAACATACAATAGAATTTGTCGGTAAAAAGCATGCAAAGCCTGTCGATTAAAAAACCGTGCAGGGTTATAAAGGTTATTTACCGGCATTTTAACACCAAGAGTTTGCGTCTGGTCTTTGACAGCTATTCAATTGATTATAAGTCTTCCAAAAACTATTGTTCCATTTGCATACTTGTTTGAATACTGTGGTCTTCATTTGTGGATCATCACGCCTCAAAATCTCAACAATCCTTTAAATTATCTCTTAATTGGAAAATAAATAAATAATAAAATGACGTGAAAATGAGAAAAATAATCCGCTTGTTTGAAGTTTGCGAATATGGCTCTAAAATAAAGAAATTCGAAGTATCTTTCCATGAGTGCAGCAAAGTGCAGGAATACAAAAAAATTACTGGTTCAGAGATACAGCCATTTAAACTTCAGTAACCACTTCAGTAACCAAAAGTACAAATGAGATAGTTTCGTACTTCTAACCAGTTTCTCAGAAACAAAACATCAGACACATTTCAATTTCGAGACCTGTAGAAAGATATAGGTATAAAATAACCAACAATCTGTAATTCAAACTTCATTTCTCCAACTTTTCTTCTTCTAGCAATTTCTCCTGTAAACAAATTCATACCCAAACAATAGATCGGTCTTCTCATAGCCAGTCAGGTACCACTATCAGTCTCATCTGGCGTATCCCAAACCAGCATAGATCACGGACAAGCCTTCCGTGTCCATCTCTTGAGAACGCAATTAAAAATAAGGGTTTCGAAGTGTTAAATTTTATCCGATTTTGAGGAGTTTGGGGCTAGGGTAGCTATAGCGCGAAAACAGATGCAAAGTTTCCCGCGCGTTCTTAGGAAGTATTCGGTAGTCTGTGAGCCGTAATCATTGCAATCATTGACGTGGCATAAAATCTTGGTATCTCTTAATGGGGAGACCAAATTTTAGTATACAAAATAAATTTGTTTTAAATATAAAAATGAGAATAAATAAAAATATGGAAGATAATCTTCATATGTGTCCATTACATAAGAGGAAGACCTTTTGGGATAAAATATTTATATTCAAAATGTATCATATATTTTGATTAAAAAATATGTATACAAAATTATTTTGAATGATAACACATTTTCAATATATATTTAAAGTATTTTCTTGACTCTACCATGTCCATTATAATCCCTTAGTCGTTTATCATCTTCAAGATATCTTTTCATATAATGGGTGAGAAAATGCTCTATACTTAGCATGAAACAATTTTTCATTTTATTCAAAAAACCATATTTTTCCCTTTAATATCATAGTCATTTTATCCAAATTTTGCATTTAAAAAAACATAATTAAGATATTCATAACTTTCTTATAGAATGTTATAACAAAAATATATTGATAAAACTAAACTACAACTAATAGCATGTGCTTGGTAGTATTTATTGTAGTGCTCATGACATTTATTTTCATGAGTCTTTAAAAAATTATCATTTTCTTTGCCATTTAATTGTTTCGCCTGTACGGGCGTGACATAATTTTATTTGTATAAGAACGTGAAGAAGGATGATTATAATTTTTCCAATTCAATTTTTTTAATTTTTATAATTTCTCAATGATTTGAATGTTGTTTGTTTGTTTTTTTATTTCTTGTTGCATTGTCATATTTTTTCAAAATAAGGCATATAAATGTCTTTGATGTTTGAATATATATCTAATTCGACTTTTAAACATTTTTTTAGTCAAATATTATCTTTAACGGTTTTTATGTATTTCAAATATGCTTATAGTGTCAATTGAATTAACAGGTGTTCAAAGGGCGTCATTCTATTTATGGTAAAAATATATTGAGTTACGAAATAAATTTTAGGGACTGTATGTTTTTCAGGAAAAATTTTAAACATAAAAAATATTTACGTATCTAATCCCTAGTTTTTCATATGAAATATAATTTTGAAAATCATGTCTACTACCATTTTTTCCTATATTCCGTGTCCATGGTAAAATATCCAATGGTATTAGCCTTGGAAGCATGACATAAAAACAATAAGAGAAGTTGGCAGTTTATCAATGGAATTTCACTTTTTTTTATTTTTAAATGCGAACAATAATATAAGATAAATTTAAAACATTTTATAAATTCAAGCTATCGATATGTTAAAAATAATACTCCAATGTCTGAAAAGTAATACATATTATTTAATATGTATTTTTTTTTAAATATTTATTTACATGATTTCAATTTTAACTAATCTTGGATGATGTATTATTTGTCCATGGCTTGGGTCCAACCATGACCAGTAATTTGAAGGATCACCGATCAAGTTAATATTTCAAAATCGGTTTACACTACGAGTGTTTCAAGTAAAAAAAACTAAGGATTTGTTTGGTTTATATTTTTTTAAACTATCATCAAAAATAAAATTTGTAAACTTAGAAAATATAATTCTCATTATCTAAATATTGTTTTATTATCCAGATATATTGTTTTTTTGCGTTACTCATGTTTTCCAAAATTAAAAAAAGGAAATTTGATTTACTCTTCTTGTATTTCAGGAAAAAAAAAACAATTTAATAAAACTCTAACCAAATAAGTGTATGACCCGATAAATTCTAATTTTTGAAAATATGGTAAAATCGTAATTTCGGTTACAAAATTGTAATTTCGATTAAAAATCCGAAATTGTGCCACATATCTCGGATAGCCAAGCAGTTTAGTAGTTTGAATCGTTTGTAATCAACTATGCGTAAAATTCGTGTAATTAGGGAGCAGTCGGGTGACCGTTTTTCGAGCATGTGATTGGTGTCGTAAAGCGATTTCGATCTGCGACAAAGTTACGCGTAACAAGTACTCGCTGTGCTATAGAAGTGGCATGGTATATAAATGATGAGGAATTGACCAAACGCGAGATAATGTCGAATGTGTAGAAAGTAGGGACGTAATGGTCGTTTTATTTTTAAATGATAATAAAATAAAATATCTACAGTGGCAAAATAAAAATTTTAAATGATAATAAAATAAAATATCTTCTGACTAAAATGTGAGAAAAAGGGGAAATGAAGCAAAAAGAGAACCAGTGGCAGCAGAAATGGCGATTTCCTTTAGAGAGAGAGAAACCTACCTACAAATTTTGACGAATATGGCCAATCCCGACGGTCTTGTTTTGAAGCGTGGGAAATTGCTCTAGCGAAGGCTTACAGCCGTGAGTCTGGTTGAGGGTTTTAGTGAACTCGAGGTAGGAGATTTCTCCTATTACCAGCTTTGTTAAGTGTTTTTCGATGTTGGTTTGATTTGGGCCTTTACTTGGTGTTGATCGGTCCAAAACTTGGGACGGGTGATAATATTTTTTGAAGTAGTTCTGCAATCAGTTGGTGAGGGCTGTTTGGGTTAATTGTGTGTTGATTTATGGATTAAATTGTGCTTTTGGTATGTATAGGCGTGTGGCGGTAGCCAGTTGTTAAAGTGGGCAGAAAATGATTTCAATGGTTTTACGGAATAGTAACGAATGTTTCACTTTGTTCGAAAGCGGTGTTCTCAAAATAAATTTATGAAATAATGTGTTTGGTTGAGTAATTGTCAGTGTTCGTGTTTGATAAATTAGCCGATGTGAAATTTAATTTTGATGTGATGAAATACGTAGTGCATGCGTGATTATGTGATTGAATTTTATGAATATAAATGTTTATATATTTACATGTAATAGGCGTAATGGAATTGACATAATGCATTCGAAAAGTATGCGGCTGGGAGCACCACCAGGATGATAGGAGTTAGTGCGTGAGGTGAGTGCAGAAAATGGTTTGAGAGGGTTGTAAAACTAAATATATGATCGGAGGGTGGTCATCTTAGAAAAATATAAATGCGTCGGAGAGGACCCGATTAGTATACGATGGAGGGTAATTCCAGCGATAATATCGATCGTCGGATCACGGTCGATTGATATATACAGCGTCGGTTGTCATGACAATTAAATATAATTAAATACGAGGGCTTGCGGCGAGTGTGAGGGTCGATGAACTTGGAGTGCGAGATGATTAGTTAGATATTGATAGGATCGTGCGTTTCAACTGTGTGTTTATTTTGGAACATTCTCTGTTTGCCTTGGGTGGGAGAGTAGGTGGCTAGGGCGGTCGCTGCGGCGTTAGTTCGTACTGTCAGGATATTATTTTCTGGTCTGAGGGAGCGTGCGAGAGAGGGCAGGCTACGTCTGAGGCGAGGATTAGAGAAAATGGTTGTGGGCACTGATCGTTTTAAGCGTGTATTATAATTCTGTTTTAATATCATGGGTTGTATAAAGTAAACATTTGAACTCTGAACTATTGGATATAGATGATATATTATTATGAGTATTGTTTGTAAATTTAAATTGGCCGTTTTACTACGTGTGATGGATATATTCTTATTGTTGGGATAGTGTATATGCGGATATTGTAATTGGGTAGAAATTTATCCGTCTGATAAGGCTACAATCCAGATTTTAAAAATTTGGTGTCGGGTAACTTGGGCAATAATATGTCCATGGAATTTCTGGTGTCAGCGGATAGGGTTCAGGGCGTCATGATAAGTCTGGGTTTTAACGTAATTTTACAGGTAATCTATGTTTTTAATGAAAATGCCATGTTACTTTTACAAAATTATTTCCATTTCCAAAAATGCCAAATATTTTATAATTATGTCATCCTCTTGAATGAATTGATGGGTCTATGACTTTAATTTGAGTTGATTTAATGTACATTATTATATAGAGTATTTATATTATAAAAAGTTATCGTCACTTATCACTTCTTTTGATTTGTGATTAATTTTAATCTCAGTAGTACACGTTATTACCTTATCTTCTAGCTTAAAATTTTAGAATTACATAATAATTTAATAATATTTATTTATTATTTGTTTACTTTAAATTACCTAATTTATTTATTTAGTCAATATTTCAATTTGTTATATATATCTTCGTTTATATCCGCGCTAAATTAAAACATGTTTGTTGTCCTTATTCAACATATGTTAAAAAATAAAAATTTATAATATTATTTGAAATATTTGTTTAAAGATAATAAAATTCCAAATATGAACTAATTTACTAATGCAACATAGGGCTTCTTGTCTCATATTTTAAATTGTTGACAAGAACAATTCTCGAAAACGAGAACACTCGCGCCGCTTAATCAAAATTTTCTTTCAACTATATCCAAAAATCTGCATTTACTTTAAAATTTTCAACGTATTATAAATCTTGGCCATTTCAGAAATATTGTGCTGTGACTTGAATTTTGTTAAAAATACGCTTTTCATTTTCAACCTCATTTATTGAATTTGTTAATGACCAAAAACAATAAAATGTTTTCTATAATTTCTTCCATTCATATAAAAATGTGCTTCAAAAATACTTAATTCATTTTTATTTTGTTGCCTTATTCTCAGAATCCAAACGCGCTTTTCCTTTGCTTTCTAAAAAGTTTCAATAGAAATGTGTACTTCACCTACTAAATGCGCTTCAAAAATTGTGTTATAATTAAAAATCACATTGCTATATGAATTTAATATTATATATATATATATTTTTAGTTTATAAAATAAACTAAAAACTATCTGTATTTTCGTGGTTATCCTTGGTTTTGAGAAAAAGAAGCAAAATTTTAAAATAGTAAACTAAATAAGCTTCATATATATATATATTTAAACAAATGTAAGAAAATTAAGAAAAGTGATGAAATATATTTTAAGTAGACTTGGATGTATTAGATAATTTTAAAGTGTGAATTTTATTTATTTAGTTATTTATAATTAAATATATTTTATTTTTTTAAACAATAAAAACAAATTTATTTTCAAATGCAATCAATTGTTAGGGGTGTGTAAGGTTCGATTAATCGAATCCACGTAGTTTTTTATTTGTTATTTATATAAAATAAAATTCTTTAATTAAGAATAGCTTACACTCAAATATTCTGGCCAATCCATTTATTCGATTAACTATATATCGCTTTTCGACAATAATAATTGTGTAAATAAAATTGTATTTCTATAATCATATAATAAATTTTTAAATTATAATAATTAATAAGTAACATAAATAAAATTATAAAAGTAAAAACAGAATAAATATATTCATTTGGTAATTCATAATACTTGTGTACATATAATAAATCCATAAATACTATATGAAACACATGAAATTAGATAATTTAATCATAATTTTTTTTATCAATCATATGTTTTAACAAATTTAGTAGAAAAAAAACTAATAAAAAAAACTACAGTTAATATGCTTTGGTTAAGAAAAAAAGTAAAAGTCTAGGATAGAAATGAAAAAATCGCAACTCATACAAACCGAAAAACCTATTATATATATATATATATGTTATTGAAATCAACAATTATAAAAAACAAACTCCGTTGTTGTGCCCCATTCAGTATAGACACCTATGTTTTCATTCAAGTCTTTTCGTGGTCATGAAAAACATCGCTTAGCTACTTAATCTCAGACAAAAATAATTAAAAACAAATAAATTAATTAATTATTTTCAACATTTTATATATTAATCGTTGCTTTCCTTGCTTTCTAATTAACCTAAAGTAAAACAACTTTCATTTATTTCAACATTTTATAATTTCATTTCAAGAAAACGCTTACAAAACTGATTTTCTATTTTTTTATTAATTGTTATTTAACGATTTTCTAAAAACGAAACTAGCCCCTGCTTTCTTAGCTTCCACGGCAATTTTCAACTATATCCAAAATTTGGGGAATACTTAAAATTTTCAATATTATAATATTTAGCTATTTTCGTGAAAATATGTCAGACACTCCTGGTTGAAAATATGCTTTCATTTTCAACCCATCGCTGAATATTGAATTTAGACTAAAAACACAGAAAAACAACTTTATCAGTTTCTTTCCATCTATATAAAACGTCAAAACAAATAATTCATTTTATTCGGCTCCTCCTTCCTCCTCTTTCCTTCCTCCTCTCTTCAAAATTGTTCGCCTTATTCTCAGAGAATCAAACGTGCTTTCCTGCTGAAAAGCCAGACAGAGAAAAACAGAAAACTTTCTACCTAATAAACAAGAGTGCCAAAGATAATAGATTTGGTGGTTTTCATTATTCTTACTTGATGGAGTTTGGGGGTTTAACCAAACAAAGGCCTGTGTCTCTAGATTTCCTAAATTTAAAATTTTCAACTCATCAAAATCCATCATTTAAAATTCAACTGATAGGTCCCTGCTTGGGCCTCATACTAAAATTTTCAACCCGATCCAAAATCAGAATACAAAATTTTTAATGATTATAATATTTTAGCTTTTCATTTTCGTAAATACGTTTTCGTGATTAATTCATTTAAACATTTGCCATTTTCAACCCATTTCATTTTGACCATTAAACTTTGAATCTCAAACAACGAAAATTAACTTTACCCGCTTTTGATTCATATATAAACGCCAAAATAAAATAATCCATTTTATTCGTTTTCTCACCTTGTTGGCCCTTATTCTCAGAACTAAAACCGTTTTCCTCGTTGGTGTCATTGGTATAAAACGGTGAAAATTTTCTAATGACAAAATGCTCCTACCAAACAGCTCCTATAATCTTAGCTTTCATTTTAAAATATTGCCAGATTTTAATCGGCTGAAAATACGTTTCATTTTCAACCTCATTCATCAATTCATTAATTTAATTGAAACAAAGTGAAACAAATTTTTAATTGCTTTGACATATATAAACGCTTGAAAATAAGAAATTCTATTTTCTTTGCTTTCAAAATTTGTTTTCGTCTTATTCTCATAACTAAACGCGCTTTCCCTTGTTAAAATTCCTTATCAGAGAAAATTAAAATTTTCTATCTAATAAATGCGCCCCTTTAAAAGTTCAGAGCGCCAGCGATTGAAGTTCTCGCTATTGGGAAGTAGGATGTTTCATGCAAACGACACCGTATCATCTTCCAGTTTGTCGTTTACGGAGACGAAAACCCCAGCAAAACAAGAAATCAAAAAGGCCTCTATCTCTCTCTCTAACCGTATCATCTTCCTTCTCGTCTTCGATATAAACGAGAAGGAAGCCTTCAAGTTCCGCCAAATTCAGCGGCGGTTTCTTCAACTCACCGTACCTTTCTAACCCTCTCTCTCTCTCCTAACCTCCCACCTTCATTTTCTCTCTGCCAGCTCACCAAATCCTCACCTTCTTTCTCATTGTTGTTTCTCTCTTCTGTTTTTTTTCTCTCTATCTGCAATGGCCTGTGGTGGCGACTCGCGTGATTCAGAGCTCGATTCTATGCCCTAGCTCTGGATCCAATTCAGAACGATTTGAGAGAGCTGAAGCCTCCGGTTTCGCTGCGATTTGATGTTCAGAACTTCGAGTGGTCGGAGAGTGGCTTGGAGGGGTGTTCCGAGCGTGGCAGCGAAGAGATCCGTGAGAGCTGCGTCGGAGGTTGTTCCATTCAGTTGAGAGTGCGTATGCCGCAAGGTTTGTGGTGGCATTGTTTGATTTACTTTCTTTTTCTTCTTCTTGCTGGGAGAATTGAGCTTCGAGGAAAAGAAACATTGCTTTGAATTTGCTTTGTTTTTAGTATGGTTTTGATACGTAGAAAACGAGAGTAAGGGAAAGTAAACAGAGTGTGATTTTGGAGGTGGAGCTTTGTTTTTCGGTTTGGTTTTTGAATCATAGGAATTGTTGGGAAGTGAAGGATAAGAAGTGTAAATGCGATTATGGAGGCGGAAGGTTTTGTGCTGGATGGGCAGAGAAAGCTGATAGATTTATTGCAGCACGTTTTTCTGTGCTACTTTTCTTGGAAACTGACTGAAGCGCTATTTTTTAAGTGTAAGGCAGCTTGACTGGGTGTGGATCGTGTTTACTGTATAAGTCTAGAATCCAAGCCGTTGTTTCGCTATCCCCGTTTGACGTTATGAAAGTGAATGCATGTGTAATCTACTGTTGAATGTTACTGGGTTTTCGAAAGGGTGACCTTGAATAGACTCATGGTTATCCGAAGCTCGGTTACAGAAGTATTTGCTCCTTGGCCCAAGTACCAAATATTTGAAGCTCATTTTGGATTCCTAGAAGAGCCTGAAAGGGAAACATCATTGCTGGAAAATCTGCACAAAGTATCCATTTCTCTTATAGTTCCTCTTTGTTTCTTCACGTGTTCATTGGTCAAACCAGAGCCTATGAATTGTGAATTTTGCCTTGCTTAATCCTCAAATTTCTTTTTGCCACTAACAAAATTTCTGCCACCAACGGCGCAAATTTCGTAATGATTATGTAGTTTTCAACTTTGGTTTTTCCATATTTTCTGATATTTCCCGCCAATTAAAGCATCAATGTGTTTGATGATTATTCTACCTTGAGTTTTGTTCTATATCATGTTTGATTTGAATTCTTTTTCTGCTGAAGCAGCATACAGCTGCAGAGCAAACCTCAATGCAACTTGGCATTTAATATTCTACTTCGTTTTTCATTGTTTTATGCTGATCAGGAAGAGGAGCAATATCATCCCTTTACAACAACAACTTGGTGAGACATCTGTTGGTATGTAGTCTGGGCCTCAACAGAAGTTAGACGCAAGACAAAGATTGTTGCACCACGGTCCTTCCACCAACACACGTGAAATGATATGCGGAAGCTGGCTGAGGCGCTGAAATGAACGTTGTCTGCATGAATGGCGTCCCATGGAGATCATGCATCTCATCAGAAGGTTATTGATTTAGTAAAAGAGTATAATGCACAATCCAAAGATAATGTCATTGCAATCATGCTTGACACGGCGCGTTTGTTATTTATTTTTGTGCTACTTGCATTTTATGCTACTATATTCAATTGCTTACCTGGCTGAAGCTCCTGGCATGGTTGCTGCTGTTCAGATAATTTGCATTTCTCTAGCGGATCACTTCTTACTTATCCACAATTACATCTTGTTTATTTCCCCATTTCTCCGTTACTAGGGTCCTGAGGTCCCCGAGGGGGACTTGTTCCAGCCAATCATGTTGCTAAAAAGGGCAGGAATTCACCTTCAATCTCAAAGAGGAGTGGCACAGCAGATTGTGCTAGTGTTAATTCATTTATGATTTTATTTCCATGTAAAGTACTTCCTTGTGATGAAAAGGAAACTTGGTGCTTGTTGTCATACAAATAGGTTTGCACTGACTCATATCCATTACTTTCCATCAGTTTGTTCACTCCACTTATCCTCAGTTAACTTTTTTTCCTCTCTTCTTCTTAATGATACTTTTATTCTTACTACAAATAGAAGAGCGATGTCAAATTACACTGAATTTAATTGTCATGCATATATTTGATGTTGAGGAAATATTTTGAATTATTTCTATAAATTCACTTTGTATGTTCTGTTGAAGTTTTAGCTATTGTTTGCAAAATTATTTACTTGTTTATTCTTTTTGTATAAATGTCTTCAATAGTACACATCTCTGGTGTCTGTTGAAATTATTTGATACTTGTATCATACAGTTATCTGATAATGCCCAAATGCGTAAAGCAAAAACCAAAGGGCTTAGAGTAATAAATTGCACCCATGGAAATCATGGAACTACTTGTCTAGAAATTGAGGTTTTCCATTTGACAATGCAATTATCACCCCCTTCTTTACAATTTCCAGTAGCCTAGTGCTCTAGGGGCTGTAAAAAGAGATAGCTGATTGATATAGTGTTATGTACCAGTAAATGATGACATTTGATGATGCTATACCCGTTTACTGGTATCATGATTCAGAAACTCATATTTATCCAAAAGACAGGTTTCCTGCTTTAGTTGTCACCCCTCGAGACATTGTATATAGAATATCTCATAAACTAAACTATCTTTACAATTTTAGTTCCATACCTCAGGTGTCCTGTGCTCACGACTCCAGAACTCTTAATAATTCCTCAATATGGAGAGATTCATTAATACTTGTTTCAATTTAAGTATAAATGTTCCATTACATTAGACAAAACGCTAGTTTTTTTTTTTTTTGGCGTAGTTGTCTTCATACATTTTGAGTCCAGCTGAAAATCTGACTATATCCTTGTTTTCCATTAAAAATATTTGGTTGCCTTGAAAATGTCCTGAATATGAAGATTAACATGTGAAATCATTTAAATAATATAATTTCTCTTATGTGATTTTTGGAAGCTCCTGACTCTGATCTACACTGTAGGTGGTATGATGTCATTCTTGGTCAAGTCTAAGACTGGAGATTCAGTGAAATGGAGGTTGTTGATGGAGAGAGCCAAGTCTAGGAAGGCATCTAAATGTTCGAGGAAAAGTGCAAAGGCTACATCAATTACTGGTTGGACATTGAATAAGTCCCTAACACTCACAGAAGGCATCTAAATGCTTTGTTTTACAATTCAAGATAACAATATACTTGGATTTTCTGCAGAAAAAGACTGGGACGATAACAAGTTTGGAGTTGACAATAAAGTGGACTTTTATGCAGTCTCCTTTGTTAAAGACGCAAAAGTAGTCCATGAATTGAAGAACTATCTGAAAAGTAAATATATAATATTCATTTGGAGGTAACTAAATAACACGCTGAATCTGTAATTTGCTTCAAACTTTGGCATTTATGGCCTTACTTGTTTTGGCAGGCTGTAATGCAGATATACATGTCACAAAGAAATTCGAAAGTGCAGTGGATTCCATTCTAATCTACATTCAATTATTACTGCATCTGATGGGGTAATCATCTGAATCTTTGTATTGCATCTTCTAGTAATGCTATTTTTGATGGATTAATTGCATTTGGGAAGAAAATTCTTATGACTGATAGAGATCCATTCAAGTTTGTCTAGTTTCATCTTTTAGATATTTGAGCTTGGTTTACTAGAAAGGTATTTTTGTGTATGATTTGGAACAGAAGTAGTTGTGGTCTTAATTCTTTGCTAGCCAAACCTACTCTTGTGTCTGAGCTTATGCTGCAAAATCATAGAAAAAGATCTAGGAAATGCTTCTTAATTCCAGTATCAAAGAATCGCAACTAGGCTTTATGATTGACCTGGACAGTTCATGGATCTAAATACTGATCATATTTTGTTTCTCTTTAGGCAATGGTTGCTAGAGGGGACTTATGCTGAGCTTCCTATTGAAGAGGAACAGTCCCATTGCTACAGGTAATTTCTTTGTTTCTGATTGATGAGATGAGAGATCATAGTCTTCCAGAAGTGTTCTTCATGTTTTATAAAAGCATTGGACTTGTTGGCTACCAACATTTTAAACTGCAGGAAGAGATAATCAGGATCTGTCGTAGCATGGGAAAAGCTGTTATTGTAGCAACCAATATGCTGGAAAGTATGATTATTCATCCAACACCAACCAGAGCAGAGGTATCAGACATTGTCACTGCTGTCCGAGAGGGTGCTGACTCAGTTATGCTTTCTGGGGAAACTGCTCATGGAAAGTAAGCTCTTTCTTTTGGAATTTTCAGTTCCTAAATATGTAGCTGGAGGCACAGGAGCAATCATGGGTTCATATTGGGAAAAAATGTTCTGCTCAGTGTACTGGAAGCCCCCAGAGTAGATTCTATATGTTTGTGTACTATGCTGAGGGAATCCCATACAATCTAATAATGCTTTTAGAGTGACATACCAAGGAAACAATCTTTGAATTGGATTGCTTGGAAATGTTTGCAGAGCAAAATTTGATCTGACTATTAGGATTGCATGTTGAGATATACTAAGGTGTCATGTCTTAAGCAGCACCAAGATTGTTGGAAGGCCACACAAAATTTTAGTGATGTAACTAATGAGAAAACAGAAAAGCTTCTCTCTTAATTATTTGGCTTATTGATATGAATAATCATGGCTTAACGTACCAGAATGAGCTGGTTCTCGACTTCCTTGCAGGTTTCCCTTAAAAGCTGTGAAAGTTATGCACGCAGTCTCATTAAGAACTGAAGCAACCTTGGTTGGTAGCTCTGCCTAACCTTGGTTAGGCTTTCGTCGTTTATCATATTCCTTATATTTATTTTAATGCTGCATTGACCTTGTTTTTGTAATGTACCTTTTTTTTAAGATTTAAATTTGTACTTTTTTTTGACTCTGAATGATGAATACTTACCATAATCTTCCTTTCTCTGTAAAACCATATGAGCGAAATGTTTGCTTTCCACGCAACCATGATGTCCAACACTCTTGGTACCTCGATAGTTGTACCAAGGGGTATGTCCCATATACATGCAGTTCTCAGATGATGCTGAAGAACATTTGCAAATGCCTTGACCTTGTTGCAGGTAAATTCTCAAAAGTCTATTCATTGGTGTCCGCTTTATAAGACAGTAATTGTGCCAGAACTCACCTTCTCACCAGTGGGCTGATAATTACCAAAACTAGATATGCCTGTCATGTAGCTACTTGGTCATCATGTTCAACCCGGAAATCGTTAGGCCCGTTTGGAACCCGAAAATTACTGGGCTAAAAGAAATTAATTCTATATGTTTATTCAAATTTATTTGATTTGTATATCTCTATTATACAAGGCCTAAGAAATTTAAAAATATTTAAAATTTTGATTATATTTGATTGTTTTTTTTTCTATATTTTCCATGGTGAAACCAAATATGAGAAAATCATTTTCCTTAGTATTGTTTTTCTTTTTCTAGTATTTTCCAGGTTCCAAACGAAGCCTTAAAATATGCACCCTTTGTTCGTGTCATGGCTCCAAATAGTCCTTCCCTTTCCATATACAATCCGTCATTAAGTACGTGATTTTCTATCTACCTCTTTGTCGCCAAGAATGTTCGAGCTCGTCACGACATCGATGAACTCCACGCGACATGGAATCTTTCTTACCATGACTGGAACTATCACTTACCTAAAATTTTCATGTCGTGACCTAGTTTCCACAGCCCACACACCTCTCTGTCGCGACACGGAAAAATCCTGACGCGACATAAAGTTCCTTGCTGCCTTTGTCCTCTGTCGTGACACAGAAGAACTCTGTCGCGACATGAGGTTTTCTTTCATGCCCGTTCTGTGTCGCGACTTAAAAGCCTATGTCGCAACCGAAAATCCCCTCGATAAGACAACCTCTGTTGCGACACGAAAAGTCATGTCGCAACACTAAACCCTCTGCTGCCTCCATGCTTTGTCGCAACATGGAATCGCCTAACCACAGGTTTTTCCTCGGCGCACAACGCATGCCCCGCTGCGACATAGAATCTCCTTCCTGGGCCGGGTCAAGCAGATGAGGAAAATCTTGTCGCGGCATAAAAACATATGTTGTCGCGACCTAGAAACCTTCCGGGCCTTGACGATTCTCCTCGTCGCGAAATGAAGGTCTCCGACCAGAAACCCCGCCTAAGACCAAACCTGTCGCGACACCCTCTATCGTTGCGTGCCCAGGACCCTGTCGCAACACAGAGAACCATGTTGCGATAGTTTCCATTGCTTAAACCTGTGAACTATGTCGCGAATGCGATCGGCAACTCACGACCGGTGAAACCCATGCTCGCAACCTCGAATACGAGGCCTCGTTTTTAGGCCTTCCTACACTCCTCCTACTTCCTCTCTTAAATGCAATAAATTAAAATTGATGCATATATATATATATATATATATATATATATATATATATATATATATATATATATATATATATATATATATATATATATATATATATATATATATATATATCTACTATGCAGGTAGTACTAAATCTGGGAAACTTTCCAAAACCTTAAGGAATAGATCAAAAAAAAAAAAAAATTATTACAAAACTTTACCTGTACATATACAAAACTGGATATTCTATCCAGAAAATTACAGCACCAGAAAATAAGCTAGGATTTGGCCTTCTTCCTCACTACTATGGTCTCAGATGAGTTCCTTCACCTGATGGACCTCGGGATTCGGGATTACCTTGGGTGATTCTGTGCTGCACGGTTCCCAACTCCCGCCGCTCCTCAAGGGTGCACCTAAAAAGGGTCATATGCAGGGGGTAAGCACTAAGCTCCGTAGAGGAAAAATCCTCCCAAACTCGAATAAGGTTTAGAAAAATATGGAAAACGGTCGGTCTCATTTTCTTTAACATAACTTAGATACACAATTTGACATAAAACAATGACATTGCAAACAGATCTCAGGTTTATGTAAAAACAGTAACTAAATGAGTAAATGAGCACCGCGTAAAAAGAAATAATAATCGATTTCACCATAAACAATTCCCAACAAATCTTTTAGGTAGGTGGCATACTTAACGGTAACCTCCACCCCCTCAAGGTTCTCTTTGGCCGATTGCATACTTAAAATTAATCTCCACCCCTTCCATGTTATCTTTGTTTCTCAAGCATCCTTACAAGGAACCTTTTGAGAAGGAATTGAGCATCCTTACAAAGAATCCCCTCACCATTACTTTAGTGTTTCCTATGATTCCTTACCAGAACCCCCGAGAAGGAATTGAGCATCCTTGGGCAAGGAACCTCTCACCCCATAGTAGTGTTTCCGCCATCCTTACAAGAAACTTCACCAATGTTCATTCAATAATCATACAAGAACATATCCTACCAATACTCACCACCATAACCACGCATTCCACAAATCCCCAATTTATAAGCCATTCTTTCCAAAATCCACAAATCCCTTATGAGGCAATTCTAAATAAACAATTAGCAAAACAAGGGCAGATATCGTAACCACCTTTATTTTCCTTACTACCACTGACAAATCACTATGATTTAGAAATCAATCACAAAAGAACACATTCAAGAAGAAATTCCATCATTATCAACACCAGTAGTTTTTAAAACTTAGTGCTGACTTGAGTAGGTATTCAACCCTAACTTGCTTTAAACATATAATATTTGCAAAAGACTAAGGAGAATGATTTCATCATAATATATCATTGATAGCCCAAAACATACATATAAATACCCTAGCTTCAATGTAAGTGAATGAGAGAAAACCTCACCTAAATCCTAGTTTGTGGCAGAAGATTCGAACTCGATCCTCGATCACATCTCAAATTTGGTTTGTCTCTTCCTTTCTTCCTCCCTAATGATTTAGGTCTCAAGGTGTGGTAAAGTGAAGTGAAAGAAATGAGGGAAAATGGAGTAAAAATGGGTTTTAAACACAGCAGCCCCGATTTTTACTGTTCATGGGCTGTTTTGGTTTTTTTCAATATTACGGTTTTGCCACTACACTCTCCGATTCGATCTATATGACTACCCTAAGGTTTTTTGACGTTCCGTATCTCATTCTTTTTAACAAGTTATTTTAACCTAAAACATTTATTTTTATGATTTATTTTGAAACTAAAAAATTAATAATAAAGTAATAAATAAATAATTTGGCACTAAATTATTAATATTACTACTCAAGGCACCACGGTACAAAAATTTCGTTTACTGAGAATAAACTGATCGGACTCAGTATTTTTAGTACAAAAGTGACCCATTTTATTGGAAAGGTATACGAAATTAGGGTTCTAATGTAAATAACAAGGCTATTTAATTTCAATAAAGAGTTAGGATCAAATTAGTGAAAGGTAGTTTGCTTGACTGCTTGGTTCTTCTATACTTATTATTTACTTATGATGTAAATGGAGACATTAAATGCAAAGTGAAGTTAATTGGACGATTGTTGGGATAGTTTTTAGACATTTGAAGCCATAATAATAATAAATTGAAGTTAACAATGAGTTAATAAGAATAGATAAATTATATATTTTATTAAAATTATAAAAGTTATAAAATATAGATTCTAATACTTCATTAAATCCATAACTTTAATAAATAAAATAAAATAAGAGAATTTTTTCAAACTGTAATTTGTTGTTAAAGTTTTTAAAATATTATTATTTATTTTTAACAAAAATTTAATACTCATTTAAAATTTAAAATTAGAGAAATTATTAAAAGACAATTTTTATAATCTACCTAAAATTTGAGTTACTCTCAGACATAATTATCTTTTATTTGAAATTTCATGAACATGCACCCTTTTATTCTTATCATTTTTCTTGTCACTCGCTTAACATAATATAAAAGGAAAGCATTTCACCTAATTTTAAACAAATAAGGGTTAAGCATATTTAGATAAATGAGCAAAATTTATCCAATTTTGTGTCTAACATAAAAGAAGAAAAGAAAAAATAAAATACAAAAATGAGTGTGGTGGGCACTTTCTTGGAATAAAGAATGAGTCAATTTAAGAATAGTAGAATACATGGGGTTACTTTTTCAAACTAGGCACATGTAATGAAAGGTAAGAGTGACAAATAGGGGTTGTAATTGTCAATAATTTAGAGGGAGAAAAAGAAAATATCTCAAAGTAAAAATTTTCACTTGCTATTAATATTACTATTTCATTTTTTTTACACTTCTAAATATTAATTATAATAATAAATTATCCTCATTGGTACTTCGCCGCGAATCTCGAAATCCCTAAGATGTTTAAATGTCAATGCTTTACCACGAAAGCTGTAGGGCACTACTACTATTATTTCATTTAATTCATAATAATAACCAAAACATTATGCCAAGGCTTTAAAATTTTTATCATATATTTATATCTCGAAGATAAGTTTTTTAATATCATCATCATTATTCATCTTTTGAAATAAAATGTATGGAAGTAGTCTTGTAACATTTTAATGCGCTTCAAGTTTCCAAGTCTTATTAATAATTTTTAATCCACACAACATACTAGACTCATATTTAATTATATATAGAGAATTTTCTTTCAACTTGTATAAATATCTAATGGAATCATGTCAGCTTGTATAATGGAGAGTCAAGTCGCATAATTTTTTTTTTTTTTTTTTATTGATGAGTCAAGTCGCATAAATATAGACTCCAAAAAATTATAACGTAATATTCGTTAGAGTTAAGTTATTCAACATATTGAACTATCTTAAGATGTTGCTTTTAGCTTGCATAATATATATTGGTGCACGCACGATGCAAGTTAGAGAAAAAATTACTTGAATTTATATATACAAAAAAACTTCCTTATCTGTTTCTATCAATGATCTATTATATAAATTAAATATAATTTGACCTTTGTATAACCATATTTATTATTTATTATGATTGATATAAGAAATAACAAAAAGAAGATAAATTACTATGATATTTTAGACTTAATTAACAAGTCAATCTATCAATTTCTATATTAAATTAAGAGAAAAATAAAATATCAATTTTAATTTTCAACAAGTTTCAAGTCTAAAATCCACATAGCTAATTGCCAAAAAAAAAAAAAAGGAAAAATCAACTACATCACCTTTCGTCCTTTATATGCTAAAATGAAATTAACCATAGAGATAAGAATTTGTAGTACTTAGATAAATGAAACTCCACTTATAAGGCTACTAAGATGGAATGAAGTTGAAGTTCTGGGACACATATAAAGAAAAAATTGAACATTTGTGAGTATAGAAAAAAATCCAAAATTTACTGCTTAGAATAACACTATTTCCCATATGGTATATATATTAAAAATTAAAGGTAAACCAAATATGACATAGTAAAGTACTTCAAACTCATCAAAATCTAATAATGAAGAAGTTATCATCGTTACTACCATTAGTGTAGCAATAATTACATCCATTTTAAAATTTTGCCAAATGTCAAATCACCTATCATGCAAATTTCAGGGGGGAAAATACATAATCATTGAGATGATCTTTAGTCTATTGAACCTTGTGAATGAATAGATCCCATTTATAGATGGCAAAAACGATTTACAAAACATGGTGAAATTCTACAAGAAAGTACTTCACATCATTTGATGGATTCACACAACTCTATCTAATGTAAGCACTTACACAAGTACAAGTCTAACCAATCATAATAATGCTTACTCATCATCCTCCTCAAAATCAATTATCATCCTCAACCTTCTTCTTGTAGAATTTACTGATAATGCATTAGAAGCTATATCATCATCCCCTGAATCAGCCAATTCATCAGTCACTTG
Organism: Tetrastigma voinierianum; assembly: GCA_016808115.1. Lineage (NCBI taxonomy): Eukaryota > Viridiplantae > Streptophyta > Magnoliopsida > Vitales > Vitaceae > Tetrastigma > Tetrastigma voinierianum. The sequence goes on from JAEQBH010006763.1 coordinate 352,301, forward strand.
TTGATGATTCGGGGAGATATCTCCGTTGTTGGTCGGTGCATCTCCTAACCGTTTTTCATTGCTAAAGGCCACAATTTCATCTTCTGATTTGTCATTAGAGCTGACATTTTTGAAAGCAACATCATCTTCAATTCCTGTAACTTCCAACTCATGGGATAGGGTGCGTCCATCCCTAAGAATCAAAGTTCGAGGTTTAGTGGGATGGGAGATAGTGAGGTGCAGTATTAGAGAATTAGTCAATAAGTGGGTGAGAGACCACGTTATCAGTGGAAGATAAATTGTTAGTTTTTTTTTAGTCCACTACTTATTATTTTATTTTTATTATTTTATTAATTAGATAATGTGCTAGGTTTTAGGATCATTTAATTAGTAGGGTCATTATTTTTATTTGTATTTAAACTTTGAATGTTATCAAGTCAGAGGATAAGAGTTTAATAAAAGTTAGTTAAGGTTTTATCTAGCTTGTTGTTTCAATTATCTATGAATTCTTCCATATAATATTTCTTCAGCTGTAAATATATCTTTACCCCTCCTTGCAAGATTAACTATTATATAACCAACATTAAGAGGAAAATGCATAATACCATACTTTTTCATGATATCTTCGGCAACTATATGATCAGAGGGATAATCAATTCGTAATCCCTCATTTGAAGTGTTTGTATGCTTCTCATCCAAATTCAAGGGTCTCCTAGCTTTCCTGTGTTCAAAAGATATACCAAGAGAGATATTAGCTCAAGACAACATTCTAATCAAGAATTAATGAGATAAGAATGAATACATAATTACATTCCAAAAAGTAGGGCCAAGCAACTAAAAAAGAAGGGAAAAACGTAACGATGAAAATTTTCCCCAATGGGCATATCAGGTCGTAGGATATTGAACTCGTATGTCAATAGATTTCTTTTTTTTTTTTTTTGATAACCATGGGTGTCCGGGCCAACTTTCACGCCTCGACTAATCTCACGGCACTGCTTAATGATCATGGGAACCTTCAACCCTAAGGCTCGAACTATATATCAATAGATTGATGGAATAGTACCAACCCACAATCTCATATGATATTTCCATAAGGAAAAAAAAATTGCATGCATCCATGATCCGTATCATTTCTGGTCTCTGATACCATGAAATGCACCTTTAAATGCATAATTTAAGAGGATCGTGATCATGTTACTTATTATGAAAAAGCCGGAATGCATTAGTTGTAATGGTTTGAGCTAACTAAAAGTTCATGCAGAAATCATCAACAGGTTTTCGTCAAACCAACATGCAAGAATTTAATTTCCATTGAATGTTCAATCTTAGAAAGAAGAAAAAAGATTTGCAGATTACAAAAGAAAAACACTTAATGTTTCCTTCAATCTTCTGTTCTAATACCTTCACACAATAATCCGTGATTGTCCTTCTTGCCCCTAAAAATCAAAAAGCTGAATAAGCTTATCCAAAAAAAATAAACACATGGCTCATTCACATTAGAAAATCTATCAACAATGAGAAGAAATATTTACATACAACTAAACTCAAGAAACCTTTATCAAATACCTGAACTCTATCAGATATCCTTTCCTCTTATCACTCAACCTAGAAAGTCTTTGATAATTATTATCAATTTTATTCTTAATTCCCTATTTTGAATTTATGAATGGACCAAAGGATGAATCCTAACAGGTACACAGAGATAATTCTGGGATGCAGTTCGATTGATGCATATTCTTGCCCAAATTCTTAAGGCATCCAGGAGATTTATTGTGCCTGAAGGCACAAGAATGAAGGGCAATCAAGATTAAAATATTTCAGAAGCAAGGAGAACAGAATTGGAGAAGATAGACTAGAGGGAAGAACAAAAAAAATAGAAAAGAAAAAAGCAGCAATCAATGCACTCATTAGAACCTAGGCACAGAAACCATACATAAGCACAAAGGATGACCGTGTCTAGACCAGTTATGCAAACACGTTGATGGAATAGGGGACTTTCTGGCCTGAAAAGAACTGACCTGAAGAATGAAAAGTTGACAATGTTGCTGCCAATCTGTGATAAAGTGAATGACCGCTAGGGTTACATTTAGTCAAAACATGTCAGCTGATTAAGCCCTAAATACTACTATGAATTTATGAGTTCATCATCAAAGTGTAGCAAGTGCTTTCTCATAAAAATCTGAACTAATAAGTGTACAACCATAGAATGCAAGTATGTGGCCAAAATTGCGTATAAAACAAACTTAATTAGCAAAATCATAACATAATTAAAAAAAAATTAGTCACCTTTTCATTAGTGACAGCAATGTTTCATCATCAGAATCCTGCACTTTTGCCATATCAGAGTCATTAAGATCCTCATCTCTCAAATGCATGTTGCCTTCATTTATTTTCTGTCGATGAACACGTAAGCCAAGTTGCTTAAGTTTACGAGAAACTTGGGCAGCTGTAAGCGCATCATCACCAGCCAGAGAACTTGCAATAATGTGGGCACACCTTTTATGGCCTTTAAACCTATAAGCAAACAAATCCAATTTCATTTGAAAAAGAAAAAGAGGACACTAGCATCAATTGTTCCAAAAGCACACTAGTCAGCATCAATTATGCAGAAGGAAATAAAATTTAAGGCATGTGTATGCTACTGGGGAAATTAATTAAGCACTCACTATTCAAATAAAGCTCTAATAGTTTCCTCCTGGTCTTTGCTGAAAGCAAGTACTCTTTTTCTTGTGTGCCTAAGAAAATAACCATAATTCAAAAATTTACTTACAAAAATGAAACAGAAAATAGCTGAACTGAGATTACACATTCAGGAAAAAGCAAAAGCATATTCTTTTTATTCCAAACACAGTTTGCAATTTCACAACTACTGAAGCAAGAACTCAAACCTTGTTGTGCTCAAAATTGATCTCATAACAGAGTACACAAAATAATGTTAAAAAGCTTACTGATGCCACAAATACTCACAAAGATTTCCTCAATAACTTCCCTGGATTGTTTGAAGAAACAAGAGGAGCACTTTCTTCTCCAACTGCTCTAGCTTCTTCCACAAGTTGATTTGTGCCATCAGACAAAGGTACATCAACTTGAAGCATCCTTTTCTTTGGTGCAATTTTCAAACCTAGCTGCTTAAGCTTATTCGAAACTTGGACTGGAGAAACTTTACAATCAGGATCATGGGCTTTGGCAATGAGACAGCTACAATGTCTTATCATCTTTGAATCTAAAGAAGCAGTATTTGTCAAAATGGATGCCATGCAAACTATTTAAGAAACTGCTGAATAAAATGAGAAAAGATGCCCTGAGAACAAGTCTTCTCTTTCTTTTAGAAACTCTTTCAAACTCTTGTTCTAAATGATGCCCTGCCCTGCGAGCATGAAAACATCAGTCAAGGACTTTCTAAATGAGATGTAAGAAAAAAAGTAGTTTTTCAAAGCTTTTACTGTTGGACATCATACTTATCAGAATTTCTCTTCCCATCAATTTCACCACTTGGAATAGGAGTGATGCCTTCCTCCACCTCAATAAAATTATCATCATTTCTGTCCTCAAGAGAAAAAAGGATGGCAACTTGTAAGTTATTTCCTTGATAACTAAGCATTGGCAGTATTTTTGTACTATTCCAATTATATCACAAAACTTAAATAAAATACTTTTCTCCCTCTTTATGAAAAGAAACACAAATATCTAAATAAGGCCACTCTGCCTATGGATGATTGAATATGCTAAACAGTTCAGATGTTTAGCAAAGTTCATGAAGGAAAATGAACTACGAAACTTAAGAACCAATATAACAATTTTTAGAGCGGAAGAACCAATAATAACATGAATATTAAACATCCATAAACACATCTTACTTTTCATATACAGACTTATGAGAGATCACAGCATCAGCTTCATCCTCCCCAAGTGCATCCGCTAGACTTCTATGCATCCATCCCTTGGCCTGTGTTGAGCCGATTTCTCCATGCCTTGAAATATTTCCCCATTTTCCACTTTCTGTCTTCAAACTTCCAAGTTCTTGCAATAAAGATTGTGAAGTGATGTAATGGCATTCTCTACGGCTTTTCCAAAAGAGAATTTCCACAAAGAGAAGTGGCTGTCTTTTTGTTTTCCTTAGCATTTTTCTAACTAAATTTTAAGGAAACAAACAATATTTTCATAATCCTTGCATGGACATGACTTCTGCTCAACCAGGATATTGTGGAATATGGTGAGGAGTGATAACTACAAAATTTAATCAAATAAGAAATGTACAAATAAATTGCATTTGCTTCAATTGCTGCGTACTAGTCATAAATAAGATGTTTTTTTAGAACTAACCTGGTATATCATTGGAGAGAGCTCCAAATCATCACAGATATTCCGTAAATGCTTAAGACGGTTATCGTATAACACTACAGAGCTCCAAACCTGGTATAAAACTTAAGCAACCAACATAAATTTTGTATAACATGGTTATTTGAAAAAGCAGAAACCAAGGTAGACACCTTAAAATCAACTTTCATCAAGCGCAGATGCTTGCTCATCACCTGAAGAATCATCAGTTCCATAGTGAAGATCATCGGTAGGATGTTTGGCCTTTTGGACATCCATATGTGGCAGACTGCCTTCAAGGCTTCCTGACCCAAGCACAGGTATTTCAGGCTCGTCAATCTGTATGAAGCCTTCTTGTCTCCCATCAGGAATTGAATTTTCTAATCTTTCTTTCTGTGACATGTTCAGATCTGCAGATTGTCCACAACTGGAGACACCAATTTCATTCTGAATCACAGAATGATCTCCATGTTCTTCTTTTTCCTTCTTGTCACTCAATGTTTTCTTCTTCTCCTTCTTGATTTTCTAGAAACCTAATCACAAAAGAATTTACAAGAAATCAATGCAGATCCTTATAATGAAAACATTTCCTACGTTGACATTCCAACTTCTTAGAGATATAGCAAATACATTCTACCGATTTTAGATTAACTCAACAAAGCCTTAAACTCAAATTATTAAGGATTTCTTGTTCATAAAGTGGCTATATTTTTACACTGGTCATCCACCTACCGCAACCCTCCTTTCTCCAAGCATGGGACCAGCTGTTCAAGAGAAACTACATTAAAAACGAAACTTGATATAAATTACAACCTTCCAAAGATCCCCGAGTCATTCAGAAGAACAAAAAAGGCCCTTAAGCAAGCTAAGAAACAATGTGTATTTGCCTTTGAAGAATAAAAATCACCAGATAAAAGGCAATATTAGCAAACAAAGAATCTGAAGACCATAAATAATAAAAATGTATATGTACATGTGCTTTGACTGAGAGGATGGTGCACATCTATTTGGGATGTGGGTTCCACCCCTGTTTGGGTCCCACGTTGTTGAACAGATAACTAGGGAACCTTAAGTGTGTGTGTGTGTGTGAGAGAGAGAGAGAGAGAGAGAGAGAGAGAGAAGAAGAGGAGAAACACCAGAACTGCTTCAAGCAATAATCTTTCTATAAGGGTGAGCGAACCCCAAAATTTCACTGGCCTATTAGAGCCAAACATAAGCCATTGGAACCTTATTCAGGGGCTGTACAAGATCTCAGAAGAGGAGTTGGTGCGAGGCTCCCCTATCAATACTCCCCCACAGTGAGCAGAACTGGAAATTTTGCTCCAGGTGCAGATAGTCTCAATTGCAAAGTATGTAGGTGGGATATAGGAACAGCAGCAGGTCTCCATCAGAGATATCTGCATAAAATTACTAAAATTGTAGAGACTCCAGTATAGGTAAAGGCATATGCATTGCCTGACATTATGTTTAACAAATAAAATTACTAAAGGAAATCAATGATCATTTTACTAGAATACCATTAACTTTGAGTTCATGAATATATATAGTCATTTATACAGCTGTAAGCACTTTGAATTAATAAACAAAAAGAACAGGACGGTCATTATGCACTCAGCCCACTTTTATCAGCAAAAAGAACAGATTCTCCACTCAAGATTAGCCCACAAAATAAAACATAACATACCCTTAATGTGCCATGAGCCTGAAGATTCTCCATAAGCTGTAATAACCGCATATATCATCCCACCAAATCTGCAAGATCACTGATCAGAATGATGGAATTAGTTGCGTCTAGATCCTTACACAAAATATTGCTTTCTTTGAATGCATTCATAACTACAAAAATTTTGGGGCAAGTTTGTCTTGGTTCATCATCATGATGCCCTATATTGGTTATAATGCTTTAGAACAGATAATAAAGATTTCCTATTTTTCAATGCGGTCAAGAATTTCAATGCAGTCGTGACATTGTATTCCACCATTGACCAGATGATGGTACTATTATAGTTTTAAAAAGCGCAAGGTACAATTAGGCACAAAAAGTCTCCTATAGCTTAGGCTCCAGGCACAAGACAAGGTTTGCATCCGAATGATGTGAAATATGACCTTAAATGCATATCAATTTTATAAAATATGATTCAATTAATAAGAAACTTAATATTTCTAACATTTAAAAGAAACATTCAATAAAAGAGTAATAAGATTATATAAATTTCAAGACAATCAGAAATTTGAAAGCAACATTCATCAGTCACTTGTTGATGTTGCGGTGATATATCTCTATTGCTGGCGGGTGCATCTCCCAACTGTTTTTCACTGCTAAAGGCCATAATTTCATCTTCTGAATTGTCATGTTTGAAAGCAACATAATCTTCAATTCCAGCAACTTCCAACTCATTGGATAGGAGGGTGTGTCCATCCCTACAAATCAAAGTTCAGAGGTTTAGGCGCCACAATGAAAAATGCAGGTTGTTTTTAATTATGTATGAATTCTTCCATGCAATATTTCTTCAGTCATAAAAATATCATTACCACAATGAAGAAGATCCAAACGATTATATTACCAGCATTCCTGTAAAATGCAAGGTTTCCACATGTCACATAAATATTCACTGAGATCAAGGGACCGCAAGTTGGAAAGATTTCCAAGTTGAGTGATAAGAACTCTTGTAAAATTGGGATATTAAATAGAGAATTATCTTCTACTGACACAAACTGATCATGAATTGAATTTCATAATGTATACATGGACATAATTACCTTCAAAACAACTGCCACTGAGATTAATGGATTGCAAGTTGGAAAGATTTCCAAGTTGGGTGGGAAGAATTCATGTAAAATTGGGGAAAGACAGAATTATATCCTGCAGAGACAAACTAATGAATTTTAACTTGGTACATATACGCATATAATTACCATCAAAAAATTGCCGACTGAGATCAAGGGATCACAAGTTGGATAGATTTCCGAGTTGAGTGGAAATACTTCCTGTAAAATTAAAGAGAGAATTATATTGTGAAATTCTGCTGAGACAAACCAACTGATTGAATTTAATATCATAAAGTGCTGGCGCGTATTTATTTATAATATGATTAATTACATTCAAAGTAATCGCCCCTGAGATTCAAATGCTTCAAGTGCTGCAACTCTGCCAATGAAGTACCTATCTTAGCTCTCAAACATGGGAAATTGCCTATTTCATTTAAAGAAGAATGAAGATCGAGCATGATCACATGAATTCTTCCATATAATATTTAATGTTTTATTTTTATTCATATATAATTAAGAGATATTAGCTGAAAACAACATTCTAATCAAGAATTAATGAGATAAGAATGATACATACATTCCAAAAAGTAGGGATTCTCACAATAAGTTTCATCATCCGAGCTTTGCATAAGTTTTCCTTCAATCTTCTGTTCTAATACCTCTTCTCACAATAATATGTGATTCTCCTTCGCCTCTAAGAATCGGGGACGAGGCGCACAAATGCCCCCGTATTAGGCGCATGTTCCCATTATTCCTAAACTTTTCCAATCCCAAGATAATCGACGCTTATTTCCGTATTCGGCCATGCCTGCATAGAAAACGTCACGGATAGGCAAACGCCCCATTAAAACCGCTTGTTACCATAGACGCGTTCCCGCGATTGAAGGCAAGAACGCCATAGTATCTCCCGACCAAAAAGAGTTCAAGAGCAAGGTGAGATACACAAGAACCTCGAGGCATTTATTATACAATCTTATGTCTAAAACCATGTCGAATAAGCTACCTCTAAAAAGGAAACACATGGCTCATTCACCTTAGAAACCTTTACATAAAATTAAACTCAAAGAAACCTTTATCAATATCATATGAAGTACCTGCTAAATTTGACTCATTGGAAATAAACATGTCTCAGATGTTTGGCACCGTATCAACAGAGTGCCTGCTTTTAGTAGTAGCATTTAACACATGTCTGTCATGGACAAGCATAAAACCCACCCTGTGACGCTACCGAACACACATGCAAACAAGTATATATAATAAAGAATCCCTTACTAAAGATTTAAACACTAAGTCGCACCTTCTCGGGTAATGTTCCACTTCGCATGATTGTTTGAACACCGATCTTGATTGTAGGATCTCCCATAAATCGTAAAAAAACTCTATTTTCGCCAAAGAAACCATTTGAGTCAATAGATCGCTTGATCCAAAACTCGACACTACCCCAGGAGTCGCAAGATAATTGGTGTGTAGTTGCTCCACATAGATTACATACGTAAAAATCAATTATAGACACTAATAAAATTAGATCCGCTTCATATGATTTCGATCCTGCAAGATCATCAGATAAAATCTATGTTGTACTTACCGGTTTCGATGGCTAAAGCTACTTTACAAAGAATCTACACTTGCTTCACAATTGGACATCAAACCTTTTAAACTTTGTTATACTTGCCCAAATTTCTCTTTATTGACAAAGAGCTTCAATGCTTCCTACGCCGTAAAAAACATAGTGTTCTCGCTTTTGCTTAGTCTCACCATCCCATTTCACACTATGGCATCCAAGGTTAATGCTATTATAACATAGCATCAATGGAAAAAGAAATTTTGTTTCTACAAAGCAAATAAGTTTCTCGAATGAGTCGACTCGGTATTCAACCCCAGCGACTTGATATCTTTTTCCTATATAATTGATTCTATGAAGGGAGAATTAAAAAAAAACCGACAAAAATTACTAAACCCATTAGGAAGAACAAAAATATTAAGTCTTACATATGATATAGCGAAAATAACATGTTTAAAAGGCTTTAAACAAAGCATAACATAAGAAACATAAGCCAATGACTATCAAATATGGTGCCAAAGTTATTTATAAGAAGATCTAGTTCAAGAAACACACCCTACATTCAAGCTGTCCCCCATACCGAATAAACCTAATACCTCAAGCATTCATCACCTTCTCGATCCTTGAGATTCTCGCTGAATTGTGTTCCGCAAAGACAAAAATCAAATTATATTCATCAATATGACTAAAAAATAAAAAGAAAAAGTCCATTCTAACACTAAGAGAGTTACTTTTCTCGACACGAAAATACTTAGTATGCTTTCTCTAATTGGGTTCTCAGTTATTATTAAAGATAATTAAACTAAGTCGATCGAGCTTCAATAAAGGCAAATTGTAAGCAAAAGAAAGATAGAAAAAATAGTCATAACTATTGTTTCCTCAACTATGATTCTCAAGCCATAAATATCAATCTTATATACAATTAGTTATTATATTAGGTACATTGAAACATTCTAGGCTTCCTTAGTAGTTAAATGCGTTTCCAATTAAACAAAATATAATATTTCTATTTGAAAATCTTATTTTTATCAACATATATCATGGAAGGTAAGTTAATTAATAAAAAAGGATTTAAGCAATAGAAAGTGACTACTAAGGTAATACATTATTTTAAAAAAACCAAAGAAATTTTGACAAGTCTTACCATTTAACTTTGGAAACTCCTTCATAGTCTATTCATACTTATTGTTGTTGTCACGTACAATCGGTCTTTTATCTTATTCAAGAACTTGAAATAGGCATATCTCCATGAACTATGAAGTAGTAAAGTGCCACAAACTCCCCAAATCCACCAGAATCCAAGAACAATATTTCCATAAAACATATATCATTTGCATCATCTCGAATGTCATCTTTTTTACCATTAAGACCAATGAAGGAGACTTCTCTAGATTTGTCTTCATCTTCTAGACATCTTTTCAAAAGAGGTGGCCCACAAAGTCCAAGATTTCCCTCATATGTGGAAGCATTAAAGCTTTGTAACTGAGTGCTAGATGGAATTTTACCTGATAAGGTGTTATTTGATAAGTCTAAAACACTTAGACCGGCTATTTGAGCAAGACTATTTGGAATTCCACCACTAAGCTGGTTTTGAGACAGATCAAGAAATCCAAAGGATTTCACTGACCAATTGCAAGAGGTATTGGTCCAATCAAATTATTTGATAAGTCTAACGACACCAATTCAATCAAATCTACATTTCTGTGAGGAATTTCTCCTAATTAATTTGTTGCTTGAAAAATCAATGCTCTTCATGAGCCTTAGAGTTTTTCTATACTCTAATTCCTTTCCTTTCCATTGAACCAATGTATTATCAACATAGGAAAGTTGTATATCGGAATTGTAAACTATTTCGTCATAGGCAATGATCGGACTTCCCTTCTGAGCCATGGCAGTTAAATTTTTAAGACATTTTGGTATCCTTCCCGACAGACTGTTACTAGAGGTCCAAATACCTGAATCTTTTAGTTGACAAAGACTTAAAGGTATGCTTCTATCAATCTTATTAGATCTCGTGATTGAGCACAATCAGATGTGACAAATTATCTCCTATCCATGAAGGTATTCTTCTTGACAATTTGTTTTTTCCCAAATCTACAAGATGCAAATCTCTGCAATTCTTTAAGGATGAAGGCAATGCTCCAACTAAATTATTGTTACGTGAATGCACAATTTGCATAAGATGCAACAAGCTTCGATTGATTTTTTTATTTTCCCGTAAAATTATTATTTGCCAAATTGAGAACAATTAAATATTTCCACTGCTTCCAACATTGGGGTAGTTCTCCTGACAATCTATTACTTGAGAGATCAAGATGGGACAAACCATAACGAGGCTGGTTGCTAATCCCACATGATAAAGAAATAAAGCCTGAAAACATGTTGCTGGAGAGATCTAACCATTGAGCATTGAAAACAGATTGTGGTATGGAACCTTCCAAGAAGTTCAACTCAACCATTCCCAAATCGACTGCATGCGCTAACTGGGCAAAGTGCTCGAAATGTGATTGTTGAAATATTTAAATCAAACTAAATCTGAACCGAATCCCAAAACGTGACCGGGAATGACACCTCGTAATTCCGTATGCAGATATCAAGTACTTCCAAATCTTTCGAGTGAGAAGCCAATGATAGTTCCTGTACCACTGCAAGAGGCCAAACTTATATTTCCAAATGCGGCTTTGAAACAGTGAAACTTTCGCTTCACGCTTCAAAAGCCATCAAGGAGTTGAAAGATAAGTCCAAGTACCACAATGTGGAGACCAAAAGGTGATTTGTCGACACAAGATTCTTTGCAACAATTCAAGGAATGAACAACTCATGAAGTTGAGCTCAGTCAGTCTAATACTTCCGTAAAGTTCCACTTTTAGGTGATTGTATCCAAGACTTAACTCTCTCATCGCGGAAAATCCGCAAGACGGGGAAATAACGCCTCCGAATCGACATGAGACAAATCTAAACCCTAATGTGTTATTGTATGCTAGAAAATCTATTTCTAGTAGTCCCGTGAGATTATTAGAAGCCAATACCACTTTTTAAAAATCGCGCAAATCTTCTTTAGGACTCGGGCATCTCACCTTCAAGTCGATTTCCGCAGAGGTCAAGAGACTCAAGAGAAACCACGCTGCGTGCTAACCGGAATCAACCACGTAGTCGTTTAGAGATAGGTCCAAATCAACAAGGTTGATATTAAACAACTTGGGAATTTCACTCAAGTCGGGACACCGAAGAGAGATGAAGATATGCTCGAGTAGTCATGTTTCCAAAAGCATCCGAATTGAACCGCGCCTTGTTATTCTAAAGATCCAAATGAATAAGATATTCTGTGAAAATCATAGCCGGTAAAGCATATGCAATTGAACCATTTAGATTATTAGAACAAAGGTCAAGATGAATAAGGCTGCTGGTATTGAATAAGTTGAACAACCATGGGTATATTGAACAAGTGAGATGATTCGAAGAGAGATCAATCACAAGAAGAGAAAGAGAAGAATCTGAGCGTGGGAATTGGATATTGTTGGAATAACTCGGGAGGAAGCCGAGAATGGCTCAAGTGTAACTTAGTTAGGGAAGACATTTTATTAATTGCTTGGGGCCAATGGATTGCTTTACTAAGATCAACCTCCAACTCCAAGTCATGTTTTAACAAAGGAAGGCCAGAAGCCAATCAAGGTTTCCACAGTTCATACCCATCAAGAGCCAAGATGAAGGATTCCAAGTTTGGAAAGATTTCCGAAGCCGAAAGGGGAATAATTCCTCAGAATAATTTGGGAAATTAAGATAGAATTATATTCTCGTTTAGACAACTCGATCGAATTTAATATCATAAGGTATGTATGTATGTATATAATTACCTTCAAAATCATTGTCGCGAGGATCAAAGGATTGCAAGTTGAAAGGCTTTGAGTTCAATGGGAATAATTCCCTGTGAAATGGGGAAAAGAGGTAAGTATATTCTATTAATTAAGACAAAAGGATGAATTTTCAAAAGGTATATATGTATATAATTACCTTCTAAATGATTCCCGCTGAGATCAAGGGATTGTAGGTTATAAAGATTTCCGAGTTGAGTGGGAAGAATTCCTATAAAATTGGAAAAGAGAATTATATTCTAGTGAGACAAATGATGAATATATATATATATATATTACCTTTAAATATATTCCAACTGAGATCAAGGGATTGCAAGTTGGAAAGATTTCCGAGTTGAGTGGGAATAATTCCTGTAAAATTGGAGAATATAGTATGGAACATATATTTGCATGGAAATCTAAATAGAAAAATATTCCACAAATATATATGGTACAAATATATATATATATATATATATATATATATATATAAAGAGAGAATAATCACAAAGCAAATCCTAAAACACATCATATATGTTTAGGTATCCAAAACATTACACCCAATTAGGATTAGTAGTGAACCATAAGATCAAGTCTATCACTTTAACTTTATTAAAATCCCTAAAAGATCGATGATGTTCCAGTCACAAAACCTTTCAGGTCAAATCAAATAAATTTTTGTCCCCAACCTCTAATATGAAGAAAAGAATTGCGTTCTGCCGGGACAAAACATATGAATTTAATTTTCGTAATGTATATATGCATATAATTACCTTTAAAATCATTCCAACTGAGGTTCAAATGCTTCAAATGCTGCAACTCCACCAATGAAGGACCTATCTTACCCCCCAAATAATGGCCATAAAGATCAAGCATGACCACATGACCCGTCTGGTTGTTACACTCCACTCCTTTCCATTTGCAACAATCTCTTGTGTTTTCCTCATTCCCCCACGAAGAAAGCCATCCATAGTCATCGACAACACCTTGTTTGAATCTACAGAGTTTCAAGTTTCTCCCTCTCTTTGCACCCAACTTTAGCATAACAGCCTTTGAAACACAACAAAAGCAGAGAAAACGCAAGAAAATATTGGAAGGGGCTTCCACCCATGTCCAACACAAAGCAAGTTTAATGTAAAATTGCAAGTTTAATGTAAAATTGCAAGTTTTGGTTTTTGATTTCCAAGCAAACCAAGCATTGACTTATATACCATTCCCCGCAACATGTTGAGTACGGGCCCAAAAGAAAAGAAACCTCTAAGGTTAGAATCTTTGCTAATGTTTATATTATTTTTCATGTTTATTAAAATACTATTTTTTATTAATAATATTTCAGGTAAATGTTTATTGTATTATTTATATTATTAGAAAAAAAATTAGTGTATGAAATCCCTTTTTAAAAATAATTAATGAATGTAACCATCACTTTTCACTTTTAATTGTAAAATACCTTTCTTCATATAAATATACAAAATTTCATATTATAAGTTTGCTTTTTTTTTTTACATGTTATGATTCGTCTGTCGTACATGCATCACTCTTTTTTTTGTAATTTTTTACCTTATATATAAATGATTCTAAATGAATAATAAGTTTTTAAGTGGAATAATAATGATAAATTATGTAGGCAACGAAGTTAATTAGGAAAGATAAATTATATATTTTATTAAAAATGTTAAAAGTTATAAAATATAGATATTAATACTTTACTAAATCCATAAATTTTACTAAATAAAATGAAATTTTGAGAAATGTTTTTAAAATGTAATTTGTTGTTAAAGTTTTTAAAACATTATTATTTATTTTTGACAAAAAAACGTAATATCCATTTAAAAATTGAAAGTAGAGAAATTCTTATAAAGTTATTTTCTATAATTTTACCAAAATTTTGGGCTAATTTATCTAGTTATCGATTTATTTGAAATTTCCATGGAAGTTGGGCCTCTTATTCTTTTTTTTTATCATTTTTCATCAAGTTTTCTTTTTAACATAAAGAATGTTTATTCATTAATCCAGGTCTAACTCAAAACAATAAGAGCTAAGGTGGCAGGCGAGTGGGAGGGTTCAGGTTCGAATCTCACAAGATAAAAATTATGGCTAATAGAATATTATGATATAATGTAAAATAACATGAAAAAAAGTAGGTTAAAATATTTCCTTAATTTAAAATTAACAAATACTTATATGAATGAGTAAAATTTTACTCCAATTTGAACATAAAATAAAGAATAAAATTAAATTAAAAATAAAAATGAACAAAAATTAAGAAAAAGTGCACTATGGAACGAAGAATGAGTCAATTTAAGAATGTTACTGGGGTTAATTCAAATAAGGCACAAGGAGTGGCAAGAGCGAGAAGCAGTGGTTGCAATTGTCAATAATTTTTAGAGGGGAAATAAAAGAAAGATCCTACAGTAAATTTTTCACTTGTTACTATTTTATTACTACTTCAATTAATTATGATAATAACCAAAAAATGTGTCATGGCTTTTTAAAATCTCTCTTACTACAACCAAGACTAGGCACTTTAAAATATTATCATCATTGTTCGTCTTTTGAAATGAAATATATGTGGAAGTCGAAGTTCAAATTTCCAAGTCTTTTTAACAACTTTTTATCCACTCTTTCTATCAACATAACTAGCATGCAAAGTAGAGGCTTTGAGTGTCTATTTTCTATTTTATATCCATCATGTCTTAGTAAGATGTACAATTGACTTAAAAGTCTTTATTTTGTATTTTACTTAATCTCTATTGTCTTAGCAATATTAAAATGGTTGATTATGATTATAAATTTTATTTATTTTGAATCTTTACTAAAACTAAGATGAGGGGGGTACTTGGTTGAGTTGATCGAGGGGAGACCTAATAAGCTCTGATTGGGAAAAAGCTAAAAATTGTACCTTTTTTAATGAAAGGCTCTTCTAAAAATATTCAAAATTTCATTTTTCTCCTAACGATCCGGGATCATATTTTTATCCGATGGAATGGCATCCTATGAGCCATGGTTTTTCTTTGTTTTGATTTTTTCCCGGGCGTGCACATGAAGCAATAATAAACAATTCAAATATATGGTGGAAGAAGATAAAAAAATTATCTATTAAAAAGGAATAATAATTTTTTTAAGTAAAAATATTCTTTATCAAATTCTTACCCTATTTCATCTCTCAAATTATAATTTCAATCAATAAACAAAAAGAAGAAGAATATCAAAATAAAAATATTTTAAAATATTATTCTTTACATAAAAGTAACTATATAAATAGAGAATATTTGAAGTAAAAAAATTGTTTATGAATTTTAAATTTTTTGTTTTTATTTTGCTCTAATTTATTTTTGTTATGAACCTAAAAAGACTATCCATATTTTTAGAATTAAAGATTATATATTTTAAAAAATGAATAATATTAAAGATTTAAAAAACATGTAACTTAATAATTTTAAGCAAAAGTTATTTTTTAACACCTCTTTCATTACTTTTTTTTTATCTCAAGTATTTTTAAATAAATAAAGAACGATAATTGTAATAATATATATATATATATATATATATATATATATATATAGTATATATATATATATATATATATATATATATATATATATATATATATATATATATATATATATATATATATATATATATATATATATATTTATGTTTTGTATTTACCTTAGGGAATTAATTATTCTTCAAAGGTCTATTTTAGAATAATATTTTTTTCCTTGTTTATGGTTATATAATTTTATAATTTCATATTCTGGTAATTTATTTGTGATCATTTTTCTATATATGTGCATTATTTATATATCTATCTATAATGTCTATATTGGTAAACTAACCTTTAATCAACTAATTCTAATAAGCTATTTTACCAAAAAATAATTAATAATCAGTTACCAGCTATAAGCTACCAGCATCAACTACCAACTACCAGCTATCAACTAAAACAAATAGGACCTAGGCATTTTAAAATTTATATCTAAGAAGATTCTTAGAAGATATCATCATTATTCATATTTTGAAAGGAAATATGTTTGGAAGTAGAAATCTTGTTTTTCAAGTCTTTTTCATAACTTTTTTTCCACACTAAGTTCCTATCAACATAACTTGCATGCAAGGTAATTAACTTCGAATCTTTATTTTGTATTTTATCTAAAGTCTATCTAAAACAATTGATTATCAATATATATTTATTAATTTTATATCATTATTTATTTATTAATTTTGTAAGATTTAAATATGTGTGGGAGTGGAAGTCTTCTAAGATTTTAATGTTCTTCAAGTTTCCAAGTCTTTTGAATAACTTTTTATTCACGCTAAGTCCCAAAACATAACTCGCATGCAAGGCAATTGACTTTGAGTCTCCATTTTGTATTTTACATAATGTCAAATTCTATCAACATAACTTCCCATCATGTCTCAGGTAAGAGAATTGACTTAAAGTCTTTATTTTGTATTTTACTTTAAAAAGTTTATTGCCTTAACAAGACTAAAGTGCTTATTATCATTATTTATTTTATTAATTTGGCATTTTTACATTTAAATTTCTACTACAACTAGGACTCGGTATTTTAAATTTTATATCTAAGCAGCTGATAATAGCATCATTATTCATCTTTTTGAAACCAAATATGTGTGGGAAATAGAAGTCTTTGTTTCCAAGTCTTTTAATAACTTTTTTCCACACTAAGTCCTATCAACTTTATCTTGCATGCAAGGCAATTGATGATTCTAGTCTTATTTTGTATTTTACCTAAAGTCCATCTAAAATGTAGCTTGATTATCAATATATATATATATATATATATATATATATATATATATATATATATATATATATATATATATATATATATATATATCTTAATTTTTATACTATTATTTATTTATTAATTTTGTATCTCTATGATGGATGGTATTTATTATTATTGTTGTTATTATTATGGCAAAAAACTTAGGAAAACTTATGTTCCACCTGCTGATTTGGGAATAAATACAAAAAAGGTATAAAGAATGTAAAATACATGGTTCAATACGATTTCATAGAAAATAATTGTGTTTAAGATATAATAATATCTAGATACTACCTTAATGTCCTAGGTACTACCATGATGAACAATATCAAGGTAGCATCTGCGCTTTATTTAAAGAAGATTCGGGCCATTAGCATACCCCAACGCAGCACTCAAGATTCGACGGCTTAAAAGGTAAATAACCATTTCAGGCAAAATTCGGAATTTTTCTAGATCTCGGATGACGAAATGGATTTCACCGTTGGAATCTTCTCGCAAAATCTAGCTACCACGTCGAATTTCATCGAATTCCGAGATAGTCGAAATTTCACATTTTTCGAGGCACCGAAGAGGCTGCACTCGACGTACCTGGTCGCTCAAGATGCATGTGTTATGAGAGCTAGTCAAACAACAATAAGTGGGACCTAGAAGACATGTGACAACACATGATTTGAGGGAATCCAAGGTATGGATAATGTGATAAGGGAACTGGCAGTTTACTTTGTATTCAGATGTTGGCAAGAGAGGATATCCATCACTTATTCTTCCAACCCTGCCAGAGATGGTGAGTAGAAAAACCAAACGGTGAGAATATAGCTGCAGAAGTTTCCGCCTTCTTCAGATTTCAGATCAGACCATGCTTTGAAAGCAAGCTAAGATACAGCTTCATCCTCACATGTGTTTCAGATGGAGACCGGAATTAGGAGTTTCGACAACTCCAAGAGGCAGTCTTCTCCTACTTTGGTTATTTCTACCCTAAGGGCTTTGCGGGTGTATCGTTTCTCGCCCCAAGGGAATGTTTAATTGTATTTTGAACCATGGGAAGCCACATTGTGGTAGTGAAGACATTAACCTGACTTTAGAACTAGTTTTAGGTGGTAACAAAGGAAATTGGCAGTGAGTTATTCTCAGAATTGTAGCTCACATCAGCCGAACTCACTGCTGTGCTTTGAATTTCACCCGACCTCTATGTTCTGCTATAGTCCCTGCTTACCCCCGACCGCTCTGGGAACAGAGGTCCACTCAGCTTAAAGGTCGGCCAGCTAGAGGTCGGCCAATTAGAGGTCGGCCAGCCAGAGGTCAGCACTGCAGGTTAGCTCAAATGCAGGTCGCCTCGGCTAAGTCGCCGCCGCCAGTTTGACTACTGCAGACCTCCAATTTCAGTGTCATAACTTCTTCGTCCGAACCCCGTTTCTGGTGTTCTTGGACTCTATGGAAAGCCCATTGAGTCAAGATTCCAGCCATGTGCTTGTGGAGGGCAGTACATGAGCTCAGCCAGGTCAACTCATGTCGGCCAGGTCAGGACAGCTAGGCCAAGTCAGGTCAGCTCGGTTGGGTTTGACTACATGTGACCTCCAACTTTGGAAGCTCATAACTTCTTCGTCCGAACTCCGTTTCGGGTGTTCTTAGACTCTATGGAAAGCCCATTGAGTCAAGATTCCAGCCATGTGCCTGTGGAGGGAATTAGGTGACCTCAGCTAGGTCAGCTCAGCTCAAGCATGTCAGGACACCGGCTGTCAAGTCGCCTCCGTCGGGTTTGACTACGTTGTGACTCCAACTCGTAAGGTCACACCCTTCGTCCGAACTCCGCTTTCGTTTCGACTCATATAGAAAGCCCATTGAGTCACGATTCCAGACATGTGCCCATGGAAGGCAGTAGGTGAGCTCAGCCAGGTCAGCTCAGCTCAGCTCAGCCAAGTGAGGTCAGCTCGGCTGGGTTTGACTACGTGTGACCTCCAACTTCAGAAGGTCATAACTTCTTCGTCCGAACTCCGTTTTGGGTGTTCTTGGACTCTATGGAAAGCCCATTGAGTCAAGATTCATTCGGCGCCCGTGGAGGTACAAGATCATAAACTCGTTAAAACCGCAGTTTTACCGGGCGTGTGGTTGGTTGTTAAATACAAATAGTCGTTTTACACGACCACGTACGAATGCCGGTGGCGTATCGCGGCGCCGGTGGATTAATGAGCGCGGAGTCATGAGAAAGCCACAGTTGTTACGTTCGAACCAGCGAGGAGAGACGGCGATCGCTTCACACCAGACCAGGTTAATGTCGAACTCCGAAACCAAAAGTTTCGAAGTCGGCGGTTGCTCACGCCGGGCGATGACAAAACCAACCGTTCATGATCGCGTCGGAAATTGTCGGATAACCAAGATTGAGATCTGCGTCGTGTGTTGTTTGCTCAAATGAACACAAGGTAATATATACAACACATGTCAGATGATTAACAATACAATGTGTATCAAGAGTTCATATGTGGTTAATTATATCATCCATAATAATATGCCAATGATTCATAATATACAAGACATGAAGGTACCCATTGGTATCATGTGGTTTGATATAACAATATTCATCGCTGAGTTAGTGGTATATCTATTCATCCACTCAGCAATATGAACTGTCAGCTTCAGAATGTATTATGCCCATAGACTAACAGGTAAAATGATTCAAATATAAACAATGTTTCATGAGTAAAGAAAGTCTGAATTGGGTAAGAGATCCAATGGACATCCCAAAGCCTCCAGGTGAGACCATGCAATCCTGAAAGTTTGAGGTGAGATCCAATAGTTGTATCCAAAGCTCGTATAGAAATCCCGCATGTCCCAAAAGCCTGTGTGGTAAGATCCACATTTTGTCCTAGTTTGTTGTCCAAAGAAACACATCTGTCATGATACCACATAGACTGGGTCAAAGATAGATCTTGATCTATTCAGACTAGTCGTCACTATCACTTATCAAGGTCATGATCAAGTGGCTCCATATATAGAAGGTCACGAAACGTCATAGATATTGTCACACCTCATGAATGGTGAGGAGCCCATGATGACTGCCATGGCATGAAAACATTCTCACATTGATAATGATATTCCATGGTATCTGTCTGATGTCAAGTTTTTCGCGTTATTCACGTACGCACGAATGGAGCAACCCCAGAGAGATCATCACTGACTCAATCCTCATCACCCCGTCGGATCCCCCTTCGTAATATCAGCAGTTGTCATGCCCTTCCAAAGGTCGAGATACCATGCCCGTTGTAATCGAGAATATTTTTAAACAGAGTTAATAACTAGTTTTTTACTGATAGTAATAATATAGCAGCAAAAAGAACAAAGATCAAACTTTGTGAAAATTACAAATCGAACATTTGTAAGAGCAATTGATATATAATATGTCTCCATTATATGAGATGCAAACGAAAGATATCGGATAGTTCATGATCATTAAAGCTTTTATGGTTACAATGTTATCCTTGATGGTAAGATAAAGATGGTGATCAAAGCTATAAAAGACTACTGTAGGGCTGAGGATACTGGTTTTAGGCCAAGATCACAGGAGAACACACCAACGTCATAGTCATGTAATGAGTTTAGTATGCGAATTGGCCTGAACTCATGCTGGTGCCAACCAAATAGTATTGCACAGGTAAAGTATCACCTGCAGTTTGGTTTGCTACTGTAATTCACTGATCAGGTTTCTACGTCGTTATGATATGGTATTCCACGTCAGATCGCGCGACAAAAGCATTTAATCGCGCGGTGAGAGTATGCTACATGGTAAAGTGTATGTAGGAAGTGGAAAGTTAAGGTTAGAAAACATAACCTTAGGGTTCGAAAACAATAATGAACATGAAAAAATTTCGATATTAAATTGGAGTTGTATTAGTGGTTGGCAAGTAGCACCGCTTAAAGGAAAGGGGTGATGAAACTAATCCGCCTATAGAGGACCTTCTCTGGGTGGTAGACATATCGGATTCGATGTCATTCGATACGGATTAGGCTACGACCCAACGGGTCAAGCCAGCTGACGCACCTTGTGGTGAGTCATTGCTTACACACCAAAGGTATTTCGAGTTGTGTAGGTTGCTGATATGCATGTGGTTTGATGCATTCGCGCTGGAATTCCTGGACGAAATTTTAATTTTAAGTGAGATCGAAGACCCTTAAAATTATAATTTTCTCTCGAAAGTGGTAAAATAACAATTCCCGGGTCAAAATCCGTAATTTTTCTGTGATCTGATGATCGAAACGGATTCCACCGGGCTTGAATCGGTCTCGCAAAATCTAGCTACCACGTCGACTGGGCCGACCCAGACAATAATTTCACATTTTCGAGGCACCGAGAGGCGGCAGGCCTGCGCATCTTCGAGTGGCTTTAAGACGCATACGTGTCGGGCCGGTGAGCTGCGAAAAAAAAAGCTCAAGTGGGACCCATAAGAGACATGTGACAACACATGATTTGAGGGAAATCCAAGGTAGATGGATAAGGTGATAAGGGGTAATCCAAGCGAGCTCACTTGGGGACCGATTGTATGGCAAGTGAGAGGACATCTCACTTGACTTCTATCTTCTCCCAACCGGTTGGGAGAGAGGGGAAAGGAGAGAGAAAGGCAAACCAAATTTGAGAGGAATAGTTAGAGAGAGAGACTCTACCTTTTCTCTAGATTTCTAGGTGATTGGACTTGCGGTTTCAGGCGAAGTAAGAGGAAGAGTTCATCTTCACGACAAGGGCTTCTACGAGACGTGAGCCGTGAGCTGACAAACTCCAAGAGGTAAAGTTCCTCTCCACTTCTGCTATTTCTACCCTATAAAAACCCGAGAAAATTCTAATTTTCCGGAAAAGGGAAAAATGGTAATTTTGGTCAAAATCCGGAATTTTTCTAAATCTGACATCTAATCTGACTTCACCGCCGACCGCTCCCGCGAAATCTAGCTACTACCGCCGATTCCGAGACAATCTGAATTTACACGCTTTTGAGGTAACGAGGGTAATGCGATTAATTTGGCACATTTTGAGTGGTTCAAGAGGTGCCTCAGGTCGTGCAGAAGTTACTAAACAAGGAGAGCCAAGTGGGGCCCATGTGGACATGTGGCATCTCCTAAGTGGATGGAAATCCACTATTATTGATAAGGGATGAGATGTAATCCAAATGAACCAATTGTAGGTTAACATGTGGCAAGAGGAGTACTCTACCACTTGACCAACTTGACCCAACCGTTTGAGTGGGGGAAAAGAGAGGGAAAATAGAGAGAGAAAAGGAAAGAGAGAGAAAGGAAAGGATTTTAGAGAGAGAAGCTCCACATTCTCTCTAAAATTTCCTGGATCTGACCTTCTCAACCTTGGGTGAGCCAAGAGACAAAGCTGCTCCCCACCGGCAAGAGCTACGCTGCGGATACTTCGCTTGCGGAGTTTTGATAACTCCGGAGGTGTGGTCTTCCTACTTGGTTTATTTTCGGCTTAAGAGCCATTTAAAATGGTTTGGATGGTGTGAGGCCGTGAGTGGCCGTTTGGTCAATCCCAAAACTTGGGACTGAATGCTAAAAAAATTTTGGGACCCATTTTGGATAGTCCCGGACTGATTTCGGACTGAAAATGGTCCTTGTGTGCTTAATTTGTGTGTTGTTGCTTGATATTTGAATAACATGCAAATTGTGTAGGAGGTATAACCATCCGTGAATTGTTTATGTTGCATAGCTTTTATAAATATTCATGTGACATAAAATAAATAAGCATCGTATCATGCATTTGTTTATCGCCCATGTGGAGCCAATTTTGTATTATTGCCTCTCTCGGGAAGGATAACATGTTATCAGGTGGTTAAATTTTACTAATATATGCATGCTTGATATATTAACATGTGTTGTATGGAAATGGCATATTGCATTTCATATATGCACTGGCACCTTAGAATAGTAGGTGTGAGTGCATGACAAATAAAAATCTGGAGGGTCATTCAAACGATGGAATTCTTTGTAAAATTATAAAATAGAATTTTATTGAAGTCGTTCAAGAATTGTGTTGGGAAACTCTAACACCCACTGAGAGCTCATGAATTGTTTCTAGAGTTACCCAACACCATCTCGAGGATTGTCCAACGATGAGCATCTGAGGGTTGCCCACAATTAAAAACAAATATTTTTGTTTGAAGATTCATTTTCATACATGGCATAAGTACGTGCGAGGGAGTCAGAGCACTCGGCGACAATGGGATTGGTCATGTAGATATTTAAGTAGATCATGCATTTGCTTGAATGTGTTGGTTGCCATTACATGTGCACTTAGGTGGGGAGTAACCCATGTAGGGGAATTCAACTACTGGGCATTGCTCACCCTGTCGAGGGAAAATTATTTCAGGTATAGGGAGTGTTTGGGAAGACGACGCTCATTAGAGGCCGCTTTTGAGAAGAAAGTCGACATGTGGCTTTGATTACGTTTTTGTAAAACATGTATGAAATATTACAATCAAAACATGCTCAGACATTAAGAGCGATGTAACAACCTTTGAAACCATTGCAGTAGTTGGATATATTCGGGTGAGTATGATGATAGCCAATGGGGCCATTTTTATCATATACGGGTCTCATGATACGAGACACACAAAAGCCTCGTAGTCGGGATCGTGGTCACCCAGCACTTCTTAAAACGCGTCACACTAAGGGTCGTGGTTGGTCAGTTTCTGCCCTACGTGGGAATGTTTGGTTGTATTTTGAACCATGGAAGCTGCCACATTGTGGTAGTACACATTAACCGGACTTTAGAACTGGTTTTTGGGTGGGAAATAAAGGAAATTTGGTAGTGAGTCCTTCTGGTAAATTGTAGCCACATCAGTGAACTTGATGTTAGGATTTTTAAATTTCACCTCGGACCTCTATAGCTCTGGGTTAGGGTCCGTTTTACACCGAATGTACCTAAATTGAGAGGTCGGCCAGTTAGAGGTCGGCCAGCCAGAGGTCAACAGACCAGAGGTCAGCCGACCAGAGGTCAGCTCGGCTAGAGGTCAGCTCGGCCAAGTCAGGTCATCTCGGCTGGGTTTGACTATGTGTGACTTCCAACTTCGAAAGGTCATAACTTCTTCGTCCGAACTCCGTTTCGGGTGTTCTTGGAGTCTATGGAAAGACCATTGAGTCAAGATTCCAGCCATGTGCCTATGGAGGGTAGTAGGTGAGCTCAGCCAGGTCAGCTCAGCTCGGCCAGTTCAGGACAGCTCGGCCAAGTCAAGTCAGCTCGGTTGAGTTTGACTACGTGGGACCTCCAACTCTAAGGTCATAACTCTTCGTCCAACCTACTGTGTTCTTGGACTCTATGGAAAGCCTATTGAGTCAAGATTCCAGACATGTGCCTTTAGAGGGCATTAGGTGAGCTCAGCCAGGTCAGCTCAGATTGGCCAGGTCAGGACAGCTCGGCCAAGTCAGGTTAGCTCGGCTGGGTTTGACTACGTGTGACCTCCAACTTCGGAAGGTCATAACTTCTTCGTCCGAACTCCGTTTTGGGTGTTCTTTAACTATATGGAAAGCCCATTGAGTCAAGATTCCAGCCATGTACCTGTGGAGGGCAGTAGGTCATAGCTGTGGTCAGCTCGTACCGCCAGGTCGGGACACTGGCTAAGTCAGTCGCTTGGCTGGGTGTGACTAGGTGTGACCTCCAACTTCAAAAGGTCATAACTCCTTCGTCCGAACTCCGTTTCAGGTGTCGACTCTATAGAAAGCCCATCAGCCAAGATTCCAGCCATGTGCCTGAGGGTAGTAGGTGAGCTCATCCAGTCAGCTTAGCTCGGTCAGCCAGTCGACACTTTCGTCCAAGTCAGGTCGGCTCGGCTGGGTTTGACTACGTGTGACCTCTAACTTTGGAAGGTCATAACTTCTTCGTTTGAACTCCGTTTCGGGTGTTCTTAGACTCTATGGAAAGAAAATTTAGTCAAGATTCCAGCCATGTGCCTGTGGATGGCAGTGGGTGATTATAACCTTACTGAAAACCTATGTTTTTCACCAAGTGTGCAGGTTGTTTGGTTGTGTCGATGTAAATAGTTAGGTTTTGACATGACCATTGCATGGCATGTCATAGCTATCAGACGTGGGTATGGTATGGACTGAAGGATGGGAGGCCATGAGAGGCCATATGGTTAGTCTCCAAAAATCTTGAAAATGCTGATAGAGGATTTTTATGATCGTTTCACACGCCCAAGACTGCAGGGGTTAAGGTTTGAACCGTGAAACTAAAAAGTTTCTAGGTTTTGGCGGTTGCTCGATGTTAGACATGATCGGAACCAAACCTGCTCATGATTGTGAAGGGGTCGTGGAGGTACTCCCGCTGGATGGGTCCAAGATTGAGACCTTGTTATGTGTTATCAGTTGTACGACAACATGCGCGGTGAATATGACATGTTAATGGCTGTCGTATGATGTATTAACATGGGTCAGGTATTGAAGAGAATTATATGTATTAATTATAATTATCCATGGTATGAGATGCTGTGGCTGTAGCACTCATATATGCATGTAACATGAAGCGAAAATGCATTGCATCTTGCATTTCATAAGGACGGGCACATCATGCTGAGCTCGGGTGTGGGGTGCATGGTCTTGTTCATTCACCGGTGTCGTGAACAGTCGTGAGCTCCTGAAATGGACA
Organism: Tetrastigma voinierianum; assembly: GCA_016808115.1. Classification (NCBI taxonomy): domain Eukaryota; kingdom Viridiplantae; phylum Streptophyta; class Magnoliopsida; order Vitales; family Vitaceae; genus Tetrastigma; species Tetrastigma voinierianum. The sequence goes on from JAEQBH010006763.1 coordinate 378,203, forward strand.
AAGTCTAAGGTAGAGACTCACTGAGGTGTAAACGATCAAAATGATAAATTACATGCTTTGAAGCTGAGTGAAAGTAGTGCTTGGAATTTGGGTAAGAGACCCGCTGCATATCCGAAAAGTTCTGTATAGGTGTGAGAGACATGCGGTGTATCCGAAAAGTTCTGTATGGGTGTGAGAGACCCACGGTGTATCCGAAAAGTTCTGTGTGGGTGTAAGAGACCCGCGGCGTGAGCTGAGAAGTTTTGTTGCCCAAAAGAAAACACACGGTCATGGATATCACATGTAATTTCTGGGCCAGGTGGATAGAGCCTGGATTGACTAGTGATTAGCTGCCTATCGACACTCGTATCGGGGTACCGTGAGCCTAGCGGCTCATTATATGAGTGTCATTGGTACTACTAGTGATGGTTATCAAGAATTCTGGCATAGTACGTGTGAGAGAGTCGTGAGTGACTCCTGATACGCGCATAAAACATTTCATGCGGCGATATGTGACATTCATGTGTATATTTTGCTCGATGTCGGGTTCCACTGGCAGGCGACTATCAAGCCATGCGACTGAGCGAAAACCCTTGTAGAAGACTATCACTACTGGGCTTTGCTCACCCCGTCGTGGGATCCCCCGTAATGGGATCCCCCTTTCAGGTACATGAGAAGATGGCGCTCCTTCGAGGCTGTGAGTATGAAGAAGGCCGGTTGTGGCCTTGAGAATTATTTTTGTAAAATATATTAGAACAATCTAGTTTTAATATATTTTGGCATATAAAAGTGTAAAAGAGTTGTACATCAAACTCTTGTGAAATATTATTACAAATTGGTAATTACCGACCATTTACCGACCAAAAATTTGGTCGGTAATTACCAGGTTAAAAATTTTTTGGGTCGCCTATTTACCGACCATTTTTCATGGTAATTTATTTTTGGTCGTTACTTGGTCGGTAATTTTTTGGCGCTAATTCCCGCCTAATTTACAGACCAATTTCTGACCAAAATTATTTGGTCGGTAAATATGGTCGGTCTTTGGTATCTAAATGGTCGTGATTTGGTCAGTAATTACCGACCAATTTTTTAGGTCGGTAATTTGGTCGGTAATCTGGTTATTTTTAGTAGTGGTTATTTGTAAGAAAATTATACAGAAATGGGTCTCCATATATGAAACAAATGAGTGTGATATTGAGATACCCAATATTCGTGGTTTCCACGGCTGATTCGTTGTCACTGGGACCCCGAACAAGGGCTCACAATCGAAACACACTATTTTTTACGAAACCATAAATGACCACGCGATTTTACATTCTTTATGCCTTCTTTATTATTAGTCTCAAATCAATGGATTAAACTACAAGTTTCCCAAAATTTTTAATATAATGTCTATTGGAGTCGAGTCATCCACTGTATTGGACCCATCTTGAGAATATACCTTATTACCAAATATGGACTCCAGAAAATTCACCGGAATGGACTGTCGGAGTCTAGTCTAGTCATCCATCATACTGGATTCATCTAAAGGAGATACTTTCAGCTTGTATAAATATGGTTTCCAAAAAATAGTGTAATAACTATTGGAGTCAAGTCAAGTCACCGTATTGGACCAATCTAGAGAAGATAGTTTTAGCTAGAATGAATCTAGACTCCAAAAAAATCTAATGGGGTCGGTTCACCATATTGAACCATCTTGAGATGTTGCTTCTATCCCGCTTAAATAAAATATTGGTTCAATGATGCAAGTTAAGCAAAATTACTTTGAATTTATATATACCAAAAAAAATTCCTTACCTATTTTTATCAATGATTTATTCTTTAAAATATAATTTGAACTTTGTAACAAGAAAAGTTTTTTTTTTCTTTGACTGACTAGAAATCTATTTTATAATAGCTTAAATGTAGGTCTTGTTATTAAATTCAAAATGCATATATATATATATATATATATATATATATATATATATATATATATATATATATATATATATATATATATATATATATATATATACACACTTTATTCATCTTAATAGAAATTCTATCACTTATTTCTAAGTGTATAAACATTTTTATAACATTTAAAAGTTGCAACAATTCCTTTTATAACGTATTATTAACATTTTTTAATCATTAATTACGATATTTTGATATAGCTCATCATGTCTAATTCAAGTGGTAGAACACCCATGGTTTCTAATAGGCATAGAGCATAGGGCATAGTGAATGGATCATAAGTTCGAGTCCCAATGGGAACTATTTGCTATCTTAAGACTAAAAGCGTATTAAAAAAATTACAATATCTTGATATAAGAAATGACAAAAAAATAATAATGTACTAAGATATTTTAGCCTTAATTAACAAGTCGATCTATCAATATCAAGACAAATCAAGAGAAAAATAAAGGATTCGCCAATGATTTTAATTTTTCAACAAGTTTAAATTCTAAAATCCACATGACTAATTGCACAGAAAAGAGGAAAAATTAATTAATGATCTTATGGTTCTTTTTTACATTAAAATGAGTTTAACCAAATGGATAAAATTTAAAGAAAAATAAAATAAATTTAAAATACCTACGTTAGTGATACCAAGATAGAAGCAAGGTTTCAGTAAAATAAAGTTGAAGTTTGTTTTGAGACGATACAAAAACTACATTGTCCTCGCTAAAAGGGTCTTCAATTAGCTTGATGTATGGAAAATTTGAACTAGAATAACACTAATTCCCTTCTAGTATATTAAAAGTTAAAGGTAAATCAAATATAACTAGAAAAAAAAAAATACCTTAAGTGCAAAAGAAGAAATATTTATACAAATATGACATAGTCAAGTACTTCAGACTCATCAAAATCTGATGATGGATTCAAGAGCATTGCTTTATGTTATTTACATCTTGAACAATTTATCACCGTAACTACCATTGGTGTAGTAATACTGTATCCATTTTTGACATTTTCCCATCAATAAAAATAACCTCCCATGGAAATTTTAGGAGAAAAATCATAATCATTGCTGAAATCAATGGCCACAATGATGAAATACAAAACAAAGAAATAAACACCAGATTTACATGGAAACCCTTGAAGGAAAAAATCATGGACAGAGTAGAAAGCTTCACTATGAATCCGAGAGAAATTACAAAATACAACGGACTAGAGAATAAACTCTAAAGTGTTGATATGATGAAAATACCCGAGCAGAAAGGTCCATACCGGTCCAACCCCTCTGCTATAACAAAAAATCCCTATTTTTCTCAACTTTTTCTTTTCACAAAAGTTACACCGCAGACCTTCTGGTCGGACATAAGCCCAAAAACAACAATCATTAAATTGACCTTTGGTCTACCGAGTCTTGAGGATGAATAGATCCCATTTATAGATGGCAAAAAAGAATTTACAAAACAAGGTGCAATTCTACAAGAAACTTCACATCATTTGATGTGATTCACACAACTCTAATGTAAGCAGCATCATCTTCAGTTCCAAGAGCTTCCAACTCATTGGATAGTCCATCCCTACAAACCAAAGTTCATGTGTTTAGGCCCCAAAAGAAAAAAAAAAAAAAAAAAAAAAGCGTTGTTTCAATTATCTATGAATTATTTCATAAAATATTTCTTCAGCTGTAAATATATCATTACCACTTCCAAAATTTTTTGAATGATATTTTTCTAACATTCTAGGGACATGAAGAAAATGCCATACCTTCAGGTTGTTTCAAACATTCTGGTAAACAACTATTGTTTACCAACATTAAGGGTGAGATACATAATTACTACCTTCTCGTGATATCTCTGGCGATCATATCAAGCAGAGGGACATCAATCTAATCCCCGCCTTTAATCGTTTCATATGCTTCTCCTCCAAATTTGGAGAGAGTGTCCTAGCTTTCCAGTATTCAAAAGATATACCAAGAGAGATATTAGCTAAAGACTTCTAATCAAGAATTAATGAGATAAGAATGATCAATCCATATCCAAATTTAATTTCCATTGAAGGTTGAGTCTTTAGAAATAGGAAAAAAGATTTGCAGATTACAAAAGAGAGAGTGAGAGAGAGTTACTTAAGAATGGAGCTTAGGGATTCACCATCTAAGCTTTGCATAAGTTTTCCTTCAATCTGTTGTTCTAATACCTTTTCTCACAATAATATGCTATTCTCCTTCTTGCCCCTAAAAATCATGGGATAAGGTGTATAAATGCCTCGAAGCTTCGGTGTATGTCCCATTTTGTTTAGTTTTTTCCAGCCTCAAGATACCCCTAACGTTTACTTTCATAGCTCAATCATGCCTATTGCCTTTAAAAAATGTCAAAGATGGACACACACCCATTAAAACCAGCGAGATGGGCATGGATGACTATGAAAGTAAACGTCAAGGGAATCTCAGGACTGAAAAAAAGGACAGAGGCAAAGTGAGACATACGTGCAAACCTCAAGGCATTTTTGCACCACCTTATCCCTAAAAATCATAAAGTTGAATAAGCTTACCTCAAAAAGGAAACACATGGCTCATTCACCTTAGAAAATATATCAATATTGAGAAGAAATATTTTACATACAAGTAATTAAACTCAAGAAACCTTTATTAAATGCCATATGAAGTACCTCAGGCAAGTTGACTCGCAGTTGGAAATGAACATGTCTATCTGTTGGGCACTAGAAAAACAGATTGCTTTGTTTTTATTATTATCATATCCCACTTCATTCTACATACACTCGTTACTCAAAAGCATAAATTAGCTATTAATCCAAATAAGTTCTCTAATACAAAGATAATACGAATAATATTCACCGAATAATGAAATAAATAGCCTCCAAAATCGCCTTTGGGAGATTAAAAAAATTCGACTGCTTACAAATTCCCCCGCTTTTTAATGCAAAGAAGATGTCTTGAGTAGCTAAAAATTTTTGTCCACTTTCCGCCCATTCAAGAATGTTTGGTTAAGCTTTAAGACAACCAGTCACATTCCTAGAACTGGTAAAACCTCAATATCTAATCATCTCAGCTGAAATGATAAATTGAATGAGGAGAATGCATGGGAGGTATAAAACTTCTTATGCAAAATAGAAAGAACAATTAAGAAATAAAAACCCAATTTAGACAATTCCCCGCACACACACACAATGAAAAGGTTATAATAAAAGAATCCTCCTTTATAACTGTAAAGATTTAACACCAAGTTGCATCTTCTGGTAATGTTCCACTGCTTGATCGCTTAAAACACCGGTCTTGATCAGGATCCCCATGAATCACAAAATTAACTCCGATTCTCGCCATGAACCATTTGTCCTGAAGAGGAGGCGATCGTATGACTAGGCACGGGACATGTGCTTAAAAGAATGGTTATTACTAGTCAATGCTAAATATACCTGAGTCGGCATTAACTTAGGTGTTATTGTCTGGCCATAGATTACACGTAAAAAATCAATTATGGACACTAATACAATTGATCTACTCTTCATAAACAAACTTTGGATTTGCAATCTGCAAGATCATCTCAGATAAAATCTATATCAGGATTTACTCTGGGCTAAGGCCGTATCTACTTTACAAAGAATTTACAAATAAGCCTACGCCAATTGGACATCAAAAACCATTTTAAATTTTGTTCTATTTTGCCCAAATTTTTATAAGTCTCTCTTTATTACTGTTAGAAAATAAAGGCAGATAAAACAGAAACGAAAAAGAAGGAAAACCAAGATTTACGTGGAAAACCCAAATCAGGAAAAACCGAGGAGCTATTAATCCACTATATCAAAGAATAGTACAAGGAGAAGAGAAGGGGAGAGGAAAAGTGAGCTTACAATGATCTCATCATCTCACATACCGAAAACCCATATATATATATATATAGTTTGTGTATAAAAGCCCTAGCCCACAAACATAAGGTGGCAAGAGATTTAAAGATAATCTAGTGCTTGTCGCAGCTAGTTAGAAAGAGGGCAAGCTTCGAGGAAGCTTTTCTGCTATTTGTCGCAGTTAGCTAAGGCTTCACAACAAGTCAAAAGGTGAGCCAGCTCTCAGAGGTCTATCGGCTTGTTGCGACATGCGTGAGCTCGCCGCAACATGTCTCTTGTTTTTGGACTACCTTCTTCTTTCTTCATCTTTTTGGCTCAAGAATTCAAGTCACTAACACTAATAATTACAAAGAGCTTCAATGTTTCAAGACTAGAAAAACAGAGTGTTCTCGCTTTTGTGCTTAGTCTTACCATCTCATTTTCACACCATGTATATTTATGTTGCTAATGTTATTATAATAACATAGCATCAATGGAAAAATAAATGTTGTTTATAAGCAAAAGAAAATAAGTTTCTCGTGAGTCATTTTCTAGTATTCAACCTCAGAGGACTTGATATATTTTTCTTATATATTTGATTCTATGAAGAGAGAATTAAAAAAAAAAACAAAGATAAAAAATTACTAAATCCATCGGGAGAACCAAAATACTAAGCCTTACATATGATGTGGCGAAAATAATATGTTTAAAAGGCTTTAAACAAAGCGTAACATAAGAAACATAAACCATTGACTACCAAATAGACAAGCTTAATACATGCCAAAGTTATTTATAAGATGGCTAGTTCAATAAACACAAAATCTCTTATAATTCAAGCTTTCCCATATGGAATGTAAACCCATTACTTCCCAATCATAAATAGCCTACTAATCTTGAGACGCCGCTTCAATCAAGTTCGTTAAAGACAAAATGAAATGATATTCATCAATATGACAAAAAAAAAAAAGGTCCCTTCAAAACCTGTAGAGTTACTTTTCTTGATTAATATAAAATACTTAGTATGCTTTCTATATGTAAACCTCAGTTATTCTGAAAGATAATTAAACCAAGTTGACTGATCTTCAATAAAGGCAAAACTATAAGCAAAAGAAAGATAGAAAAAAATAGTCATAATTATTGTTTCCCAATTAGATTCTCAAGCCATAACATCAATCTTATATACAATTACTTATTATATCTGGTACATTGAAATATTCTAGGCTTCCTTAGTAGTTTAATGGGGCTTCCAATCAAACAAAATATAATATTTCTATTCGAAAAATTTTATTTTATCATATATTGTGGAAGGTAAGTTAATTAATAAAAAAAACATTTAAGCAATAATAGCAAGTGACTACTGAGGTAATACATTTTGTAAAAAAAAAAAAAAAAACCATAGAGAGAATTTGACAAGTCTTACCATTTAACTTTGGAAACTCCTTCGTAGTCTATTCATACTTATTGTTGTTGTCACGCATTGGGTCTGTCTTTATCTTGTTCAAGAACTTGAAATAGGCATATTCCATGAACGATGAAGAGCAAAGTGCCACAAACTCCCAAAATCCAATGATGAATCCAAGAACAATATTTCCATAAAACCATATATCATTTGCATCATCTCGAATGCCATATTTTTTACCATTAAGACCAGGAAGGGGCTTCTCCAGATTCATCTTTATCTTCTGGACACCTTTTCAAAAGAGGAGACCCACAAAGTCTTGGATTTCCCTCATATGTGGAGGCACTAAAGCTTTGTAATTGAGTGCCAGAAGGAATTTTACCTGATAACTTGTTATTTGATAGGTCTAGTACACTTAGACGGGCTATTTGTGAAAGACTATCAGAATTCCCTGGAAGCCGATTTGTGATATCAAGAAAATCCAGCAATTTCAATTGACCAATTGTAGTAGGTATTGGTCCAATCAAATTATTTCTCGAGCAAGTTCAATGATTAATTAATTCTAACAACCCGTTGGCTCAATAGGAATTTCTCCAACTAATTTGTTACTTGAAAATCAATGCTCTTAATAAGCCATAGAGCATTTTTGTACCTAATTCCTTCTCCTCCATCAACCAATGTATTATCAACATAGGAGTTTCGCATGCCTCGACCAGAAACCATTTCGCCATAAGAAATGATCTAACTTCCTTCGAGCCATGGCCGCCAAATTTTTGAGACATTTTGGCAATATTCCGATATATCAAGGCTAGAGAGGTCCAACATTTTGAATCTTTCTTAGTTGACAAAGATTTAAAGGTATAAGCTCCATTGAATTATTAGATCTTAGATTGAGAACAACCAAATTTGACAAGCTTCCCACCATCCATGCGTATTCTTCCGACAATTTGTTTTTTTTCCCAAATCTACAAGACGCAAACTTCGCATTTCTTAAGGATGAAGGCAATGCCCACGAACTATTGTTACGTAATGCAATGTTTGCATCTTATATAACAAGTCAATCGAATTTTTAATTTTCCTTAAAATAATTATTTGCCAAATTGAGAACAATTAAATATTTCCCATTATTTCCAATATCGGGGTAGTTCTCCGACAATCTATTACTCGAGAGATCAAGACGGACAAACCCAAACTAGAATGATCACTAATCCCACATGATAAAGAAATTGAGCCGAAACATGTTGTTGTTAGAGAGATCCAACCATAGAGTATTGAAAAATAGATTGTGGTATCGAACCTTCCTTAGCGTTTTTGAACTCATATCCATTCCCAAATAAGATTCGATATGTAGTTAATTGGGTAAAGTGCTCCGAGATGATTGCTGGAAACGTTTAACCACATTAAATTTGGAATGAAGTTCCAAAGCCAATTAGGGAATAACATCCAAAATTCCCGGCTGCAGATATCAAGTCCTCACAAATATTGTTTTTGGAGTGTGAAGCCACCAGAAAACGCGGCCTAATTTTTCAGAAGAGGCCAACTTTATGAATCAAGATTGGAACAGGGAGCTTGGTCAAGGCCTATGTTGAATGTAAGGAGCCAGCATAAGTCCAACTTTAGCCTCGAGAGACCAAAAGGTGAGTTGTTGACACTGCATTTTGTGACCGACTCAACGAATGTCCAACACTTCCAATTGAGTGTAGTTGTCCAATACCTCGTAAATGCTGTCCATTTAGTTGATTGAATCCAAGATATAACTCTCTCAGCTGTGAAAATCCAGGAAGATTAGGAAATGATGTCCCTTTGAACAGATTATGAGATAAATCTAAAGCCTCTAATGTGTTATTAGAGCATGCTAGAAAATCTTTTTCTAGTAGTCCCGTGAGATTGTTATAAGACAATACTAATCTCCGTAAATTGCATAAATCTCTCAAGGATTTTGGCATCTCACCTTCAAGTTGATTTTCAGAGAGGTCAAGAAATTCAAGAGAAACCATGTTTGCAAAAGCATCCGGAATTGAACCATGTAGCTGGTTTCCAGATAGATCCAAATCAACAAGGCAACTGATATTATTAAAGGCCACCTTGGGAATCTCACCTTCAAGTTGATTGGAAGAGAGATCAAGATATGCCAGATTAGTCATGGTTCCAAAAGCATCCGAAATTGTACCATATAGATTATTATAAGAGAGATCAAGATATGCCAATGAACTCATGGTTCGGAAAGCATCTGGCATTGAACCGAGGAGCTGGTTCCTGGAGAGATAAAGATATGCCAGATTAGTCATGTTTCCAAAAGCATCTGACATTGAACCATGGAGCTGGTTGTTAGAGAGATCAAGATATGCCAATGAAGTCATGGCTTGGAAATCATCCGACATTAAACCATGGAGCTGGTTGTATGAGAGATCAAGATATGCCGATTATTCATGTTTCCAAAAAGCATCCGACATCAACCATGGAGCTGGTTGTCAGAGAGATCAAGATATGCAAGAGTAGTCATGTTTCCAAAAGCATCCGGAATTGAACCTAAAGGAGAGGTCAAGATGAACAAGGCTATATAAGTTCAACAACCATTGTTATATTGAAGAAGTGAGAACATTCAAGGAGAGATCAAGCACAGCAAGTGAAGAAGTGGAAGAATTAATGTAGGAAATTTTGGATATCAATGTTGGATTAATAATCGGAGGAAGCTGAGTAAAGCTCAAGTGTAACTTAGTTAGGGAAGGCATTTTATTAATTTCTTGTGGCCAATGGATTGCTTTACTATGATCAACCCAACTTAAGTCAATCTCCCTTAACAAAGGAAGGCGAGAGAGCCAGTCAAGCCTCTCACATGTCATATACCTGTAACTATTGCCAAGATCAAGGGATTGCAAGTTGGAAAGATTTATGGGTTGGGGGGAAGAATTCATGTAAATAAAAGGGAAATTGAAGAGAGAATTATATATATTGTCCTAAGACAAAACTGATGAATTATATATATGTGTGTATATACAGTTACCTTGAAAATAATTCTTGCTGAGATCCAGGGATTGCAAGTTGGAGAGATTTCCAAGTTGAGTGGGAAGACTTCCTATAAAAAATTTGGGAAATTCAAGAGAGAATTTTATTCCTATTCTGCTCAGACAAACTGATAGAAATTTCACAAGATATATATATATATATATATATACTTAATTAATTACCTTCAAAAAGATTCCAGCTGAGGTTCAAATGCTTCAAGTGCTGCAACTCAGCCAATGAAGGACTTACCTTACCTCCCAAATATTGGGCATAAAGATCAAGCATGACCACATGACCAGTCTGGCTAGCGTGCACTCCACTCCTCCCATTTGCAGCAATCTCTTTATCTTCCCCCATTCCCCATGAAGAAAGCATTCCAAAATCATAAAAAAAACCTTGTTTGAAGTGAAGGAGAGCTTCCCTCTCCCTCTCTATGCACCCAACTTCAGCATAACAAGCTTTGAAACAAAGCAAAAACAGAGAAAAGGCAATCAAATATTTAAAGGGCCTTCCACTCATCTTCAACACAGCAGCAGTTTACTGTGAAATTGCAAGTTCTGGTTTTTGATTTCTGAGCAAACCAGACATTGACTTATATATCATTCCCACCAACGTGTCAAACATGGACCCAAAAGAAAAGAAACCCCTAACCTTGTAATCTTTACTTATGTATATATTATTATTATTATTATTATTTCAAGTTTATTAAAGTAATATTTTTTTATATTTTTAATTACATAATATTTGAGTAAATATTTTGTTTATATTATTCTTTCTATTATTAGAAAAACATAATGCTTTTTTTTTTTATATAGAAAACATAATGATTGAAACTTTTTAAAAATAAATTAATGAATATAACCATCATTTTTCACTTTTAATTGTAAATTACCTTTCTTCATATAAATATACATTTATATTATGTTTGTTTGTTTTTTTTTGTTTATTGTCCAATTTATTATTCATCTTTTTGTACATGCATCACTCTTCGTAATTTCTTACCTGTTATGCAAATTATTCTAAATGAATAATAAGTTTTTGACGGTATAATAATGATAAATTTTGTAAATAATGAGTTAATAAGAAAATATAAATTATATATTTTATTAAAAATGATAAAAGTTATAAAATATAGATACTAACACTCATTTAATCCATAAATTTTACTAAATAAATGAAAATAGAGTGTAAAAGTTTTAAAACATTATTATTTATTTTCAAACAAAAAAACTTAATATACATTTTTAAAATGTTTATTTCTATAATCTTGCCTAAAATTTGCTATATATACTAGTTATCGTTTTTTTGAAATTTCATGGAACTTACGCATCTTTTCTTCTTCTCACTTTTTGGTCACTCACTTTTCTTTTAACTTAAGTATTTAACCTAATTTTAAACTAATAATGGTTAACTGTATTTAGATAAATGAGTAAAATTTATCCAATTTGTATATAACTAAAAGAAGAAAAGTTGTGTTTTCAAAAAAAAAAAAAGAAGAAGAAGAAGAAAGTTGTCAAAAAAAAAAAGGCACAAATTTAGCTGTTAAGAGCTCGACGGGCATAGGAAGGGAGGGGTTTAGGGTCAGTTCCAATAGGGACAAATTTGTGAAGGAACATATTACTATGTTGTATTGCAAAGTAAATACATGTCAAAAAAAAAAAAAGTAATAAAAATAACAAGAGTAATTAAAATTGGCACTTTTTGAAGCAAAGAATGAGTTAATTTAAGGATACATAGGGTTTACTTTTTCAAACACGGCACATGAAATGAATTAAAGTGATAAGAGGGGTAGCAATTGTCAATAATTTAGAGGGAGAGAAAAAAAGATCCCAAGGTAGACATTTCACTTGTTACTTATTATTATTACTAATTCAACTATTTATGATATTAAAAAAAAAAAAATTGTGCAAAGGCTTTTAAAAATTTATACTACAACTAAGACTATTCACTTTAATTTTTATATATAATAAGTTTTTTGTAATATTATCATCTGAAAGTTGAATATGACGACTTAGTAACCTAACAAAGAGGGGGTGAATTGGTTTTTTCAAAAACTTTTTACAAAACAATAAGAATTCTTCAACTTAATTCAAGAACAATAAATAAAGAGATAAGGATAGAGAATGCAACTCCTGGATGAGGCATTGGACACACCCTTGCTCACGCTCCACTTCTCCTCAACCTTCAACCGGCCGAGGTTCCACTCCAGCGCCAAACCCAACTCGGAAATCTTTCCTTTTACACTCGGGATTCCTGGCCCACCGGGCACTTCACAAATCCTTCAAGTTATACACACTTGAGGAGTTTCAAGCTCCAACTCGACCTTTTCCTTTTACACTTGGATTTTGGCTCCAATGGGCACTTCACAAATCTATCAAGTTATACACACTTGAAGCTATCACTCTTAAGCACAATGAGACACTCCCTCTAGCTCTCAAGATGGATCAAATGCAACTGAAGCTTTAGATGAATACAAAAGTGCACTGTAGAATATGCAAATGAAATGAATGCACCAAGAATCTCAATTTGAGAATTGATTATCAAGAGATATGATGATTGAGAGAATATACAATAAGTCTCATATCCCTTAAGTGATCCTCAAATACCTTTTATGTAGTGGAACTCCTGCAGGCTATTGGGTTACCAATCGGGTCGACCGTTTCTACTAAAACTACTGTCAGACACCGTATGTTACTATTTTATAGCCATCGAATTCGATCAAGCTTCCTTCAATGCACTTCAGTCACTGCTTTATATTTGAATTTGGATCATACCCAATCTGGCCGACCATTTCACTCCAACTACCGATCAAGCTTCCTCTTTCCGGGTCTTTAAACGAAGCACGTATCCAATCAATCGAGAGTCTCACACTCATCCGGCTCGGCAACCGGTCGACCGCTTGACCAATCGGGCTCCACCCTTTGCTCTACTCAGTTCATAAAAATGGAAAACATGCCTGACCCAACTGCCGATCGTTCAGGAAAAATATTTCAAAAACTACTTCATTAAGGAATCCACATGTGAAAGTCCATCAACCATTTGGGTAATTTGCGGGTGTAGGAGGACACATTAGCAGTACTTGTCCTCTTAGGAATGTATGTCACGCCCTACCAGCTGGCAAAGAGAGGGGGCGCTGCACGGATCGAGACTCTTTAACCTCAAGAACATTGGTGGCCCATTTCATATATAATTTCATAATGAAATAAACTTGTAATACTTCCACCACTGTGAGTCCGTGTTTAATCGTTTTTGCATACATTCCCAAGTCCCATTTACTTATACTTACACAAGTTCCACTATCTCCAAAATATTAACAAAAACTTTTACATTTACATTCCAAAACCAAAAATCAAAACCTATATCGGGATGACTTCATAGTCAGGTCGGGTCTCGTGAATGCAACGTCTCTGATGTCCTCTCGCAAAGATCTACACGATGAAACATTCGTGCAGTTTATAGCTTGTTGAAAACAAAGACCCGCTATGACCACTGGGCGGTCCACACCATGGATACATATAACATAATGCATATGTCGCTGTTTACATTAGCTAACCTAATTATTATCACAGAGTTTTCATATAGCATAATTCTTATAACAAGATTTTCATATCTCCCGTAGGAGTTCAGAATAGAGATCTTGTAATGAAGGTACCCGTAGGTACAATACAGAATAGAGCATAACTAATTACTTATGCTTTTTTATTGTTCATTATTCATATTCTTATCATAACAATGTTTGCCTGTATAGACCAGTAACAATGAATGAGAGGGACGCAAATACACAAAAATTCAAGGTACGGTGATAAGATTGAATGTGACGTGCTTTACCCACGTAATGCAGGTGTCAAAGGTCAATGCAAGAGTGTCACAGACCGGACTGTGATGTGCCTATTCATTCGACGCATCCGGCCTCCGACAGCATACAATTATATGTAAGCCAACTTGTTATTTTGTTCTATTCACATTCCGATGAGTACCGTACTCACATCCTCTCAAGAACAACTTTTGAGTATCGAGCACCAACTTTCAGCATCTGCACTCAACATCCTCTCGACCAAACAGCTTTGAGTACCGCATTCAACTTTCCATACCTGCACTCACCTATGATTTATGCGTAAATGGCGTGCTCGCTTTCTTTTCACCCCGAAATTTCCAACCAAATCCAAACACATCAAAGAAAACAACTCCCAAACTTGACTTGAACCAACCAAAACCACTAAAGCCAACAAAAACCAACCAACAACACTTTCATAATGGAAGTTAGGTTTTTCCTAACAACCTATAAACAAGTAGGGCTTGTGATAGTTTCCATACATCTAGGTTCCATACATATGGGTTCCATACATATAGGTTCCATACTAGAATTCCATACCTTGATTTCTTGACACACCTTCAAAAACCTATAGATTTCTTTTTCTTCTTACTTGAACAAGAAACCCCCAACAATGGTCGCTCTCTTAAACCCATGAATGCCCTGGGGCCTAAAGCCAACAAATGTGAAATTTTCCTTCTAACAAGGCCATGTTCGGGCTTTTATGAATTCTGCCTAATTCTTTCCCTTTTCATTTTAAATTCTTTATCTTTTCTTCATTTGCAAATCAACTTATACAATTCCTACAATAACATATCATCTTCGTGTTATGACCACCTTTGTCCTCATTTACAAATTACCATTTTAACCATGACTCTCAGATAATTCCAGTTTATCATTTTTCACTCTTAGCACTTAAATTCATGAAAATACAATTGTACTTCCTTATATTATACCCTAAACATGTAATAAACTACAAGATAATCTCAGCATAACGTATCCCAAAAGGTCTCAATCTCTAAGTCAAAGAAGGTTTGGGTCAAAAATCAAAGGTCACTAACTACCAAGGACCCAAAAGATTGGGTACCTAAAGCCTTTGATTTTCTTTGTAAGGATCAAAGAAGGAGATATGGTTCTTGGATAGTGGTTGCTCAAGGCACATGACCGGAGAAGAGTCAGAATTTTCCTTTCTCACAAGGAGAAAAGGAGGGTACGTGACCTTTGGAGACAACGGAAAAGGTAGAATCATTGGACATGGTTCTATAGGTAACAATTCTTCATCTCTTATTGAAAATGTTTTGCTTGTTGATGGTTTTAAACATAGTCTTTTAAGTATTATTCAACTTTGTGACAAAGGCAAAGTTATTTTTGAGTCTTCTCTCAATGCATCATCATGATTCTCGTATCGAAAAATCATTTTCATGGTCCATAGAAATGAAAATG
Organism: Tetrastigma voinierianum; assembly: GCA_016808115.1. Taxonomy (NCBI): domain Eukaryota; kingdom Viridiplantae; phylum Streptophyta; class Magnoliopsida; order Vitales; family Vitaceae; genus Tetrastigma; species Tetrastigma voinierianum. The sequence goes on from JAEQBH010006763.1 coordinate 393,619, forward strand.
TTAATAATCGATATTTCAAATACAAGGTCATAATAGATGCTTTTCTAGCATGTAGGATGCAGAGCTGGTCATAAGATAGGAGATCGGACATGCGAATACGAATCTCATTACACAACTCAACAAAAATGAACTTGTTAGAGGACTTCCCAAAATCTCTTTTGAAAAAGATAAAGTTTGTGAAGCATGCCAAATGGGAAAGCAAATAAAAACATTTTTAAAAGCAAAAATTTCATTTCTACATCAAGACCTCTTGAGCTTCTTCACATGGATTTGTTTGGACCCTCAAGGACTACTAGTCTTGGAGGTAAATTATATGCATTTGTAATTATTGTATCAGGATAACTTCTAGATATACATGGTCTTGTTCTTAGCTCACAAAATTGATGTCTTCCATCAGTTTTCAAAGCTTTGTATAAAAATTCAAAATGAAAAAGGTTTTACCATCTCTTATATAAGAAGTGACCATGAAAGGGAATTTGAAAATGTTGATTTTGAAAGCTTTTGTGATGAGCATGGAATTGTACATAACTTTTCAGCTCCTAGAACTCCCAAAAATGGGGGTTGTTGAAAGGAAAATAGAACTTTGCAAGAAATGGTAAGAACTATGCTTCATGAAAAACAATTTGCCAACTTATTTTCAGGGCCAAAGCGTCAACACTTCATGTTATATATTGAATAGAGTTTGATAAGCCCTCTTGGACAAAACCTCATATGAACTTTGGAAGAACAAGAAACCTAACATTAGTTATTTGAAGTATTTGGAAGTAAATGCTCTATTTTAAAACACCAAGGACAACCTTGAAAATTTGATGCAAAATTCTAATGTTGAGATATTTCGCTATTCTTCACTGGCAGTTTATAGAGTTTTCAACAAAAAGACCATGGTAGTAGAGGAGTCTAATCCACAGCCCTGAATCTGCCCAACATTCTGGTGAGTGCAGAAAGATCATGATGATGTGGTTGACCCATGAGCGGATTGCAAATTGGAAGAAGTTCATCAACAAGAAGATGAGATTGGATCTGAAGAAGGAAGAGGAATCACCTTGGCCCTCCTCCACTTCTCACTTAGCTGAAAGAGAATCTAGTCATGATCTCCAAGAAAGTGGAAATTTGTCACAAATCATCCACAAGATCAAATTATAGGTAATCCATCCATTGGGGTAAGGACTAGATCCTCTCTTAGAAATATTTGTAATAACCTTGCCTTTATCTCTCAAATTAAACCCAAGAATTTAAATGTGACGCCTTATCCTCGGGTGTCTAGTTGACAACTGGCCAACCCTGAAAACCAGCATGCTGCCTCATGTCATGACTTTACATGTAGTAAAATGGCCGCATCGCTCACATCATACTCATCAAAAATACATCCCAACTATATTTGCCATAGTTCAAGAGCTGATTACATCACTTCAATACCAACATATATTAAGATTTACAATGTTAATACGTCATACAAAATAAATACCAAAGCCAATAATCCGTTCTTTCTTCTCAAAAGTTTAATTTAATGGGCGCCCGTCTTCTTAAACACTCACCAGACCGAAATAATGATCCGACAGTACGAGCAACGCCCAGAGCCATAATCTCCTGCTACGGCTACTCCCCACCTAAGTGCACATGCAATGATTCAACATAAACACATTCAAGAAAATACATGATCCTACTTGAATGTCTACGTGATATGGATGAGAATGCAACTCACCCTTTTCCATTTCTCGAGCATCACCGACTCCCTCACGCATGCCTAAGCCAAATGTGAGAAAAACATCGTTTTCGAAACAAAAGCTTTATGTTCTTGAAGATAAATAAAGTAGCAGAGATGGTTTCAGGTAACTGATTATGCTTCTCCGAAACAGCCTACGGGTCACCTCCGAGATGAACTGTCAGATTCACTCTCCAAGGCAATTCTTCTGAAAATATCCCCTTGAAATTCTCTACAACCACTTTCCATTTTCCATTCATGCCATGCACTCACACTCTAATCTCTAAGTCAGCCTGCATGTGAAATGCATTATACCATTGCCAAACAATCCATGTTAATATATAAATCATGTATGTACTAACATAAATTTACCCACATGCATCATGTCATTCAATTCACATACTAATCACATGTTATTTATTCTTATCAATAACATCAAAATTAGCTCACATGGGCTAATCATAATTTATTTCCAATGGCTTACACACAATTATATTTTTATATAATTCATCATCATGTTAACATATTTAATTATATGCATTAACAATTTCCTTTTTTTCACACAATCTGCTTTCATCCACCCGAGCACATTTGCTTGAAACACACACGGACCAATTTCTGTCCAACTGTACAAACCGGATCAAGCTTAACAATCCCTAGAATGAGCAGCTGGTCAGTCCGTGGCAGTCCCACTACTGGAGCCCCTGCTCCACTTTGTGGAACCGAAATCCATGGCCATATCCGGCCCAAAAACACTCAAACCATAATTTATTGCATAAATTATCACACAAACCACCCAAACAGTCCCTAAACTGTCCAAAGTTCAAAATATTCCAACAATTCGGTCCCAAGTTTCGATCACCTGGATCAAACGGCCACTTCTACGGCCTCTGCCAAATCAACCAAATCATTTACAAAGCTCTTAAAAACCGAAAAATAACCGAGTAGGAGAAGACCCCTACCTCTCGGAGTTGTCGAAACCCCAAACCAAAGGCCCAAGCGTCTTCGCGATATAACAACTTCGCTTCGCCCACCTTAACGACGTCCTGGAAGTTCAAGAAATCTAGAGATAAGTTGCACATTCTCTTCTGTAAAATCTGATTTTCCCCCACCGCACGTCCAACACCATTTCGAGAAGAAAGCTCCTTTCTTTTCTTCATTTTATTCCCATTTGTCTCACTTGCCATCATTAAACCACCATTAGCTCATTGGATTTCCTTATCCATTTAATCCACCAACCTTTGATTTTCCTCCAATTAGGAGATGCCACATGTCACCCATGGGCCCCACACTTGAGCTCAAGTTGACTGACTCTGCACCTGACACGTGGCACACTGTGAGCCACTCAAAATGCGCCAAGTGTCCCGCACTACCCCCGTTGTCTCGAAAAACGCCAGAACCACTGCCTCGTGACCGACAAAATTCGACGGAAGCTAGATTTCCCCGCGAGACGATTCCAACGGTGAAGCCCTGCTTTGTCATCCGAGATCTAGAAAATTCCGAATTTTTTTAATTAAATTACCATTTTGCCATTTTCTAAAAATTAGATTTTCTCAGGTTTCACATTAACGACGCTTAAGGGCAGATGAGAAATGGGTAATGGGCCATGCAAGGAAGAACTTAATCAATTTGAAAGAAATGGAGTTTGGGAGTTGGTACGTAGGCCAAATGATCAAAGTGTTATTGGTACTAAATGGGTGTTTAGGAACAGAATAGATGAAAATGGCATAATAATTAGAAATAAAGCAAGATTAGTGGCCTAAGGATATAATCAATAAGAGGGAATTGACTATGAAGAAGAGATTCCACTCCCGTAGCTAGATTATTAGAAGCCATAAGAATGCGTCGCTTGCTTTGCTTGCTACAAAAACTTCATTTTATATTAAATGGATGTGAAAAGTGCTTTTTAAATGGTCTCATAAATGAGGAAGTGTTTGTTGAACAACCACCCGATTTAAAAGTTTTAATTTCCTAATCATGTTTTTAAACTCAAAAGGCATTTTATATTTGAAACAGCTCCTAGAGCTTGGTATGAAAGGCTAAGCAAATTTCTTGTTTCTAGTGGTTTCAAAATGGGCAAAATTGATACAATTCTCTTCATTAAGACAAAAAAGAATGACATGCTTATTGTTGAATTCTATGTTGATGATATTATCTTTGGTGCTACTAATGCTCTTGTTCTTTGTGAAGAGTTTGCCAAGTTTATGCATAGTGAATTTGAGATGAGCATGATGGGAGTGCTCAACTTCTTCCTTGGTCTTCAAATCAAACAACTTAAGGAAGGCACCTTCATAAATCAAGCAAAGCACATAAAAGACCTCCTCAAGAAGTTCAATTTGGAAGAAGTGAAGGCCAAGAGCACACCTGTGGGTTCATCCATCAAGCTTGACATGGATGAGAATGGTGTTCGTTGACCAAACTAAACATGTAGGCATGATCGGGTTCTTTCTTATACTTAACAACTAGTAGACTCTAATATCATGTATGTATGCTTATGTGCTGTATTTCAAGCATGTCCTAAAGAATCTAATTTTGAATGCGTTAAAAGAATATTTAGGTATTTGAAAGGCACTATTGATATTAGTCTTGGTATCCAAAAAGTGATAACTTGAATTGATATGTTATCTTGACGCGGATTTTGGTGGTCAGAAAATTGATAGAAAAAGCACATAGTGGAACATGCTGTCACTTTTTAGGTCACTTACTTGTGTCTTGGCATAGCAAGAAACAAAATTTGGTTGCCTTGTCAATGCAGGAAGCCAATACATTGCCGCCGGGTTAGATGCAATGTCCTTTGGATGAAACAAACACTTAGTGACTTTGGTTTGAAATTTTCAAATGTTCCCATAAAATGTGACAACACAAGTGCCATTAGCATATCAAAGAATCCCGTGCAACACTCTAGAACCAAGCATATAGAGATTAGACATCATTTCCTTAGAGATCATGCACAAAAAGGGGATATTACACTTGATTTTGTTAGAACCGAGGACCAATCTCATGACATATTTTTACTAAACCCCTTAATGAGAATTAATTTGTTAACATTAGAAGACTACTAGGGGTCATCTCTTTGTGAAAATTTTTTGAATTAATACTTCTGAAGGCCAATATCACTTGAAAATGTTGTAACTCTAACTCCTTAACCCCATTTAAATGTATCTTTCAAATGGGAGATACCTTCATGTCTAAAGCCCCATGTCTCGATGTCGCTAAAGGGAGAAAGATATATATCTAGGAGTTATGTGCTAAGAGAGGATGATACATTTATAAATTTTACATCATTCTCGGATGCTTGTTTTATGTGTCGAATGCTACTTGCATATGTTTGAATTGGTTAAAATTTTTATTATGCAATTATTTTTGTAATTATGGGAATATGAGATTCCTCCTAGATAACCAAGGTTTGTCATCACTGCGCTGTGAGATTGTCAGCCCAAGGGCACTTAATTGAGGTTTCAGAAGGAAACAAACCAAGGTAATTTGTTACTAATGGTTTATCGAGACGAGCGACACTAATGATGTGATCATAAACTTAAAGACTACTTCATTCATCTAAGATTTGAATAAGAATCAAGCTCAAGAAGTAAAATTGGGATTCCTAGTTCAAGTATACCATGAAGACTTTATAAACTTAGGAACCTATGTAAGATGAATGCATTGGTGCAATTTAGGTATATCAGTTCCTCTTACATGCATATTCTTCATAACCTTACAGGGTCTAAATTGAATATCTTTTTTAAAATTCAAGTACGAACATCAAATCGGGCATCAATCGAAAGCACCTGCCAGTGCACTTTAGGCATTTAAAGTTTAAAAATGTATTCAAAAAATGTTTTCTAAGGTTTGAAATTGATTTGGAAATGAAAAGAACTTAAAGTGACCGGTTCCGAGGCCTTTTCGTCGTTTGCTTATTTTGGTGATTTTTACTTATTTGACTTTTGCATTGATTAAATATTTTAAAACTCATGTTTACTCATCAAATCTTTATTTATTTGGAGTTTAAAAATGTGCTTAAAAGAGTTATTTAAAGAAACTCCGGTTTGGAGCCGAAAAAGAGTTGAAATGGACCAATTAGTTCATTTTTTCTAACAAGCAATCGGTTGAGTCGCCCAAGTCATCCTGGTCAATCGGGTTTCCATCGGCCGAGGATACGTATCATCGGCCGTCAAATACGACCGGCCGGTTCGTAAAAACATGTTTTCCATTTTTATAAACCCAGAAAGCAAATAGTCGACCATCGGGAACCCGATGAGGTGCACCGACCGTCGATGCAAAGAGAGCTAATCTAAAGACTGTAAGGGGAAACTGGTGAACCGGGCCGAGTGAAACTGGCCGACCGGGTCGGGTAAATGGGTCAAATTTAACGGGTTATAAACAAAGGACTCAGAAAGTGCACTAAAGGAAACGGTCGACGGCGAGTGGAAACGTCAACCGATTCGCCTAACTATTGAATCTACATATAACGGTGGTTGCACAGAAGCGATTAACGATCTGATTTGGTGGGAATCGATAATAGTTCGGTGGAGCTTTAACTCTGACTATAATAGGTAACATCTATATGACAGATTTATTAATATTTCACTATCGCTGATACTAACTGAATTATATCTTGTATCATTTCATCTTACATATTTCATGCGCACTTTGTATTCAATAAAAAGTGAGTTGTATTTTGGATTCATCTTGCATGATCTGCAGAGAGTGTCCTTACTGTGCTTAAGAGTGATAGTTCATGGTGTATAACTCATGATTTGTGAAATGCCCATTGGAACCAAAATTCAAGTTATGAAGAACATGCATGTAAAAGATGATATACCCTAAAAGTGCACCAATACATCTTATCTTACATAGATTCCTAAGTTTATAAAGTCTTCATGGTATGCTTCTGAACTGAATCCCGGGGTTTTTACTTCTTAAGCTTCATTCGATTCAAATATCGATGAAACGATGTAGTCTCTATGTGATACCCCATTTCCCGAGGGTCCCGTTTGACCACACTGGTCAACCTCGCGAAACTCCGCTATTATTCCCATCACACTCCATACATGAGTAAAAATAGCCACGTCGGGCCCATACATCCATATTCACAAAAGTGTATGTTTTATACAAAAAGGAGTTAATTTACAATTTTTTTTAATTATAAATTATCCAAAGTGGGTCTTTCACCCCGGTTTTTACAAAATACATAACAAGGCCATATATGATCATTTCTTCGTCTCTAAGACCTCGGATGCTTCCCATCGCTAGGTGAACCTTCAGTACCTGAAATAATTTTTCCCTTGACAGGGTGAGCAAAGCCCAGTAGTGGAATTATCCTATATGAGTTACTCCCCACCTAAGTGCTCATGCAATGGCACACCAAACATTTAAGCAAAACATACAAGTCCCTACTCAAATGTCTACATGTCATGGATGAGAATGTGATACACCCATCCCCACATCTCGAGCGCCCCATCGACTCCCCTCACGCATGCCTGTCGGGTGCGAAACACCGTTTTCAAAATAAAGAGGTTGCTTCAAAACATAATAACGAATTCAGAAATCTATCGGACAACCTCCGAGGAATTGGTCGGATAACTCTCCGAAACAACTATGGGGAGATGAACCGGCTGACAATTCTCCAAGGCAATTCTTCTAAAATCTTCTTTGAAATCCATTTAGCAACCACGTTTTTCATATTACGCACTCACACCTATTATTCTAAGTTGTTCTAATGATACGTGCAATACGCCATTTCACAACAATTCATGTTAATATATTAAGCAAGCATATACTAACGGAATTTATACACAATCATCATGTTATTCATTCATACATAGCAATAACATAAAATTAGCTCACATGGGCAAAAAAAAATCCAACAGTTCATTGGTATTGTCCAAAGCATCACAACACGCAATTGGGGGACCACCCAGCGCGCCTCCAACCCAACCCGGGCTGTCCGAAACTACCTAAAAATTCCAAATTCTTCACCCCACTCCCGAGCATCAAAACTCAAGGCCATTTCGGCCCCAAACACTCCAACCATTAACAAGGTTCTTAAATAAGGACTAAATCAAGTAGGAGAAGACCCTACCTCCCGCAGCTGCAAAACTATGCAAACTGCATCCACGTCGTAGCCTTGGCCGGGCATCAACTTTGCCTCGACTCGCTCTCGATTCGACGGTCCGATCATCAGAAATCTAGAGCAGGCTGGGAGCACTCTCTCTCTAAAACCTTCTCTTCCCTTCTCTTCCTTTCCCTCTCTTTCCCATCCCATCCGACGGGGAGAATCTCGTCAAGAGGACTCGCCCTCTCACGCTACAATGCCGCCCACCACAGTCGACTTGTATTTCCTCATCCACTTATCCCCCACTTCTGGGATTTCTAATCCAACTAATCATGCCATCCACCTATGGCCCACTCGAGCTCACATGCTTGACTGTATCACAATCCGACACTTGTCTCCTCAGTCAAGTAATGTGCCCACTTGTCCCGCACTATCTTCCGTGCCTCGAAAAACATGAAATTCCGACTATCTTGGAATTCGACAAAATTCGACGTAGTAGCTAGATTTCACGAGACGATTCTGACGGTGAAGTTCGTTTCGTCATCCAGGATCTAGAAAAATTCCGAGTTTTGACCAAAATTACCATCTTACCATTTTTCATAAAATTAGAATTTTCTCGGGTTTTACACTTTAAGTTCATAATCACCTGCCATTTGTCATCCATCTCAAGTAAACCATTAGTAACAAATTACCTTGGTTTTTTTATCATCAAAACCTCAATTAGAGGTACCCCAACATCATCATTATTCATCTTTTGAAATGAAATATGTGTGGAAGTAGAAGTCTTCTAAGATTTTAATGCTCTTCAAGTTTCCAAGTTTTTTAATGACTTTTTATATGCATTAATTCCCGTCAACATAACTTACATCATGTCTAGTAAGAGAATTGACTTTTTATTTTGTATTTACTTAAAGTCTATTGCCTTAACAAGATTAAAATAGCGTTGGCTATCACTGTTTATTTTATTAATTTGCATTTGTACTTTAAAATGTCTACTACAACTAATTAAAATTTATATCTAAGAAGCTTTTAGATAATATCATCATTATTCATCTTTTGAAATGAAATATGTGAGGAAGTAGAAGCTCTTTAATAACTTTTTTCCACACTAAGGGCTAGTATGACACCGCTTCTTATAACAACGTTTCTAGCCAAAACGCTTTCTCAAAAAAACGAAACACTTTTGTAGGAATCTAAAAAATTAATTCTATTAGTGTTTTTTATAACATGTCACACATGTATAAAAACGCTTTTATATTATTACAATTACCAAAGAAAAGACATTTGAAATTTAATTACAAAAAATAGGATATCGTGAATAAATAAATAAAATTTATTACAAAATATATCAATACCTATAAAATTTATACTAATAAAAACCTAAAATAACTATTTTATGATTATAAAAAATTTAAAAATATTTACAGAAATATTTGTATTAATGAATAAACATATATAAATACTTGTAGTAATAAAAACCTAAAATAATTATTTTTGAGATCATACATTTTTTTTAAAATACTAACAAAAAGATTTGAATTAATGAATAAACATACATAAACATTTGTACTAATAAAAAATAAAAATAATTATTTGCATGATTACAAAAATATTTACAAAAAGATTTGAATTAATGAATAAATGTATGTAAATAAATAAAAACTTAATATAATTATTATTATGATTATAAAAAACTTTCTAAAATATTTACAAAAATATTTTAATTAATGATTAAAAGTATATCATATTATTCTGATTTTTAAAATAAAATAAATAGATATTTTAAGGATGAATAAATAGGTATTTTAAGAATTCAAAAACTTTTAAAGTGTTTTTTTAAAAAAACAAAACAAAACACTTCAAATGCTTATCAAAAAACACTTGGTTTTCTATCGTTTCAAAAGCAATTTTTTAAAAATATCAAATACCTTTTTTCTCCCTAAAAACACTTCTTAAAAGTGTTTTTATGACTAAAAATAATTTTAAAAAGAACTATCAAATCGTCTCCAAGTCCTATCAACAAAATTGACTTGGACTGGGTGACATGTTTCAATTAGGCTAAAATGTTTGAAAGCAACATCATCTTCTACTCCAGCAACTTCCAACTCATTGGATAGTTTACTTTGACAAAAAATAAAATGTAGTTTCTATAGTGTCAAGTCATCCACTATATGGGACCTATCTCTATGGGACCTATCCACTATAGCTCTCTATAGAGTCAAGTCATCCACTATATGGGACTCCATTCCCAGAGGTTGCTCTTAACTAGCATACATTTTGTCTACTGCCCATTGACCTGTCTCGTCAAAGAACTTTGAAATTGGTGTGTACACAAAGAAAAATTCTTTAGTGCAACCTCACCTACAATTCATCATTTAAAGTATGATTTGGAAGTTTGTAACAGATATCGAATAATTTTTTTTAATCCTTATGTTATCCAACTTTACAGACATACAATGTCCCAAGGCTAACAATTCGATAAATTATTTTGTTTATTTGAAGATGCATTTATTTGTTTTTGGAGTTTTTAAGCTTTTTATAATTGCTAAGAGTAATAATAATCTCTTTTATAATTTACTATCATCATTTCAGAATCACTAATTAAAACACTTTGATAAAACAAATAACTGAAAATATCTACTATAATATTCAACTTTAATTAACGAGTCAATAAGTCAATATATGGTCAAAATGTAGAAGACATTTTTTTTTTCAAATGCAAGCCAATTTAATTAGTAAACACTATATTACAATTAATTTACAATTTTTGATTATATTTTGAAAATAACTCAGCAAAAGTAAAAAAAAAAAAAAAAACCTATTAATTAACTTATGTTGAGGGGATCATCAATAAAACAGAGAAAATTAATAAATGCCAAAGTCACTTAAAAATAAAAAGTTAAAATTTAATAAATAGATTGACTAAAGTTTCTTCTAACGCCAGAAAGCGCTTAGCGCTTTTAAACCGAAGACGATAATATCGTGATAGCGCATTACCGAACGCCCGATATTCGTGGCCATACGCTTAACTTATTAAACTTTTCGTACCCAACATCATTTCAACATTCGTTCGTGATCTACATGCTCATCAATGTAGAAATGGTCAGACAAGAACAGACATCTACATTAACACCGCTTAACGTTGCCACCCACCTACGGCATAATTTGCCAATGTGTCACGCCATCGATGGCTTTTGTAAAGTCAACTTTCCAAACAAAATGAAATTTGAAACAACATGAAAATCGAACTTGGTTCCCATTTTCTTTGACAATGACAATAGAAGCACCTGTAATGAAATAGGCAAAGGGTTTTGGGTAAGCTACCTTATAATAATTTCAAAACTGCACAAGATTTTAAGATAACAAAGTTTATTGCTCACAGAAACTTTATGGCGCTTCTTATTGTCCCCTTTAGGCCATCAAATGCATTATGCCACTTCAAAACTACAAAGAGAAACATGGCCTCGTTGATCCATTGCTGCAATTTGTTCACTAAAAACAAATGCAAAGTACTTAGACAGGTGCAGATAATTGTGTTATGGAAGGTTCAAGGTCCTCTGAGACTAAAAACAAATGAAACTTTTTCCTGCACAAAATTGCTGTCAAGAGCAATGTGCTTCATTAGTTAATGGAAGACAGATTAATGACACATAAATACATATATCGCTAGCTCCAATGTTGTCGCAAATAAACACAACCGGTCATGGGCGGAATGCATGACCAAGAAGAAGATCAGTGAGCCATGCTATTTTTTAGACACTGCTGAGAGCACAAATCTGATACTCAACTTTAGTAGAGCAGCAAACAACCGTTCTTGCTTTTTACAGTACGCCAAGAGGATCGGTTTCACAGAGAAGAGTAGATATGTAGAGGTATGCAATCATCACAATGTTCGCCCATTAATCAACAATCAAATAGGCAACAAATGTGAGCACGAAGTAGAAGACCATAGTCCAATGATAGAATTGGGGCAAGCATGTACTATGAAGATGTCTTGTAGGCCGCCAAAGAGAGTGCGGCCAAGGAGAAGAGTGTAGATGAAACTCATTTCTTCTCTTCAAATCTCCTTCTTCTTCAAGGCCAAGAATCAATGAACCATAAGAGATATTTGCCTTTAGGTGTTTCCACCCAAACGGTCTTCCATTTGCAACAGAAACCCTTCTTGCCTCCATGAACTCTCCCCTCAAAAGCCATAATTTCGTTATATTTAAAGGTCAAAACCAAGAGAGCCCCAACATCCACGTTGTGGCATGACAAATCGACGTTGTGGCATGGCGGAAAATGGACAACATTGGAGTTGTCTAGGCCAAATCACATCGCCTGAATGCTTCACACTACAAATGAAGGCACTCACGCCTCAATGCGAGTGGAATCAAGCTTCAGCGTGAGAATTCCACGCTGCAGAGTGAATTTCACTCTCTTTTTGATGATTTTCTGAGAAATCGGTCGACCATTTGAGAAATCGATAGACCGGTTGCTCTTTCTTTTACTTCCCGACTTTTCAAGGTTGTAACTTTTTCATCCGCATCTAAATCAGGCAATCTAGGTGTCTACGAAAAGCTCTTGAAGTCTAGAATGTTTTGATACCAACGAGCCATGGGAAGACATCATATTGTGACAAAAGATCGCATGTTTGCTGCAGCTTCATGATGAATTTGCTGAATTTCTTCAATTTTGCTCATTTCATTCAATGGTTGGCCTAATCACAAAATTGAGAAAGAGGAGCATTATGACACTATTTATTCAAAACTACTAAAGCTTAAGCAAAACATGGGGATAAAATGAATATTTAAGATACTCATCAATCCTCAACTTTCTTATTCTTGTAGAATCTATTGATAACGCGCTAGAAGCTATCATCATCAATTCGATCGCTTTCAATTCATCAATCACTTGTCGATGATGCCGTGAGATATCTCTACTGTTGGCATGTGCATCTCCTAACTCAAGCTCACTGCTAAAAGCTATAATTAATTTCCCATCTTCCTCGAATTGTCATTAGAGCGATATGTTTGAAAGCAACATCACCTTCAATTCCAAAGCACTTCAACTCATTGGAAAGTGGGTGTGTCCATCCCTAAGAATCAATGTTTAGAGGTTTAGGTCTACAAAGAAAAGAGTGCCTTTCACTAGTTCTAATTATCCATAATATTTCTTCAATGTACATATCATTACCACTTCCAAACACCCTTATGATATTTTTCAACATTCCCAAGTGACCAGAAGATCCCACAACTATATGTAATACCATAATCTTTTCGTGATTTTGGCAACTATATCATTGCTGGATAATCAATTTGTAATCCCTCATTTGAATTGTCCAGTCTTTCTCATCCAAATTTCTCGGGGGTCTCCTAAATTTTCACGAGTTCAAAAGATTTACTAAGAGAGATATTAGTCAAGACAACATTCTAATCAAGAATTAATGAGAAAAGAATGAATACATAATTACATTCCAAAAAGTAGGCTGGCACCAAAAAAGAAGGAAAAACATAACACAAAATTTTCCCATTGGTACATCAGGCCAGGTAGGTATTGCAGGGATGTATGTCAAAAGATTTTCTTTTTTTTCTTTTTTCTTTTTTTTTTTCTTTTGATAACCATGGGTGTCATGGCCAACTTTCACACATCTTGACTAATCCCATGAAACCCTCAAGTTAACGGCCTATAAAACCTTTGATGGCCCTAAAGGACTTAAACTGTATGTCAATAGATTGATGGAATGATACTAACCCACAATCTCATATCGTTCAAAGGAAACCAAAGTGCTTCTCAGAAGCTACGATCGTGATTATCGGTCTTTGATAGCATGAAATGCATCCAAATGCAAACTAAGAGGATTATATCATGTACCTAAACTCAAGAAACCTTTATCAAATACCCGAACTC